>JAFREQ010000088.1:1037500-1155000 GCA_025331565.1 Holacanthus passer
GAGCTTTGTTGCTGCTGCTGCTGTGAATCAGTCCTCAACAAACAGCTTCTTTATTTCAGTGTTTCCATTTGTCTGAGTCACTGGAGAGATTCGTTTAATCGATTAGTTGATTGGTGAAAAAATTTGTTAATTGATTAATCTTTTTAGTAATTTCTCGAGCAGCAAGACAAACATTTAAAGGTTCCAGCTTCTTAATGTGAGAGTTTTCTGACTTTTCTAGTCTGATAGTGAACTGAATATCTTTCATCCTGGGTTTTGACGTCGCTTTAATCAGCAGATTATTATCGTACACTTCACAAATTCAGTGTAAAGTTGAAAATAAAATCTGTGTTTTCTGATTGTTTTGGCTTTTGACACATCCCAGAAAATCAGACTGAGTTGTTTGCTCTTCCTCCACAGAGACTTCTCCCCTGTGAACTTCTCCAAGGGTTGAATTTACATAACGACACTAATAGATAATAATTTCCAACATTGGAGGAAGAGCTGAAAAATTTACTACAGATTTGTGTGGCAATGTTTTTTTCTTCTTTTCTCTCCCATGAATCCTGTGACGACCCCTCAGGTTGATCTGTGACCTCTGGAGGGGCCCGACCCCTCAGGTTGACAGTCCTGGCAGTAAATCCTCCCTCCTCTTTATCCTGAGAGTTGTTTCTAATACGTAGTAACATTTCTGTGAAAGAGGTGGGCAGAATATGACGACGACCACAAAGTTGAATCTTTTTTTTAAGACAACCGTTTCATTTGTCTTTATAGGATTTTGCACTGATGATGTTTTCTTTCAGTGCTGTGTCAAATTGAAAATGTAAATGAAATGCAGAAAATGTAATAAAACACATAAATCACCAAAAATGTGAAACCAACAACCTGCTGTTGTTTATCAGCTGTAGAGATTTTGACATCATACCTGCTGGCTTCATGAGCGTGTTGTCTAATTTCAGCTGCTACATTAAAAGACCTGTCAATCATCTTTATGTGATAACAGTGGCGGTGAAATGAATTGTCAACTGACAGAAACACAAACGATACCAAAATCTGTCATTTATTAAACACAAATGTAAAATAATCTCTGGTTCCTGCTTCCTAAATGTGAGGATTTGCTCAGTTTTGTGAATGTAAATGTATTTTAAATCTTGTTATGTTGCAATAATAGAATCTCAGTCTTTTCATTAACACATGGAGCTGCAACATAGTTCCCACCATAGAGGATAATGTTGTGCTGTCATGTTGCTGAAAGGTGTCTGAGCAGCAGACTTGATTAAATGTCAGACGTTACAGATGTAATCAGCAGAGCTGCCGTCCTCCCTCCTCAGCAACATCACATTATCTCTTTGTTGTGGATGAAGCTGAATGACATTATTACTTTTTATCATACCAACATGATAAACAAATAAGGATGCGTGACAAAAAGAAAAGTACAAAAGAAAGCGGTCAGTAAAGCCATAAGATCTCCTCAGTACAGCGTCTGTCCTCATCCTGGTTTTAAAAAGCTGAAACGTGAACACGAGCCCCTTTCAGACATTCGCCTCTTTATGGAAATGCGATCTCGATTGAACATGTTCTCATGTCTGAATGAGCGGCTGAGTCACTTTCTGAGTCACAGCGCGTTAGACAGGACACGAGTGTGAATTGAATGGATAAGTAAAGGGCAAAAGAGGTCAAACCAAGCTCGTACAAGCACAGTGAAAATCACCCCGGCTGCCCCCTTACTTCTGCTTTCAAGTCCCGACTTGACATCTGGTCGTTCTATACCCACACACTGTTTGAGCAAAACTGAGCAGCAAAATTATGAACCCGATAAGAAAATGTATGATACAGGTAGAAACAGTGAGTGATGCTGCTTCCTCTCCTGGGCCTCTCGTATGATCAGCGTGTGCACACAGAGAATCACGCGTGTGCAGTGAGAACACGTCACCTCGCACAGACCTCAGAGCAGCGGCGCACAGTCGTCCGAGGGTGAAATGATGATGAGGAGGAGATTAAATATAAGGTGACATGATGGTTGTTTTCCAATTTCACTGATCGAGTTATTATTTTTCTGTAAAACGTCAGTCAAAGGCACATTTTTAAACTTTTGAAAGTGATGGATTCTTATTTGTTTTATTGACATTTGAGCCATAATTTCATTGATGACAATGATCTTTTAATCTGATCCTGAACCGTGAAGCAGTTTGTAAAGTCTGTTTCAATATTCATATTCATTTTTCTGACGTTTAATATGATGAGTGAGGTATGATTGTGATGATAGTTTACAGATACATGTGATGAATCAGTGGTACAGCTGCTATGAATGGACACAGCAGCTTGTGGGTAATGATGCTGTTGGAGGACCAGTGACGTTGAGCTTCCTCTTTGCTGTGGTGGAGTGGATATAAGTATTGATATGTTTTCTAATTGTTTAAAGCTTGTGATTGTGTGTCCAGTTCCACAACGACTGAGGTTTTTAAATCAGAACCAGAACCATCAGTCAGAAGTGCTGGTTCAGGGTTTGAAACCTGGCTGTCAGAGGAAGGAACGATCTTTCCACGTGGACAGACGCCCAGAGCAGCTGTGTTTTCCGACGCTAGACGTGGTTGTAATGTGTCACCTGGCGTCTTGCTGCTGTGATGTTTGGCTGCTAAAGAACCTCAGCAGGGAGGAAGCTGCTCTGCTCTTTAGTTGGGAGAATATCTTATATCAAAAAGTCAGAGTAACGTGTCTTAAGTTGCTTCCTTTAGATTTATTTTTTAGTGCAATCATTTGTGATTTTGCCGTCATGTCTTTTGACAAGTAGATTCTGACGTCTGCTATTTGCTCCATAACTGCACCCTGAAGCAGTGGCACGGGGGAAAGATGATCAGAGGTGGCTCAGTGTGGTTATTTCTGTTTGAGTTTTGTGCTGTCAAGTGGCTTTCAGCCCGTATTTGTGTCCCAGAGTGGCTGCCTGAGCTAATGACTGCGTCACTGGCAGCCCAAACTGCCCATTAGGCCTCCAAGGTGAGCGGAAGCGGGGATTTTTGTAATGCTTTCCCTGCTGCCGTGGCCTAAAAAGCCGCGCCTGATGTTCTGCATGAGAGACAAATCCCATTTGTGTCCCCAGCAGTGGGCCTGGATCGTCCCAGCTTACAGTCAACACTGACACCCGTCCAGTAATCACCTTAGTTTTGGCTGAGTGAGCACGGTCATGGCCGGCATCGCACGGCGAGGCTCGGCAGTCTGGAGATGAATAAATATTCGTGATAAGGTTAAAGAGATTATCCAGTGAATGACTTATTCCATATAAGTACCTCATGCAAAGTCAGACCAAATGTCAGACTCACTCAGATGACTTTTTGCTGCTCCATTAGTGGCAGAGCATCAGCAACTGCCAGCTTCGTTCCATCAGCGTGAAATCTGTTGTGGATGTTCATGGTCTCGAGAAGATTAATTCCTTTTTTTTTCCTGTAGCACCATCATCAGGACAAATTTCCTGTTGAACACGACAAACTGACAAAATGTTGTTGCCTCTGCAGTCGTGAGAAATGGCTTCAAAGGGTTTCACTCATGGCAGTTGTGGTTTTACTCCTGGTGCAGAAGGCTGCACCAAAGCTTTTTGCTTTTCTGACTCGGCCATTGTAGAAGATCAAATATGTCCGTGAAGTCTGTAATTCACAGGTCTCCAAAATTTCAGAGCACACTTTTGCTCCTCAGAGGATGAACCCTGTAAATTTTGTTGATTATTCTTTCGTCCCTCAGGACAAACTTTGCATTTGGAGCGACTCTGGTCTAAGAATAGTTAAACCATCAGTTTGTTGTCTGTTCCTTCATATTCTGTGGTCTGATGAACACTGCAGCCTCGAGGGGGCGCTATCTAGTCCTTCCTCTGGATCATTTGCTCCCAGCACGGTGCATTCGAGTCCGGCCAGCCGAGCCGTCAGATGTCCATCTGCAGACGCCTCCCGTCCTTAATGAGACACTCATCAGGAAAAATCAATGTGCTGCCGCCTCCGAGCCTTTTAATGGAAAAACAAACGTCTCTTTCACATTGATCATGAGATTCTGTAATTAGAGCTTCAGTCGTATGACGGGCGGAGAAGCACAAAGAGGACGGAGTTGACTTGTTTATCTGGTCGCTTGTGTTCTCTGTGAAGCTGTTGAGCCTTTCTGTCTGAGAGCAGAGGGACAAATGTGAGCTTTTATGTGGACGGAAGCTCTGCAGCGGCTGAACTCTGGTCTGGACATGCTGGACTGTCCTGCTGCTAATTATGGGTCATCTTCAGGAAACGTCTCAGCGGTACGAGTCCATTTCAGCGGCCGCCTCCAATGCATCAAAGCAGGTGGAAGTGAAGTTCGGGTCCGCTGTGACATTTACTGAGCGTCCTGAAGCTCCGGCCTTTTCCATTCTCCTGAACATGAAGGCAGCTTCTCGTCCGTCTCCGACTTCAAAGGACACTCGTCCTCTGTGAGACGACTCTCTGCTCACTTCCTTCCTCAGTTCCCCAGTTTTTACCGTGTTGGGAGATATTTAAAATTTGTCCTTCATCCAAGGTTTTTCTACAGGAAGCCATTTCTGCCAGGAACAAAAAGATGAAAGAGTTGAAATGATCAAAATGAAACTATTCATAGTGACTCAAAAATAATATCATAATAGGACAAAATTTTCTTTTAAGTCAAATATATCTGAATATAAGTCATTATTTTTGGGAGAAGTCAGAATCTGTCTAAAAAGTCATTTTGATAATCTGGCATGAACATTATATGACAGTTTAGAACTTTTAAGTCAAAATTTTGCTCATATGTCAGATTTTACAGCCGAAATCAGCTGAGATTTCTTCTTTGATGTAAGAACGTCTGATAAGAAACACATGAAACAGACAAGAGAAAAGTGCCCCGACAGAAAGTCAGACATCTTCTAAATGAGATCTGCACCTTGATAAGGACACTCACTGACCTCTGCCATCAAAGGTCATCATATTCGGTGTCAGTGCTTCTTCCAGTATTTCCCAAAATGTCAGTTCCTGTGATGGTTGCACTAATGCTGCTCTGTAAACCTTCTGAACTGCATTCGTATGAATCTCTGCCTTAATTAAAGCTGTAATTAGCAGCTGCCTGTCAGACAGTAACTTGAACGCAGCAGTGTCAGTTGCCCTCTTCGTCGCCCTCCTCTTCCTCTGTGCCACAGCTCTCGCTCTCTTAAGTCTCTGCCAGACTTATTTGTAGGTCAGGGTTTTTATACGGCTCCCGTCTGCTTCCCCTGCAAAGCCCAGAACTGCTGCCGAGGCAGAAGTGGAGCTGGTTCGGGGGAAATCTCACAGCGGCCGGCTGTAATCAGCGTCCCCGCTGCCTCGCTGCATCCTCCCCTGTGGATTTATCGGTCTGGAAAAGCTTTGGAACGCCAACATTAGTCACCGGCTGAGATGGAGTCCAGCCCCGAGACCCAGAAATTCAATTCTAGCAATCGGAGCGAAGGCACACCACAATGTCTCTGCGAGATCGTGGCCGATACGCTGACCTGAGGTCTGCTCCGGGGCCGTCCGCTCGCTGAGTTTGATATTTATACCTTCTGTATCTGGCTCATCTGAATAAATTGGAAATGGTTAGTGGAATGGGGCTCGTTGAACCGCTGACAGATCTCTGAGGAGCTGCTTTTAGACATAAAGAGGCCTCCTGGTCCCGAGCCGACACGGAGCGCTGCTTTTTAACTTCAGTCTGCTCTTTTATGGCACGGATATAAAAGCAGGAGCTCTTATTTCTTGGCCTGTCGCAGTCTAATAACTCCCAATAAGTGTTTGTTTATGATAACCTGTCGGGTCTGTGGCCGCCGCTTGTTACTGAGCTGCTTCTGCATATTGGGCCCCGGCATGAATAACAATGGCGAGAGAGAGATGTGCCGCATTAACTCGTTTGCCACTGTGTCGACAATATTAATGCCTTTTCTGCAGACTTGATAAAGAGCGTTCCCCCGGCGGAGCTCACTTTAATGTGCTGGAGTGCATTTGTCACCGCGTCGGAAACAAACGCCACAGAGGCTGTGGAGCCGCAACCTGCAGTGCTCTCGCCGGCGAGAACCGGAGGAGACGGAGGACGACGCCTTCAAAGGCCCTCGATTACTGTTACACGCTTTCGTTCAAGTTTCACATCTCGACCTCGTCATTATTTTTGTTTGTTGTTTCGGCATTAATGAGTTTTGATGCAGTCGGAGATGAGACGTTCTTCCTCCTCACGCGTATCAGAAACAAATGCAAAACAAAGTTTGTTTTGGAAAGACAGAATTCATTAACCAGGAAATGGTGCTTTGATGGTGTTTTGTATTAGTCTGGTCTCTGACCTCTAAATTGCTGCCAACATGTTTGATATTTTTTTGTTTTGGTTTTAATTCAAATGGGTCCGGTGTCGTGTTCATTGAAGACTGCGTTCATGTTTGGAAAAAACACTGAGCCAATCAGAGATGTGCATCCAAGATTCAGAACGAGGCGTCACTTCCTGCGACAGAGCCAGAAAAACTGAGACTGATGCAGCTGTAACTTGTTTTTGTCTCTTTGTCATTTTAATTTCTTCAGTTGACAGATGACCTGAAAATTGGGGAAATGAACAAAGGTCAGACACGAACTGGGCCGACCTGCGATCGCACAGCGCCCCTTCCTGTTTGTTTCAAGTTCTGAATGACCCGACTGTGAGGTCACGTCAGATCAGGTTTTCATCTGCAACTCCCACGATCCCACGCTACTTCACTTCATCATCATCAAACTACTGTATGTCTTTTTTTTTATAGTTTTGATTGACGGATTCTGAGCAGCAGAAATTACTAACTGTGTGTGTGATAATTGTAAAACCTGCAGCTGTTGGGCGACGCCACCAAAACGCTCTCTGAAGTGTCATAAAAAGCCACAGATTTTATCGTATAGATCAGTTAAAATAATACGAATGAACGTAATTACCTGACAGCTGTAAAACTCTGTGATGCCACTGTGTTATTGAAAAGAGATTTTTAATTGAAACCTGAGAAGGAAAATGGAGTTTGGAGGCGTCTTCCTGCCAAAGCAGAATATTCTAATGTGGACTTTCAGCTAACAAGGTGAGAAGGATTTTTCATCTCACCGTGACTTTGATGCGTGACCTGCTGCGTCAGCCACATCGTTTAAATGCGCCGACAGGAAACTACAGGAAACAAGGTGGTTTTAGTGCCGCGAGGCTCCGAGGTGTCGGCTCACAAACGGCTCGGCTGTAAAACTGAGCGGAAACCTTGAAGCTCCACATCCAGCTTCCTCTGATGACACACTTGTTCTCGGGGAGGGGAATTGTGCGGCGGCTGTATGGAAGTGTAATGGCAATATGTTCATGTCAGGATGGGTTGTTATGCTAGAAGAGATTTTCTGCTCCGGCGCCGGAGTTTGCTCCCTCCAGCACATGGTGGAGAACTGATGTCGTACAAAGCCCAGAGGACGCAGATCACCGTGTTTAATAGGACGTAACGTACACCGAGGCTATTAGACATCTGCTTATTTAAGCCACGGCCGTCTACTGGTTTCAACAGTCAGTGCCTTGCTCAAGGGCAGCGTGTTGTTTCAGGATCATTTTTGCAGGTTGGAGAAAAGTTCTCATCCTCAGGAGCTCTTGAAGCGTTAGTTCAGTGTTTTGAGTCATTTGGTGGGAGCAGCACTTTTCTCATCTCATGTCCAGAATGAACGACAATAAGTGCATTTAACAAAATATTGAACTTTTCCTTTAACCTCAGTACTGATTCATTTTTGGACTGAGCTTAAAATCAAGGCCACAAACGTCTTTTTCACGTTTGAAAAATGGACGGTGTTCACACCCAAACACAGACGCAGCGACACTGACAGGATCTGCATTGGAGAACTAGACAACATTTATTTTAAATCTTTTGATACTACAAGAATATATTTTCCTTTTCCCAAGACTTTTCTACTGCACAATAATTCATGTGTATTCTTCACACAGTAACTTAAAGATGCATTTTATATGAGGTCATGTGACGGGGACAATAAAGTTCAACATTTGATTTAATTCTTTTGATACAAGAATGAACCAAATGCTCCTATAGTTAATATTTCTTTTCTTGCTGGTCTGGTGTTTGTCAGCACGATGCTCAACATTCACCTGCTGGCTTTTCCTTCCATTTCTCCAAAGTCTCTGTTCATTGTCGGAGCAGCTGCTACGAACAGAGCAGAAAAGATTAAATCTCATGAACAATTTATGTTTTTTAAATTATAACATTTATTGAAAAAGCAATTGATATTTATATTTTTAACATTTAACACGACAGGATTTTCTGGACAGACGTCAAACTCCACAGTTTTAGCTGTTAAAAGTAAGTGAGGTGACATCACAGTAATAGTGGCTTGTTTACTTCCTGGATTTTTCTCTATGTGGCCAAGAAAGCAGATTCCTCCAGGGAAAATCAAAGAGTCTCTTTCTGCAGTGTAAGAAATCAGATTTCCACAGAAAGGAAACGGTGACCTTCATTATAATGAAGAAATGAACCTCAGTTAAATAAAGTTGAAATTTGAATGTGTCTTTTATGTTTTGTCTGACTGCATGGTTGAATTAAACGTTAAGTGGTTGTCAGTGATGTTGTGTGGAGACATTACAGGGACGGGAAACTCAGATTAGCTTCTATTTTTCTGCCATAGTTCGCAGCTGCAGTGATGGACGTGCGTCCGCCCACGGCTGGGGGGACGCTGAGGCGGGACGGTGTGCTTTGGATATTGTCTCATTTGAAGTGTGGTGATGTGGAGGTAATGGCTGTAGCAGATCTCCAGAGTGAGGACAGTGGATGTCCGGACGAGGCTTTTAGCTGTTTGCTGAAGGCAGCGGTGCATGGCCGCCGCCGCCGCCGGCTGGTCGGTCATTTCACGCCTGTCTGGCCTTCCTGGAGCGCGTTGTCAAAGCAAAGTGGATGAAAAAGTCTGTCTGGGGAGAACCGGCTCGCTGCCATGTGTTTTCGGCGTCCAGTGGGCAAACCTGCGGTGAAAACTGACAGGAGGACGACTCCTTTTTGTGACGCCCGAGTTCCTGTATGTTGTAGTCAGTCAGGCTCACGTTGTGATTAAGCGCCAACGTTACATGTGTTCGACTGATGCATGAAGCAACACTGTGCTTTTATTGGAAAAGCATGTTATCCAGTCTTGTGTGACGCAGTGTGATGGGCTACTTCAGCTCCGCTGGGGAGTCTGGGAGTTCCATGACGGCTGAATTCGGCCTCGGAGCTTGAGCTCCAGAGGTCAGCTGACGAGGCAGAGAAGGGAACAGAAGACTATTTGTTAACAGAATGAAACAAAATACGAGCTCCATTTAAAAGCTGTTCTGGAGCTTTTGATCCTCCTCAGCAGCTCGACTTTGCCCTGTTGTCATTCCATTTTTTTCTCTTTCTTTCCTTTCATGACTTTAAGGATAGCTGGAAACAGCAGCTTCAAAAACATGGAAAAAGGGAACATTTTCAATTCCCTGACAACTGGGCTCCGTCTGCTGAGGAAGATCACGTGACACAATCAACATCTACCACATGGATCTTGTGGTGAGGTTGTTTCGTTAAGTGTAACCTTGGTCTAATTCTACCTGAGACTTTTTTTTACCCTGACGAGGGAAATATTTTGCTGGAAATACTTGTTTGGCAGCTGTATCTTAAAAAAGCCCGTATCAGTTTGAAACTCTTTTGGCTTCTCCAAGTCCAAAAATACCCTTAATGTTGTTATGTTGTTGGTGTGATCTAATTTTCTTACTTCATTATGCTGCTGAGTGCGTTTCCATAGATCATCTGTGTATCAAGTGTATTTCACTGGTTTCTCCACTTAACACATGCTCAAGCTGTAATTGTCCTTTTTTCCCGTGTTTGCTCGGATCTGTTTCCTCTGGAGTTTTCTATTACTCTCCTGCTGCTGCATCGACCTGCTCTCCCCACAGAGATCAATAAAGTTTCATCTAACGAAGTCTAATCCAGCCCGAGCGCTGTTCACTTTCCTGTGTGTCGTCACGCTCCTGATGATGTTGGTTTCCTGTTTCGTGTTTTCTGTCCAGGCGATGGCGCAGCGGGCGACGGCGGGGAGGCGCTACCTGCGGACGTTTATCAGCGGCTTCTTCGTTTCCGTTCCCATCACCGTCACCGTCCTCGATCGTTTCGCCTACGTGGCGCGAGTGGAGGGAGCGTCGATGCAGGTGAGACGCTACAACTCGCCCACCAATCAGACGGAGAGAGAAATCCTCACGCTGCTCGTCTTCAGAGACGTCTCCGAGGTCGACAGGAGAGCAGGCTGCAATTTCTAGATCTCTAACTTTACAAACTCCTGATAAGAAAGAGGTCAGAGGTCACAGCATCCTGTCAACATGTTGAGTTGGAAATAAGAGGCAGAGAGAAAAGGCTGAAAGGTTTTTGTGTCTTAAAGCTTCACTCTGGCCATTTTTCACGTTTCTTCCAGCTTTTCTGTGTGAACAATAAATCAACTATGAAGCAATGAGAGGAAGCGATTGTATGTTTCCTCCTCTGAGCGCGGTGGAGGCCGCGGCCGCTGCTCAGAGGAGGAATGACTACAGCTGCACAGCGTCTACTTGAATCATGTCGGTGTTTTTATACATCATTAAATATAGTTCCTGGGCCTCACAATTCATGCAGCTTGTGTTGCTAAGCAACGCTCAGCTAAACAGGAAGGGGTCCTGAACACGTTGCACCTGCATGAACGTTTCATTCGACTGCCGATCTTCAAATCTGTGCGGCTCTAAATCTACGTGTGTTACAGAACAACTGTAGCTTTAAGCTTCAGCCTCTCGTTTGCTGTCCCGATCTCACTTTGACACTAATGCACTCATTTAGGAAAGCGAACAAAGACCTGCGTCGTAGTTCTTCACGCTCTTCAGGTCAGCGCTGCTGGGTTCACTCGCCGAACGAGAGTCTGCCGCTGAGCGGCCGCCAAAGCTGAATGTGCTGCCTCACAGCGTTAACGAAAGTGAAAAATAATTTGTAATCTGTTTGGATCGGCTCTAAAATGGAACGGTTCTACCTCGGTCCACGCTGCACCAGACAAACAAACAAAACCAAAAACACGACATAGGTAATCGAAGGTTTGGGAGCGGATGTGTTGAAGAACACGTCCTCACCTGCCTCAGACCGAGCCGACCTGTTCTTGTAAAAGCCGCAGTTGCAGGTGATCATGTTGGAGAATCAGCTCCGCAAACACTCCATGCGTGACCTCTTTCTTCTCATCCGAACAGTAAACAACCTTCGCTCTTCTCATCTGAGAAGCAGACGTAGAAAGAAAAACAAAAAAACAAGTGCCTGTTGGGTTTTGACCGAGTTGGTTTCCTGTCGTGCAGCTTATTATCCCCGACGTGCGTTGCATTATGCATAAAACAATCTGCTCTCTATTTTTAATGAGCATGAATATTAAAACTGCATGTTGCTCTTTGGTTCATGTTGTATATTCATGTAGCTGCATATGTCGGGTCGTGAAGCCGACCTCGGCGAGGGCTTCTGAGGAGTTTGATCAAAACTTCCACTTCATTAATGAAACGCTTGTTTTTAAAGGAGGAAGCTGGTTCAGTAAATGAGATGTTTCCACTGTGAGTCCTTCACATGTGAGGGACGCCGACGCTGTAACGCAGCTCCTGGCCCGTCCGCGCTTCAGGTTTTATCCTGCTTAATCTGTTTATATGAAGCTTCGATCCCCGTGACTTCGTCCGTCTGCATAAACAAACAGTTTAACACAATCCTCACGTCCACAGCAGTAGGTCTGCGAGAAGAAAGCAGAAGTTTCATCTGGGCTCTTTATTCTCTGTCTGACTCAATAATGTGCAGCTGTTATTAAAAGGTGGCCTCGGTGACCCCGACAGGAGCGGCGAGGCGTCCGTCGCCGGACAATATCTCGTTTGCTAGATATCAAAATATTCCCATAATGCCGTGCGAGTACACGGGGTGAAAGATCTGATGATCCTGAAACCGCTGCTCACCATGAGCTCTGTCTGAAGTCTTTATGATATTAAACCACTAATCATCGGTGTGTGTCGGTCAAGGCTTCGTGCTGTCAAGTCCCAGCTGCTGATGAAAGCGATGGAAAGCCGACGTCCTGACAGGTGAGCGAAGCGGCTCAGTGTGTCGCTGCTGGGTTTTCAGCCACGCCGGCAGCTCTGGGGACGGAGCACGCCGGCCTGTCGGTCCAGAAATTCGGTCAGGAAATATCTATGAGAGTCATGAAAGTTGATCAGAGTTTTCACTGATCCTGAGAAATACCTCAACATCCTCATGGACATCAACATGGACTGGCAGAAAATGATTGATTGCTGTGACCTTTGGTACAGACGGTCCCCTGAGGATCAGCTGTGACAACTTGTTGTGATCCTCTGACTTTTTATCTAGCGCCACCATCTGGTCATCATTTTAATGTTTTTGGTTTATGGACAGATACTTGTAGATTCTTCCCTTTGGATTCTGTTTTCTGTCTCTTTAGTGCAAAACTAAAAAGACAGAAAGTTTCTGGAGTCAGAGTGGAATCAATCTTCTCATCTGACTCGAGGCAGGAAAGCCAATAAACATATTGTCAAATGTCAAACTCATTCAAACTGTCTAAACTTCAGAATGTCGCAATAAGTCATAGTTCTGTCAAAATGCAATAGTTTGACAGATTTTAAGATCTGACTTTGTCGTCATCGCATTTCTGTTAAAACACGTCACAGTGATTTTATTCTGCATCGTCGGCGTTTTCTGATTGTTTGGAGACATTTTAGCAGCAAGAGACCAAAAATACAGAGACACACAGCAGGACAGAGAACTGTGAGCGTGGCCGAGTGTCGCTCGTGTTGTGGGGACATAAATCTGTTTACACCGTCACATTGTGGGGACTCGACGTCCTGATGGGGATGAAATGCAAGTCAACATAAGATAAGTCATCGAACTTCAGGGTGAAGACTCGGTTTGAGTCGGGTTAGTGTTCGGGTCATCTCGGGTCTCCAGGAATGTGAGTCTGAGTAACGTCCTCAGAAGTGATGGAAATATGACTGTGTGTGTGTGTGTGTGTGTATGTGTGTGTTTCCTTGTCCTTTTTGCGGGGCTTGGGCTGTTGTCATGGAAACAGTATTTTCCGAGCTCCAGAGGAACGGATGCTTATGAATATGTACTGTTATTAATTTTATGTCAGGGAAAAAAAGACGACACACATGATCGAGCTCATGATTATCTGAGCTGAGTTTCATAAATGTAAATTAATTTTTTTCATGAATCTTATTATTTATCTTATGAACTCCTGATGTAATCGAGGCGCGTATTCATTTCAATGTCTTTATTTAATCATCTTCTGTTTTAATCTTTTCTGCTCATCTTCCTGTTCGACTACACAACTGAAGCTACGCACGTGACGCCGTAAATGCTCCCAACGAAAAAGCTGTTTTTGTTTTCTTGCTGCACCTGAACATCAAATAAACATCATGTCGCTGGGACTCGTCTCCCAAAGTTCAACCATATGACATATTTAGTATTTTGCGTGTTGGTGTGAAGCTCGGCCCTGTGGGTGCGTGTTTAATGGTGAATCCTCAGGCGGCTCCTTCGGGGTCCAGGAGCTTTTCACTGTTCCACAGGTCGGTGCACGCTGCCGCTCGGTTCCATCGTTTCTGTGAAAACTTCTCTCTTTAACACTCAAAGTTTCTCAAACTCTTGCATCATCTCTGTCAAAACAAAATGAATGATCAGACAAAAAGCTGCTGCCGCCCGACTGTCACACTTTTACATTTTCCTGTAAATTGAGACTCACCGCAGCCGCAGTTTCAGAAACGATCCAGCATGTAATACGAGGAAACGTGTCTGTGAGGGAAGCTGACGAAGTATCCGGCTCTATCTGATCAACTCGCAGGCTGACAGCTCTCGCAGGGATATTTATTTTGGGGCCGACAGATAAGAGATATTCTGTCAATTACCACGGCAGGCGTGAAATGGCCCGCGCACTTCCTGTTTAATGAAACAGCCGCGGTGTCGCCCGCCGGTGCGAGTGGGCTTCGTCACGCGTGGATCCTTCGACGAAGTGACACAAACCAAGTCGTAAGAATAATGATTTTTCTCGTTGTTGAGGAGGGAAGGAAGAGGAGGCGTCGTGGACGAGCGTGTGATAGAGCTGTCGTGGAGGACACGGTTGTTGAAATTTGATATGAAGTATTTTATCGTGCAGATCAGTGAAGGAGGGAGATGTTGGCTTTAAAGAGAGAGAACAATCCTGAGCTGCTTTTGTAATAAGACAACGAAGAAAGCAAAGGTGGCAAATTTTCTTCCACACTCGCTTCGAAGTTGATGGAAAACTTTTCAAATATGAATTACAGATTTATTGTAATAGTGTAAATACTGGACAGCAGAGACCGGCTGGATTTTAGAAATGGATTTTTCAAGGTTGAAAAAGATCAGATGAAGATTTGATGACCAGCATCTATTAACATAAAGACACGTAAACAAGACGTGTTCTGAGCAGGACGTTTTACATTTGACAAACTGTTTCCAAATGAATTAAAGATCCGACTGTCAGAGCGATATGTGATCCACATGTTCAGGAGGGACGTCAGCGTTTGCTGAAGAGCAGCTGATTGAGACTTTGTGCTGTTGGTTATTCTGCTGTTAATGCTTGTGTGTTCAAACTCTTTCTCACATGCTCGTATGTGTATTATTGTCCATGCAGGCGCTCCTGTCTGCGGGCTTGCTCGCCTCGAGGGACAAATAAAGTATTTAGAATTGAACTGAACTGAAATACAAATCATTCACTCATGGATCACCTTCACCAAGTTTCCAGGCTCTGACAGTTAATTTTCAGACTTTATTGAAATGAGCTGAAAGCAGCAGCTGCATGGAAAGAGGGAAATTAATCTTAAGCCAGATGACGTGTTTTGTAAAATGGTCACATGTGTGAAACGTGTGCTCTCAATGGGCTTCAATATGAAAATCATTCATTTCATTTTAAAGATTGCTGGAGACCTTAACTGACAGAAAATACAAGACAGTTTGACCGTAATAATACAAGTGTCTGAGTTTGTGAGACTGACTGACCGAGATAGACGGCTCATACAGTTAAAAAGAGGGACAACAAGACGCTGAACAACGAGAAGAGGTGAAAATAAACAGATTAAACAATGAGAGATAATGAACTATTATATATGATGATGTGAAAAATATGTGTATATATAAATACTGTACACCGACGACTTACATGTACGTCTACATACAAGTAGAATATTTGAATACATTTACAACATTTACATGAAGTAGGTGATTCTGTGCAGTGTGTGTGTGTGTGTGTGTGTGTGTGTGTGGGGAGAGTGCAGGATTTATATTTGACAGTGATGGATAATAAATGGGAATGTTTATATTGCTCATATTTATGTGTATTTCTACTTCTGTGTGTGTGTGTGTGTGTGTGTGTGTGTGTGTGTGTGTGTGTGTGTGTGTGTGTGTGTGCAGCCCTTCCTGAACCCAGACGGGGGGTCGGAGTGTGACGTCGTCCTGCTGAACCGTTGGAGTGTGAGGAACTACCAGGTCCAACGGGCGACATCGTCTCCGTCCTGTGAGTCACTAACTGTTCTGATAAGGACTTGAAGGATGAGGATGTTTCTTATCTGGATGAAGATTTAGACAAAGGTCCAGATGTAAATGAAAAACTTTCACTGATCTAAAACATCATAACTCATCAACCGCCTCAATTACATATGAAAAAGATGTTGATTTACAGAACACATCCAACTGCTAAAATACAGCTTTATACATCATATACATCTGCACCCTGACATTATGGACAGGAAGTCGTCATGCAGCTCATCTTTGCCCGTGGTTGGTGAAGCGTACAACAAAGAGAAGGTGAATTCAATTTTAAGGTGCGACGATGAGAAAGGCACCAACAAGCAAATACAGCATATTATCCATTTAGTCAGTTTTGTGATGTGTAAATCAGTCGCTTTCATCTCATGCCAATTATCTGCCCATTTAAAACACATTGTTCAAGTTTCAGTCGTGCGTCACTGTTCGTGCCGTCGTGCAGTTGAACCACATTTTATTGACATGAAATAAATACTGACGAAAACAAACGATCGAGAGCAGCCTGATTAAAGCGCTTTAAAAGTTTAGCAGCGCGACACTTTAATATATTTAATTTGCTCTTTTTAAATGAAGACTGCTTTGAAAAGCTTGGTTCTCTGGGAACAATAGGAGCGATCTTTATCTGGCCTTTCACGGCTACAGAGACGACTCATTCATATAAATGATATAATTTTGTTGTCAGACTGTCGCAGCCGAGCAGTCGGCCTCGCACTGATATTTCACTGCTTTCACCTTGATGACACGTTGAGCCTCAAAGCCACAAACACATTTTTTGTTGAAGGTAAGTTCTTATATGCTCATATTTTTTTTCTGGTATTGTTTCCTCTTGACGACGTTTTGCTTTTGATAATCCAACTTGTGGATGCTTAATGACGAGTGGCGCGGCACGCGGGCGTGACGGCGGCGAGCTGCTCCAGTTGTTTCAACTTGTGGAATATTTAGAGAAATGTGACGGTTTGACGTCTGTCAGCGGAGACGAATGAGCCGCAGGGAAGGTGACGAATCAAAATCTAATTAATTTCGGTGGGATTCAACAACAGCAGCATGTTGCACCGACTGAACACGCGCTTCTTTAGAAGTTTCAGTATGAAGTCAGTTCCGACTGTGACGATGTTTCACACTAACTAAAGTAAATGAACTGAAATGAAAAGGTTGTCGCAGACAGCGACGCTTCACACGGTGGATTATTGAGGCAATATGGGAGAGAAAAACTGACTCTCACAATAATGTAACAGACTGTTGATTATAAAAGACATGTTTGCTGTCACATGTGAACTAGTTAACACATGATTTGAAGTCATGGACTTCAGTCTTTTTGAATGAAGCACAGAGTTGACTGTTCTGTGCGTCAGTGATGGGACGTGGTCGGTTTTGATGAAAATGTAGACAAAGTTCATCTCGTGCACCTCTGAGCTCCGGCTGTAATTCTACTCTCACACTTTCAGGACTTCAGTTAATAAAATCAGAGAAAGTCAGAGATGATGAGGAAATGAATACGATTATTTTATTAGTCCCACAACGGGGAAATTTGCCTAATGTTGTGATCGTTTACGTTCATCATATTTGTAGGATTATGTTTTTGTTCTAACTCTTTGCTTCTGTGTGTGTGATCTCGACCTGCTGTAACAGCCTGTAAACTCCAGTGTGTGTGTGTGTGTGTGTGTGTGTGTGTGTGTGTGTGTGTGTGTGTGTCAGGAGCCTTGAGGCGAACGTCCAGGTGAGCTGCGGGCTCCCGTAGGTCTGTTGGTTTTTTTGTTTAGTCATTACAGAAGCACCTGCACTGCTTCCTCTGTGGTGCGCTGCAGTATGAGTTCATTTTCCATTACAGTCCTGCTCAGCGGTGCAGCGGGGGCCTTTGGAGCCCATATCACAAACTGTATGTCGCCGACGTGCTTCCAGTGCACCTGAACCGACACCAGCTGCGAACTGAACATAATGGAAAAACAGCGAGACACAGGCCGGGATGACGCGGCCCAGTCCAACCGTGCAGAATGCCACCGTGGACTCCGTGCACGACGAGCCGTCGCCGCTCATTAGGCAAACCCCGCCTGGGATTCACTGCCAGCTTTTCCATCTGAACGTGGCCCTGAAGCCTTTTACGTGTCCGTCCTCGGTCTCAGACGTCTGCCGTTCCATTAACGCTCTGATTCAAACCTGTTCGGGCTGGAGACGCCGCAGTCCCGCCGGCTGCTCCGACACCAACAGAAGTGAGATTTCACACAAGCAAATTGACAGATTTGAATGCGGTTATGAGCTAAGACGCGAGGACACAAGGACACGAGGATGGTGCTGTCGGTTTTTTCATTTGAGGTGTTTGCTGTGGAGCCCGTGGAGCCTGTGGCCGGTGACAGGGGGACAAACCCACCTCCATAATTACCCCTCGACAGCAGTCTCTCCTCTGTTTTGTTTTTGTGGGAAAAGAGATGTTCCTGAAGTCTCTTCCTGGCGGCCGCGAGCGCAGGACAGCAGCTCTAAATGGTAATTTAACCTAATCTGAGGCTGAGAGCTGGGAACATGTATAGCTCTTGTGTGTTGTGGCTGAACTGAAGAGGAGCCCTCCTTCCTCCGGTGGAGGCTGATGATCCCGCGTCACACAGCTGGACAGGCACCGGGCATGTCCAGCTGAAAAGGGAAATGGAGACACTGGTTGTGTAAAGTTCATGTGAGCGCCGAAACACTGACATTTAAATTCAACCCGTCGTCCTCGTGGCATTATCGGCTCCCTGCGCCTCCTCCCGCCTCCTCCCGCCTCCTCCCCCTCCCTGCCTGTCTGTTTGTCTTCCGATCTTAGTGCCACCTGTTTACCTGGCAGCGCTTTGAAGGAGGGGATTTTTCCTCAAAGCAGCAGATAGTTCAGTCGTCCCCACGTGAAACAGATCAGTATCGACTCTCCTCGTCGTCGGGGATTTAGTTAAAATCCCTCATAAAGCCACATCCATCATCCGCCAAGAATATCGCCTTGGATTTAAATTTCAAATGCGATACAGCTCCACTGCAGGAGAGACCGACTCCTGCTCATAATTGGCACTCATTTTAAAGGAAAATTGTTCAAGGGAATATGCCGGTCCATAGAGTAATATCTTATTTACAGAATGCCTCTGGTTTTCAGTGCTGGCTGAGGAAAACGATTGTGTCCCTGTATTTCTGAGGCGGCGTTCAGAGAAGCGAGCGCTGCCGTGGCTGTTTGTCATGCTCTCAGCGCAGACCATTACAAACCTGATTGATTTTATGTTGAGCTGTGAACAGAACCATTCGCCTCTGAGCGGCCTCACAACTGATTTCTGCAAAACATCATTTTCTCCAGGACAGGGAGCAAATGTTTCCCGCCGGTTATGAATCGGCGTCACGAGAGATGAATAGAGTCTCCGCTCCGAGCTCGCTCGGTTTTTGTTTACGTTAAAGGGTTTGATGACAGCCATCTTGGATCAGCAGGGGATTGTGGGGGGGAGTTGTGTTGAAGTTGCACAGTCTATGAATATTCATTGAAAACTCAGCAGCTACAGAAACCTTCAAAAGCGCCAAGTTTCATTCCTCTGCGGCGGCGTCCTGTCGCTGTTTGCTTTGAGTCGAGGATCTCGGTGACAGCAGACGAGAATCTGTAGCTCCGAGCTGCTGTTTGCCGACGCTGTGCTCCGCGGGTGGAGAACGGCTCCAGCGCTGCCTGGGTTATAGGTTTGGGAAACACAGGGGTGAAACTAACTACTAAACTACTACCTGGCCACATGTGCAAACTCTGCAAATGGCAAATCCACTCAGGAGCTATAATGGATCTATAATAGAAAATGAAACCAAAGAGACAAGAAAAGGCAGGAAACCATCCCGACACCTGAAATCTTTCCATGCGATGCCAAACTCCTCCACTGGCGAGAAGTCACTGAAATGCAAATGTGACGGGTTAATATGAGCGGCTGAATTCACCAGATCTTTCTATGCTCATATTCAGCAGGTCTCCTGCTGTGAGTCCTGCACAATGTGTGTGTGTCTGTAATAGTGTGAGAGTTTCCAGAGGTTTGTCGGCTGATGTTTTTCTGTGTCCTTTCAAACTGAAATCTCTTTCATGCTGTTGACGGAGCTCAGCCTGGTTCCACACACAAACAAGCAGCTGATGATTTTTGTGCTTTGTTCATCTTCACCAGGTGTGAAGATGTTTAACTGCAGTCTGTATTGTTAAGTGTGTTTAAAGGCTCAACTGAACTGAGCTACGTTTTATTTATAAGGGTCAGTTTGATAGTTTCGACTGAGAAATTTCCTCTGAATTCCTGGATTTGTCGTTCACTCTTATGTTCATTGCTGTTGACAGTGTGAGTCAACTGGAGACCAGACTTCTTTTATTTTATTTTATTTTGATTCCTTTTGTTCACCTTCATCAGAGAAGTAGCCGTATCTAACACGAGAAGGTTTATTACTGGGACAATAACGTCGCTTACTTTGTTGGTACATCAGTACATTTCCTGCCCCCAGCTGTCGAGTTGTTGAACAGTACGAAACCATCAGCAGGAACGCGTGTCGCTGTGTGTTCGTGCACGTGACCTCGTGCACTTCAGACGTCAGTTATTTTGGTCTTCAGGTCCAGTCTGAGCTGAATCAGGCTTTAGTAAACACGGCTGGATTCATGTGGCTTCAGTCAATAACCCAGCTTTGTTTTCACAACTGTAGATTTGTTGCGGTTCAGGCAGCCGAGCCGAACTTCATGTGTTCACCAGCGAAATGAGGAAACTTGAATGTAATTTGATTCTGTAGTTGTTGGAGAAAGTATGAGCTCGACCGATGCAGGTTTCATTCATCTTCAACGCCTGCAGCAAAGATCGTTTTAAGGTTCAGAACTAAATCTGGAGCTAAAAACACGAGATGCCCTGACAGCAAGTTTTTATCCACGTGACAGTTTTAATTTTAATAAGTAGTGTCATTTCAGTTCATTACAAAGGCTGCCTCTCCTCTTGTTATCTTCCCTCTATTTAACTACATGCCTCCGTCTCCAAAGTCTCCAGAGATCAAGACAGACGCCAAAACCTCGTCTTTAGTTTTTTTTTTTTTAGTTTTTGTTCTTTTAGTTGATTTTTCACAAATGCTAAAACACACTGGGAGGGAAACAAAAAAACAAAAAATGAGGAAATGAAGTACAAACTGTTCAGGTGAGGGAACATAAAAAGCCCGTGGGGTTTCTAAAAACATCTCAACCTGAACGAGACGACAAACAGAGATGCAAATGACAAGAGCGAAGAAACAACAACGCAGATAGAACGAAGAGAGGAAGTGAAAGGAAAAAAATAAATGAGGCCTGAGTCTGAGGTGTCGGGATTGACGGTGTGTGTCAGGTAATGAAGTCATAATCTGCTCTGTTTCATGATGTAGCTCAAATAACAAAATACAGGTTTGTTGCATTTCTTTAAAGACGACGGTGAAGTCTTACACATTGACTCCTGCTTTCCTCAGTCTAAAAGTTTCAATAAAGGTCAAGATACCTGGATCCTGACAAATCACCCAATGACGTCCTGATAAAAAGAATTTCTTTACCTTCTCTTGCTGAGTTTGACAACTTGTGCGACGCGTTCGGTGACCAATAGGAGCACAGAGCAAAAGAGGAACGACGATGTCGCTGGACGTCGCACAAATCGCGACCGACAGAAAGTTTCGATTCGGCAGCGTCCAGCTTGTAGTCTGCCGTCTTTCTCGGTCAAGTCTGACTCTGTGGTGGCTTAATCTGAACATCTTTAGGTCTTTGGATCTTTTCATGACCCACATACATCATCACTTAATGAAGCAGACGTGTTAGAGGCGCGATCAAACAGACACCGAGGATGTTCTCATTCATACGGAGTCGTGTCCACCTCATGAATGTGCTTCCAATATTTATTCTCCTTTTAGCTTTAGTTTTGTTTCCGGCCGCTCCTGAGAGACATATCTGGCTCTTCGGTGGACAGATGTGCTGAACGGCGGCGTCATCAGAACCTGTTTACTGAAACTACGCTGATAAGAGTGTTGACAGGGAACCAAAGAGGAAAGTTGGGGCCACAAAACCAAACCAAGTGAAAAGATGTTCAACAGCTTTGATCCATTGTTAATGTAAAAACTGAAACTTAATGTTTTATTTTGTGAAAAGCTGATTTTAATGTGCTTTAAAGCAAACAAAGGCCTTAAAAGAAAAGTGAAAAGACTTTCAAATGCAACAGAAGTGAATTGATCAGGGGTGAAAATAATGTTGTGTTCTCATGAGTTTGGGCCTTTGAACCCAAAGACCCGCGTTAACGGGACCAGCAGTCGTCCCCAGTGGACTCGCCACGGCTTCCTCCCGTGTGATCACACCGCTTCACACATTCGCTCGTATTTACTCACGTGGCTTCATCTGCCATCATGCGTCAGACGGCGGCCGCATCCTTCGACACGTTTCACGGGAGACGGCGAACGAGGAAGCGAGTGGAAGGAGCTGCGGCGTCTTCGCTCAACAGCGTCTTTCGTATATTTATATGTGGTCAGATTCCTGTTCAGCCGAGCAGGAAGTGAAGAATTCACATCTTCTTCCTGTTGAGATTTCTGACCTCAGCAGCTGTTAATTCGCTTGTGAACAATCTGGTGTGGTACAGTGGAGCCGACAGTAGAGGGCGCTTATCTCTGAACATTCAGATTTTATGGATTGTTTTTAAAGTGTGTGTGTGTGTTGCTGTCTTTGTGAGGACCAGTGTCTCTCCCAGTGTTTTGAGCCATCGCAGTGAGGACACTTCCTCACTGCTTCAGAGGACGATGATAGATACCACTCTTTCTGTCTGGACGCTACATGTGGAACTGGAACCGGAATTGATTAGCATAGCTTAGCATAAAGAATGGAAGCAAAGGACAACAGCTAGCTCGGCTCTGTACAAAGGTCAGAAATCCCCCTGCGGTCGCATCGATCTTCTCGTCTCGGCAAGAAGGCAAATAAGTGTTTTTCCCAAAATGTCAAACGTGAGAATAACTCTTCAACTCCTTTCATCACTTAAACTTCAGTTGACACTAAATTCTTTGAGTGTTTTCTCTACAACTAATTTCTGCCAGTGGTTTTAACGAACTAACTCTTGAACTGACGGTTATGTCTTTGAGCATTTAAACTTCACTTCTCAAAGTAATGGAGGCTCGATAATCAAACAGAATATATCAGACTTCACGGCTGCTCCAGTTTGAAACGAGCAGCAGAAGCTTTAAACACGAAGAGAATGTCAGAGCTGTCGACGTGTTCACGTAGTTGCATCATAGGATTATTAGGGAGGTCACAACAACATCAGATGCATTAAACTGAAAATACAACACGAACTGAAACGGTATCGTAGTGTGTAACGACAACATGTGGCCACAGGAAGAGAAATATACACGATAAGCAGCAAAAAGTCATGTTTACATTAACAAGTTAAGTCTGTAATTTGTCTCTGTAACAATCTGTAATTAAGGCACAGATGGCGGAGAATAGCTGCGAGTCTCTAATCTATAAGACGAGAAGAAGAATTCATGTGGGGGAATGAAACTAATTTCCATTAAATTAGTATTAAAGCTTCTCTAATGAAATAATCCCACAGAGGCTTCGGTCTTAAAGAAGGAAAAACACTCCTCCGTCCTCCAGCTGCTCCGTCCAGCTTCACCGGGAGGAGACGCACAGGTGTGTTCACCACGACACCTGAGTCTATAAATGATATTAGTCATGTTCTGTTCTTTACATACACATACTGTATATTTTACCGTCTACTGTGATTTAGCAGCTATGATGTTGAGTGAATTTGAGTGTTGGAGTCGTTAGGAAAATAAAATCCATTATTTAATAAAGAGAAACTCATTTGTCTGTCTGCCTTTCTCTCTCCGCTGCGATGCATGCTGGGTAACAGGATGTGTTGGCGTTGTCTAACCAAACTGGATGTTTTTCCCTCTTTCGGGGATTCGCCTCCTTCCTCTCCCTCGCAACGACATCAAAGCCGACAGCGCGCCGCTCACACGCGTCTCCTCCCCGAGCCAACTGGGAATCACCTCCACGCGTCATATTTCCTCGTCCATCCGTTTAGCGGCGGCGGATCCCTCCCTCCCGGCGCCGTTAGTCAGTTGACATATTGAGGGCACGGTGAAGGCTGTACGTTAACGCCGGAGGGAGCGACGCACTTAAAGGTGGCAGGTGCAGAAAGAAAAGGAAAAAGAATCAGACACAGTTTTACATGTTGAGACACAAACACACGCTTTCTTTCTTTTGTCTAACTCTTTTTCTGATGGAGGACTGAGGTTGTTAATGTTCACATTCTGCTGACACGATGTCAGGAAGGTGGTGATTCATCATCAGTTTAGAGAATGTGTGTTTCTGGTCCACATGTTGCAGACATCCACAATAACAGTGGAAAATTCTACGTTGCACAAACATCTATGTCGTATTTAGATGTTTTAAATCAGTCACACCGGAGAGTTAACAACAGTCTTTAACCACGACTACAATCTTTTTCTAACCCTGACAAAGTCGTTTCAGTTCCCTGAACTAAATCAGACTGTGGTCGATGACATCATCATCTGAATTTTGGACTAAATAATATCAGATTGCAGATTTGGAAACTGGTTTTGTGATTTTTGTCAAGCTGCCTCGTTAGTGAGTGGGATTCACATTTCACTACCAGCTTTTTCATATTTTATCAATTTTTGTACTAGTTTTTTTTTCTTTATATTTTTCTGCTTACATGTTTATTATTATGCACCAAGTCAAAAATCTGCTTGGCAATAAAACTAATCTGATTCTGATGTGTGACGGCAGATTATCATAATCTGTGAAAGAAAAATGAAGTGATTAGATTTATTTTAGAGCTGCTCACAGTTTAGAGACAGTTCCCATAAATTCAAAGGGAAACTTTTCCCCTGATTCTCAGACTATGAATGTTTTGCATTGACGGTGAATATATTTAATACACGTTTCCTGACGTGTTCTGCAAATTGGTTCTACACAAACTTCCAGAGACTGGGCTGGAGCCGCTCCTCCGTCAGCGGGGGTTCTTTGTGTGAGCGGTGTAACTCTCATCATACCTGCGGCTGCTGAGCCTCATCCTGCAGCTTCAGACTCTCAGTCGGCTCCCGACACTAAACTAAACGGCCTCCGTACGTCTGAATGCGTAAACGGGTTTGAGTTGGACGTGTGGAGCTGAGCTGGAAATGAGCTTTGATCCAGGCTAATTCTGCTGCTGCTGCGAGGCTTTCCTCCGGACTCCCAGCAGGCTTTGCGTCACCACTGTTTTAACACGGTTCTATTAATCGGTCGTGTGGCGGCGCCGCATTAAAACCAGAGTGTGGAATTACACAGAAAGTGGCGACGCGCCGACGAGAATCCCTCTGAAACTTTTAATAAGTGCGACTTTCCCTCAGATGGATGCTCATTTTCTTTTTGCCACCGTGCAGCGATCGGTCATGAAGAATCAGCCGAGGAGTTTCCTTTTCTATCTCTTGAGTTTTATCACCATGAAGTGGGATTTTGAGTGTAGTTTTACAGTTAATCAATACACGGTTTTATAGAGGCAACAAATTTACTGCAGTACAATACACTGAATAACAGCAGGCCGTTAAATCACAAACCTCTGCGCTTCATTTTCAAGGTAATGATGACAAATTAAGATGACATAAACCTTCGCTACATTTAAGTGAATATTTCCATGTCAGCTCTTAGCTCTCACACCCAGACTGCTGATTTTCCATCCACACGAAGGCTCTGATTGCTTTTAGTAATCAGCTTATGAACCCTGATGTTTGCAATATTCCTCATAAATTTCCTCTTAAGTAGGTTGAAAGTCAGATAAAACATTTTCTTGCTCTCTATAAACTGTTGTATTTGCTCCTGAGCCAAATTAAAGCTTTATGACACTTTCATCATTTGAAATATTCAAACCTAATCGGCCATTTGTTGTGGATCAATCATGAAATGGAAATATTCTACACGTCCACCTCATAATATCTTTTAATATCTTCTGTTTTCATCGTAGCTTTCTTTATTTAAATAACTTTATGGCACAAAATGAGCCTGATGATGATGATGATGATGATGTTTCAGTCACATGCAGGTCTCGTCCAGGCCGAACTCTCAGTTTAGCCTCCGTGTCGACCTGCTTTTCTGCAGTGAAACCTGTGATAGATGGAGCTGCGGCGTGCGGCCGTGTGGTCGAGCTTCTGTATTTTCAGAGACGGTGAATCCAGATAAGGATTTTAGGGGGAAAAAGAAAAACACAGACAGAGACGGATGATTAATCCTTCAGGACTTCAGGCTTTTTTTAGACAGACAGCCATGATGCAGGTTACTGTCTGCCTCCGTCCGTCTGCCTCCGTCTGTCTGCTCTGTAGAAAATGATCAAGATATTTTTATTTTTTATTTGGTGATTTGGTCCAATTTAAGAAAGAAAATCTCACATTCTCTGTCGCTGGTATCACTAAAAACTGCAGTGAGTGATTGAGGATATTTTTTGACGGATGTACGTCACACAACACTCTGCAAGTAGAAAATAAGAAATATCTCGAATAACCAAACTCATCATTAGCTCCTGATCAGAAACAATCACAAAACCAGTTTCAGAGTTTCAAACATGAACTGGTCGGTTTCAGCTGAGATGTTTCAATATGAAACTGATTCTACGTTGTGGGGAAAAATGAACCAAACCACAGATGAGAAAGTCTTTATGGTTATAAACTGGCTTGTTTCTCAGCACACAGCGGCGTCACATCCATCAACAATGCAAATGAAAATCAATGACTCGCGAACAGGAAATCGTTGGCTTTCAAATGAGAGAAGGTAGTAATGCCAGTCACACCTCCAGGAGGCTGATGGATGAGAAACAAGAGGCCTCCAGGACGCCGACGCCTCGAGGGATGTGACGGAAAAACAAACACGGCTGTGAGAGCAGCTGCAGAAGATCCAGCACCGAACTCTGATTGAACACAAATAGATCACAGGCTGTCTCTTTAAAAACATCACGGCGAATGACCCGAGATTGATCGGACAGTTTTAAAGATTAAATTATCTCGATTTGATGGATGACGCGAGCTCAGAAGTGGATAAATGTTCTGTCGTCATCGTCGTCCTGCTGGGACGGATAAATGCCTCGTCATCCTCAGAGGAAGAGCCTCACAGAAGACGCTCCGCCGTGTTCAACAGTGTGTTCCTCTCATTTAAGGCAAAAGCTCTTCCTCCTCTCATCCATCTGCCGTGGAAATCTCAGCGTCTGAATCATCTAAATTGCCAGCTGTGTCGGGCGAGGACCGGGTGGCCTGAGCGGAGCCGCAGGAAACAGCTGAATGCCACCAGCAGAGGAGACACACAGATGACTGATAGCACAGCATCGGCCTGTTGCCTCAGCAACTTGGTGAAGGAGGCGGAGGAGGAGGAGGAGGAGGGTGAGAGGAAGCCAGGTTGTCTGGATGCAGCGAGGATGACAAGATTGACAGAACTGGTACAGAACGCAGAGAGAGAGTGGAAGTGGCAGTTTGCGCCAAGAGTCGAGCGAGAAGAAAGAAGCTTAGAGGCGACGGCTGTGAGATTCGACATGACAGGCCCTGATCTGCTTCATATGGATTATTCCTGTTTACACGCCCTCTCTGCATGCAGGCTGAGGAGAATATTTGATGCTAGAAGTTTTCAGACTGCAGGTTATCCCACTCAGATGCTGCATTAAAGTTTCACAGCGTAGGTGGAATATAAATGCGCAGCCGGCCGAGGCCTGCGCGACGCTTTGGTTGGGAGATTAGCGGGATAATTCCTCCGCTGATGCTCGGGGTCCTCATGTTACCACAGAGCTGCCCTTGGCGTGCCTTTGTCATTTGTCATGTTTAAAGCAGGGCTGTCGGGGGAGCGGAGGGCTTTGCTGTGGGGGGCGACCGGCCTCGGGCTACTGGTCATATTTCATTGTTTAAGCGGCACGGCGCCTCCAAACTCCCCGCTGTCCGGCTCAGATGAGAGATAACAGTGGGAGGCTTCACGCCAGCAGCTTCGAGGCCTGTTCATCACATCAGTGAGTCAGACTCTCTGCGAGGACCACACCCAGCCAGCAGAGCCCTGCAGCGAGGCGGCGAGGGAGGATTTGTAATGTCACTGGCACAAGCTGCAAGGTCTCACAAACATTTATCTTTATTGACAGCGAGCGTCTGCAGGAGCAGCGCCGGGGTTTGTGGGGAGTTTCTGTGCATTGGTGGCTTTAAGACAAACACAGATGGATGCAGAGTCTCTCCGACTGTGTGACACTTTGACGTAAAATACAAGTCAAACTACTTTATTTATGTGGCGCAAACAAATCCTCAGAGTCGAGGAAGCGAAGTGGAGCCGACGATGGAAGCAATGAAATGACAAGATCCTCAATAGAATGTGAACAGAAGTGATCAGACTCAGATTTCTGTCAGTCATGTGATCAAGAAAGAAAAGTTTAGAGCCAAGTTTGAATTTTTCTTGAATTTCAGTGTCCAATTTGAGCAACTTCATTTTCTGACCCCAAAATGACCGACTCTCTCTGAGCAGCTTCAGTAAAGTTCTTTTTCCATCCATTTTCAAAATGATGACACTTAAAATGACCTTGTGTTCGTTTAAAAGAGGGGAATTCAAACGATGGATTTAAGGGAAGTAAAACATATCAGTGCTATAAATTCAGAGATATTTAAATGTCAACACTAAATATTTTGTAGTCTTTTTAAATGTCAAATGTAAAATGAGGTATTCAGTTAAACTTCCAGCCTTTCTTTACTTCCCTGAAGATGGCACAATCCTTCACTCTCAGTTATTTTAATATCAGAAAACATGTTGTTTATTTGAGGTTTAAACATTTCTGGGATCTGCACCAAAACGTATTCACTTAATCTTTGGCCCACGTTCTCACTTCTCCCCTCATTTCATTTAAGTCTGTTAACAAGTTTTTTGAGATATCCTGCAGAGAAGCGCCGAGCAAACAAACAGGAGCACAAACACAATGTTCTTGGCACAAGTTATCAAATATTTGGCAGAAAAACTGAAGCTGGAAACTGTCAGAACAGACGCCAACTCGAAGAACGGCCAGAGAAGGAATAAAAGCGGGAGAAGCGGAGAAGGTGGTTGGTTCAGTCTGTTACAACATGACAAAGTCTGGTGTTTCCATACGTATTAATAGGTAACGAGTGAAGATGTGAAGCTACACTGAGGTAGAAAGGTGTGAAATTAAACCTGCTCCGTGAAGGAATGTAATTATACAGACGACTTTTTCCAGCTGGAATGTGGTTTGATGGGGCACAGCTTTGTGTGGGTGGACACAATAAGCATCACTTTACAAACCAGGTGAAGCTCAGAGCTCATTTGGACGCGATGCATTGAACTTGCTGGACATGTTGAAGCTGAGGATGATCATCAATCGGTGCCGGCGAGAGTCCGAGTCTTCTCTCTAACTCCGGACGCCGACGTGTCCGTCCTGAATCCGCCTGCAAAACTCTGACCGTCGTCATTGAGCCCAACACCAGAATGACTGAAACAGCCATGTGATAGATGTGATCATTCACGGGTTAAGGTTCAGTACTCTGACATTCAGCAGCTTCATCTGCAGATTCAACAAGTCGACAGGAGACGACAGCTGATGAGACTGAAGTTAGTTTCACGCAAACCCAACAAACATGTTGCTGCTTCAGATTCAGAAGAAGCAGATATTTACAAAGATCAATGAAGCTGATGATCAAACATTAAATATATTGACTTTGGGCTGTTTTCAGTTGAGTTTAAGTCAGAAAGGATCAGACAGTGATGACATTCTGTTGGACCCATGTTTCACACAGCGTCCCAGCTTTTTGGAATCAGGCTTGTAGTTTGTTTATGAGTTATCATTTTCTCAGTGTATAACTATTTGTGCAGTATCGTTTGCTTTGAATTCATTTTCACAAGTTTCAGCTTTCAAAACTCTTAACACAAGAGTGTCGTTCAGCAGCTGCTGAAGCTGCAGCCGACAGACGCTGTCAGAGACGAGCTGCTGAAGAAAGTGGAGCATTTAGCAGCTAAAGAGCCAGAGATTTGTCTGAGGAGTCAGTGGAGATCGATCTGTTGATCTATCGATCTATCTATCGATTTATCTTTGAATCATTTTTGCCGTCACACTGCAGCAAAGTGAAATAACCCTTTACTGTCCTGCAGCCTGACTTTCTCTCTCCTGAGATAAACTCCTCTCTTCTCTCAGCTCAGATGTTTCATGAACAAGGCGTTCCTGTGGCGCTCTCCCTCCCTCCCTCCGTCTGTCCCTCGGCTCTCTCTCTATTTTTGGCGTCTGTGTTCATATGTGAAACTACTTTTCATAAAAATGTGTTTGTGAAATTTGTCTGTCTTTCTCTGTGTGGGCGTGTGCAGCGAGTCTCTGAGGTAACGAACAACCGTCCACCATCAAACAGCGCCGCCGCCATCATTAGCCATGGGATGTTTTCCTGTTTACTGAAAAAACCCTGAGTGTTTTCTCTCTCTTTTCAAAATTCAGAAGCAAACTGACAGTAATAAAAAGTTGGTGCTGTCATCAGGAAGCTGTTGTTTTGACAGAAAGCCTCTCTCTCGCAGAGATTGTTGAGCTTTATTTTTTCGCTCTAAGATGCTTCCTCTTGATAAAAACCCCGCGTGTGTTCCCGTCACGGCGCCGCTGTCGGCACGATGCCTCACGTCTTTCTGTGACTCCATTACTGGTGTGGAACCAACATGTCGACCAGTGGGTGTCAGACACCTGCTGAGAAGAAAGATGATCGCTGTGCTTTCCTCTGTCAGACTTGATGAAACCTGGTTTACTAAGTTTGTTTTTTAAATATTCAGCCGTCGCCTCACAAAATGAGGCAAACAGCCAAATGTGCTTTAGGTCATAGTGTTAGAAGGAGGTCGGGGTCAGAGGTCACAGCATCCAGACTGAAGCAAATGTTCCTGGCAGAGTAAAAGTGAAAGAGGGAAAGAATCCAAATACACCTTCATAACGAGCTGTGTCCTTCAGCCGCGGCTCCTGAGCGACTTTCTCCGGCCCTGATCGGCAGCAGCTGCACTATTTGCCTCGTGGCTATGTTGAAACAGAAATTGAGTTGGATGCATCCGTGCTGGAGCCGCCTCTGTTTGGTTTGTGCGAGTCTTAAAAGGTAGAATAAAAAATGTAAAGCATGGAACATTTCAGAGCAGCTTGTCAGACTCGACATGGATCACGAGCTGAAACAAAGGGAGGCAGCGAGCCGCCGGGAGCCGAACAGAGGTGACCGAGCTCCTGCCGACGGCTCGTCAGCGTGAGAACATCATGAGAACGGGCTTCGTCAAAGTCGTGTCAGCTGTGACATCATGTCGGAGTCGAACTGTAAAGACCCGGTCGTGCAGCGATCCTGCTCCTGTCGCAGTGTGTGAAATATGAAGCCTGCTGGAAAACATCATCACCTGTTTGCATGTTTACAAGATTCATCATTATCATCAGCTTCATCATTATCTTTATCATCAACACGCGTCTTAATCTGCCTTTCATTTCAGAACTTTTCATGTAGGCTGCTGTTTCAAATGTGGAGCTGAGTCTTGAATAAAAAGGATCCACATGCTGGAATGAACTCAATATTGTAAACTGTGTATTTGGAGGAAAAATTCATCTTAAATTCTTAATTATTCAAGTTAAATGGTTTTAGGTTTAGTTCCTCAGACAAACATTCACAGCTCTCTTGTTTTTATTGTCTCTGTTCTGCAAACATTAGTTTCAGTCATGTAAAACAGAAAAAACAGAGACACAGACATATTTTATTTCTCCACTAACTCAAAGGTCAACAAATTCCAGTGTCAAAGGTCACCAAAAATCAACTGTGTGAGGAAAAATTGGCCAATGATTCCTTCTGACGGTGAAATCCCTTCTTAAAGCTCACAAATGTATGAAATATATAATCTGTTCAATGCAGATCGAAAGCGAACTGCGAACACTGACGCTGAGTGTTTCGGTGTCTGAAGTCTTTGATGACTTCAGTGATCACAGTCGTTTGTGCACAAATATTTTTTATACATCAAATATTTTATGGAACTGCATTTTTTTTCCGAAATATTCACAAAGTAGAATTTCTCATCCAGATTTTCCAGGTTTACAGGTGGTTTAGAAACACAGACTTCGAAATTATTTCACAAGCTCAAAACCTTATTGGCCATTAGTTGAGCCCATGTTGGTCTTTTCATAAGAAACATTAATATTATTGCTAGACTTTAAAAATGTCATCTTTAATTATCTTGCCTTCGACCCGTCTGTGGTCCGTCGGTGTAATTGTTGAAATGGCAGAACAAAGCGCCTGAAGGCATCATCGTGACGTTGCGTTAGAAAATGTTGACCTTTGACTGTAGCTCCCCCATCGGGCCAATTAGTGTAATTTTAATAGGAAAAGCTGAAGAGGCCTCGTCAGACATGTTTGAAAGAACATTTGACAAACAGATGGACGGACTCGGGCCGACCCCCGCAGTCGCCCACCTCCCTCGGCCCCTTAACCCCAGATTTCATCATCAGAGCTCGGAGTAGATTTGGGAAGTGCTTCTTTCAGCTGACACTTTTATTTTTTCAGTTCAGTCCATTGCAGCGTTGACCTTGAACAGAGAAGTCAGTGCAGCCAGATTAGAAAATGGCTCCAGGCGTTTCAGAAAAAGGCCAGAGTTTGCTCTCGTCTCCGCTGCAGCTTCTGTCGACAGATTTATCTCTGCGCCGCTCAGACACAGAAACTCAATTTGGCTCCTGATCAAATGTTTGATCTTAATTATCACGAACCAAATGGAGAAATTTAGTCATTAGATGCTCCTTTTTTTGTCATTTTTGAGGCGAGGCGTCGAGATAATTATCCAAAATGAATTTTGCATGAGTGAAGGGACGAGAGAGCAGCTCTCATTCCTAGTTCACGCACAGCCAACACAGAGCAAATGAATCTTAAAATTACCATAGGTCACTGAATTAATTCTCCAAATGGCAATTGGTGTGATTTCTCCTGGGTGAAGATGACTGGCAAGTCAGCTTCCCCGCTCACCTGTAGGTGTGGATGTGAATTTCCAGGCGCGGAGGTGGAGGTCAGAAGTTTTCGCTGTTTGTCGAGTCGCTTTGAGTCGAATCAACAAACGGATGTTATGTAAGATGAGAAGCTCCGTTTCACAGTTTACCGCAATTGTGTGATATAATTAAGTGGATGCAAATTGAAAGGCATCATTTACATCAGAAGGGAGGAGGAGTGGGGGGATAATCCACCTTTGTGGTGTTTGTTCAGACGTCTGAGATGAAGTTTCCGTTTACCTGACGAGGCCCCCTGGTGGCCGTGTGAATAATGATGGTTGTCTGAAGCTGAGATGGAAGCCGTGTGACAGTTACTCAGAGACATCAGGTTCCGAAGCTTATTACAGAACATGTTCACTTTCACTGTAGTAACCTGTTGCTGTAAATCCATGTATGCATGCAACAGGTCAGTAATCAGATTACTCCCCAACCTCAGACCTTATTTTGTTGTTGGTCTCCCACTGGCTGTAGTGTTTGTTTAGTTTAGTCTTTGTTCAAAGGGTTAATTACCATCTTTATCTAAACGTATGGGCTGAACAACATATGTAACATTCTGTTTCAAGCCTGCATTTTAATTTTTTATTCAGGTTCCCAGATTTTGAGAGAGGTTTTCTTCCCTCTGGAGCAGAAGCATAAGTTCTGGTTTCACTTCGGCTCAGTGTCGACTCTGACAGGCTCAGTTGTTTCTCCAATCAGGGAAACAAGCATCGATGAGCACCAGCCCTGTTTAAAGTGCTCAGATATTCTGAGATGTGGGTGGTGGAACCAGCGTAGTTAAATGTGGCAAACTGGAAACAAGCCTGGAGGCAGACTGTTCTGAACGAAACTGTAAATAACAGCACATTTCTTATTTCAAGCTCATATCTCTTAAAATGATCCAGGAAAACACAAACATTTAGAGACATTTTTAAGCTCAGAAGGAGACGGACTGACACCACAGCACCAAGACTGAACAGACAAACTACAGCTGCTGGTGTGACGGACGGACGGACGGACGGACGGACGCTGCTAATGGAGCTAATCCACCCGGACAAAAACAGCCTCGAAAATCTTTTCACCCATAAACTCCACGACTGTCTCACAAATCCAGCCCCGGCCATTACTCTAACAGCGCCGTATTTCTCCCGGCCTCTAACTGCAGTTGGCACAGGACAGTTTATGTGTTACTCGTGTAATTAAATCTTTGGATACCTTCCTCAAATCAATGGAAAGTACCTGCATAAAACACAGGCTTTGAGCTGGACGGCGTCCGTGTGAAGGCCGGGCAGAGCGCGGGTGGAGATCGATGACGGAGGGCAGCTGCTGATTGGTGGCGTCGCTCCGGGCTCTGACATCGCAGCCGCTCGGTGGCACGACCTTTGGTGTGAAGACAAATTTGAGCCGCCGTCATTAAGCGGCCAATTAAGCCTCTTGTTTCACCGGCGTCTCCCGCTCGCCTGCCGGCCGTCCGTCCAGCCTGACGGACGTAATGACGGCAGTGAGACGCTAAAGGAGGCTCTTAGCTGCTCTCTGCCGTCACAATCCGCCACCCAGGACTCTGGGTGAACTCACCTGAGAGCTGCTGGGACTTTTCCACTGTCACATTATTTACCTGCTGGAGGAAAATTGTCCCAAAAATAAAAGAAAGCTGAAACGATTTTGGGTCATCATCTCGTAACAGGTGTTGTGTAAATGCAGACGGGAAACTGCAGCAATGAAGCATTTTTCTGCTGGAGGAAAAATCTGTCCCTCTGTGAACGACTCATCTGAGTTTTACTGTGTTGTTTTATTGTTTGTCTTTATCCTGCTTCCTGTGCGGGCGGCGCAGTGACAGGTCATTACGTGGCTGCCTGCCAGCTCCAGTCGCCGGTGTCGGGACATGGCGGCGTGGATCTCTGCTGCCGGTCTCAGGCTTCGCGGCGACAGGCTCCGGCTTTAGACTCACCTGAGTCACGGCGTCCTCGCTGGCCTCATTAAGTCGAGTGTTGCGTGGGCTTTGTGTGAACGTCCCGGCTGTCAGGGTGTGCGGAGGTGGGCTGAGAGCGTCCTGCCTGTTTACCAGCCCTCACTAACGCTCGTGCAGATCCGTCTAACTCATTAGTAACCACCTCATCCTGCTCATAATCAGAAACCACTAGAGAGGCAAAAACCGAGATAGGAGCCATTAAAAGATGCATCATGTCTGGATTTTTTTTCGCCTGCTATGATGGATGGTCCTCGGATTTCTATTCGAGGCGCCGCGGCTGCGCGGCCGCGTGCTGCTCCTGAGCTCCGGGGCTCATGTTTAAGTATGTTGAGGTTCCCGGGCGACTGATTTATGCTGTTCTTATTTCTGGGCCGACCCACTGAACAACACTCTTTCTTTGTGAACAGCCTTTTGATTTGGCACTTTGTGTCGCCTTCTCCTTTGTTGGGTGTTTGACCAGGCCCATGCAACCAGTCGCCCCCACAGAGCTTCAGCTGAGCAGTTTAAAACCTGAGCAGGAAGCTTTGTTTATGCTCTGGTTTCTTTTCGGTTTCAGGTCGGGGCTGGTTCTGTTCCTCCCACAGGCCTCCTCAGCTGGGATCTGTGGAAATCATCAGTGTTGTTCAGAATCGGTTTGTTGCCAAGTAGGTTTTCACCGAGGAGGACTTTGCTTTTGGTGCCTAACAGAAATAATGATAAATATAGTACGTAGAAAAATATACAGAAAGATAAAGAGCACTGGAAGTCCAGCAGCATGAATAGAAAATAGAAGATTGACAATGAAATGTGAAAATAAAATGTGTCTGTCCACAAGTGTCCAACAGTCATAATTATGTGGAAACTCGTCATTGTTCTGTCTTTGTTGAGAAGAAAAGGAAACTCTTACTCAGCTTTCAGCTTTTCAGAATGACTGTCGGCTTGTTGTTGTGGCTGTGAAATGACAGTTTGGAGCTTCGTTCAAATGATCTGGTCCAAAGTGAGTTATTAGTATTTTGGTGGAAAATTGGGTCTGAGATCTCTCATCAGAATCATTTCACAAATATCACATACTGATATTACCAACGTAACAGAAGGGAAATGTCTCAGCCTTCTTCTGACATGCTTTAATATCTTCTACGTATATTAACGTCAGATCGATGGCTGATTAGTCGTGACCAGGTGAGATGCAGCTGTGAAACATCTGGTTCACCTCTGGAAACAGACTGAAGAACGACACTTTGATTAAAGTTACTCATTCTATAAATCTAAATCTATAGATGTTCTCACGGTGTCTGTCGTCCACAGTCGACCTCGTTCTGTGTTTCACTGGAAGCTGCTGGGAGAGTTGAGCTGGTGCGTCTCTGTTGTACTGGTGGAGATGAAGCGGCTCATCGCTCACGTTACACTGAGCAGCGGGAGGAGGCCTCCGCAGAGATGGAGGCTGAGTCTGAGGCTTTTTAAATGTCTGTCCTCTGAAGACCATCTGTCTCTGCCAGACGTCTGTCTGTTTATGTACTTTTAAAAATATCGTGGCTCAGTTTTTGTTTCTTCCTCCGATGGAAACATAAATGACCTGACATCACCTTCAGACAAAACATCAGTGATATCAGGAATCAATCAGGAGCCGGAGTCAAAGACATTCAGCAGTAATAAAGGGATGAAGGAAGGATAGAAGAAGGAATGTGTAACGTATTTCCTGTTTAAAGTATCTGGATAGTTTGTTGTTTTGTCTTTGTGAGGTGACTTTTTGATATTTAGATGATAGTCATGTATTAAATGAAGCAGTGTGATGATCTGCAGCTCGCTGGTGGAGACCAAACTCAGACTGGGCTCAGATTCATCAGGTGACACAAACACGGCTTCAGATGAGCGATCACTGCTGGATTCAGAAATCAGCGACTCTTTGCCGACAAGTTCAACACACGAACTTTTGGTTGATGTGTCAGTTTCACCAGAAGCTGCAGAATCTCTGTTCCTGCAGGTTTAACACAACAAGCTGCTCGTATTTCTAACAGGTTTTCGACTTTGTAAAATCAGTGGTTACTCACTCCACATCTTGAGCGAACAGACAGAAACGTTTCATCACAGGATAAAAAGCAGAATAACTCTGAAATGAGTCGTGCCAGTTTTTCCATTAACTGGTCTGTTTGTTGGAGGACGTTCAGACGACAGAAGCCATTTTAAATCTCTAGGTGATCTCTCTTTGTCCAGGATCAGTTTGTAGGTTTAAAGAAACTTCTTTTCCTATTTTTATTGTGAAATTGTTGTTAGGTTTGATATTTGGACGAGATTCTCTCTGAGTCCAAGCTGCTCTCGCTTTATTAGAGCAGGAGGAAAAACTGCGTCTCTGTATTTATTTGCTGTAAATGTGCGTCCTCCTTGTCATCTCATTGACGCGGTGAAGTCTGATTCCACAAAGCCTCATGAAAACCGAATGAATGAAGAATGGATTTAACTTCTGCTGAGAAACACACAACATGTCGCTTCACTCATCACATGATGTTTGATGAAATGATGTCTGGTTCTGACAAATTACAAATATGAAGAAGTTGTTTGTGAAAGTCAAGTTTTCCAACCTCAGGACGGCATTTAAAAGAAACTATAAACCAGGAACTTCAGATGAGAAACAGATTCCAGGTCGTATTTTTTACATTATGAAGTTTCTTCTATAGTCGATCTAAAAATTCAATCCCATCCTTTAAAAACACATCACTGAATGTAATAATTGTAATTTAACACAGGTCAAAGGATCATTTCAGTAATTTTTTAGTCAATGAACTGAAATATTCAGTCGTTGTTTCCAATTAGGTTTAAAGCAAATATGCCAAAAATACTTTGCTTCCAGCTCCTTAAATGTGAATATTTCCTGAATTATATGAACTAATTGCTCACGATGGAGTTAGTTTCAGCGCGGATGTGAAAGTGGGTTCAGTTACCAGAGGGATTTCAGTCCAATCAAAAGACGATAGATGAAGCTATAGATGGAGCTCAGGAGCTCTGTTGGCCTCCACCCACAGCTCCATCTCTGCCGTGGTTTGACTCTGCCGCTGCTGTGACTCAGCAACTGTCACGTTTCCACACATTTGACAACACGGGCTTTTCAGAAAAGTCTCATCTGGACACTGTTAAATACGTCCAAACCCCGGCGTCACACTGGGTTTGTCGTCGTCGACGGCGTCACCGGCGTCACGATGGCGTGAAGGTGTCAGCCGTGACGACCTGACCGGTCTCAGGTTTTTGTCAACTGAAAGAACAACGAAACACGCGACTCCTCATCACAGACGCTCACCTGCAGTTTCCAGTGTTGCCGAGGAAAAGGAGGCAGGTGAGGACGGTTTTCCTCTGACAGTCGGCCGAAGGCCGCCGTCACACGGGCTCATCCATCTCTGAGCCCGCCGCCACCCGCCCATACAGAGTTTTGATTATGTTGAGTGCTCGCTCTGCTGGAAACAAGGGCTCCGTCAGGAAGATATGTCACGGTTATAAATTGCAGCTCCACTTTTTTGTCACTGTGTCCTGTCACGGTTTTAATTAAACAAGACAAAGACCGGGAGATGGGAGCGGCCGGCGATCAAGGAGAAAGATGGTTTGTAGGTTTCTGATAATAAGTGGCAGAGAGGAGGAGGAGGTGATGGTGCTGTGGATAAGAGGGGCCTGGCAGGGCTTAGTGGAGCAAGAACCACATGTTATTAGTCCCTGTGCTTCGTGCTGAGCCAGCAGGCAGCAGGCTGTTTGCTGCGCTGCTGCCTGCTGGACCGACTGCTGCAGCTTCTGGAACTGAAATGAGGTTGATGCCTCTGTATTTTTCTTCATGTCAACAAATGGCATGAAAAAACCGACAGCGTGTTTCTGTCTGACTCGTCCCTGAGTCCACTGGTTCCCGCTGAAGACAGAGGCAATACATGGAGATTTAAAAGCACTCATTCAACGTTCAACTAATAATCTACACACAATCAAAACTGGAGACAAGTTCATTAAACAGCTCACTGTAGTTTTCATCAGACAAACAGGAGGAAACAGTTCATGTGTTGGGACGGATGAATCCACGTTTGGTCTCTAGTGAGTTTTTGTGTTTGTGGGATTGAGCCCAGATAAACGACAGTGTGAGAGTTGATGGAGATGAAGGAGACACGTTCACTGTTGGTCTGAGTCTGAACATGAGATCTGACAATAAGAAAAATATAGATTAGTAGTGTTACAGCAGTGAGCAAAGTGCAGTCAGGTCCTGGTAACCAGCCGACTTTCACTGACCAAGAGGACGGTCAGTTTCCATCCCAGTGATTTATCTTCCAAAATATCTACGATCCTCGGTGTCCGCGCTCTGCTCCGCTGGTGAGGGATGGGGCCACGTAGAGGACAAACAGAGCAGCCAGAGGCTTTAATTCATCCCCCATACACACACACACACACACACACACACACACACACTCTCTTCCCATCTCTCATCTCTCCAGTGAATAGGACTATATATCTGTGGTTTTATGTTGTGGCCTTGTGTTCGCTCTGTGTGGGTGTGTGTGTGTGTGTGTGTGTGTGTGTGTGTGTGTGTGTGTCTCTGGAGAAGCTCATTAGCTCCTGTTTGCTGTGTTCCTGTAATAGGAAACGCTCTAAACAGGGTGTTCCTCTCTCGAAAACTAACAATCCAAAATACTTTATTCATCTCTCAGGGGCCAATTCAGGGCAAGTGATTCTGCACACAGAAAATGTATTTACACACATAAAAACCAACCCCAAACTACAAATACGGCTTTGTTACAAACAGCTGAAACACACAAGGATTGACAGCAGTGGCCAGACCGTAGCTGGCCGACGATGCCCAACACCTGAAGCACGGATTATATCAAAAATGTCAATAGTGCATGACTCATAAATTCTTGGGTGTAACAGTTTCCTCGTCTTTAAAGTTGAACAGAATCAAGTTTATTGCAAAGTTGGTTTTTAGATAAAAAATCAAGGATTTTGCTTCTGTGTTTTGATTCATATCAATAAACACAGTAAGAGAAATTTACAATTTAAAAATATGTAAAATGTGTTTTTACAATGAAAAGTCGGACAGAGTTTGAAACAAAGTGCAAAATATTGACTCAATTTTTTTTTTTTTTTCCTGAATATAAAGTCATTCCTGAAGGAGGTTTAGAAAAGATTTTCACTTTCCGGTGAAGGAATGATTGATGACTGTTGGTGTGGACTTCTCAGACAGAAGAGTTTGGTCCAACTGCGTCAGAAATCATGAGGCTCAAACCGTCCATTGCTTCTGTTTACCTCGAAAATATTAAAAGAAAATCTCGACTAAAGTTGAGACGCTGCTCCCAAGAAAAATGTCAGCAAATACCTAAAAATGAGATTTAAGTCCAGTGACGCCGCCCTCTAGTGGCCGCAGGCATCTGGAGCATGAGAGCAGGTCAGGTGACGGTCACGGAGCTGCGACGCCGCTCTCGGCCCGGATGTTCAGAGCTGGTCGACGGCTGTGGACGGACTCGCTGTGCCGAGCTGCGGTCGCTTCGAATTCTTCTGTGAACATTAAGTGGAGGTTGTTGTTCGAAGGCCGTCGGTTTCAAAGCCGCCGTGATGAGTCACGACGCCTCGTCTCAGCTCGGGGAGCTTTCAGCTGTGTCTCTTTTAATGGGGGAACATCATTAAATGTCTGTGTGAAATTAGGCCTCCTCCTGTAATTGGCAGCCTAATGAGTAGATAGAGGAGTATTAATACACAGCCGTGTTAGGCATGCGCCACATTTGATGCTCGGCACTTGTAATTTGAAGTCATTATTTGCGGCGGCCGGGGCAGACGAGGCGGATAAGTAGCAGTTTGATGTGTGAGGAGCGGGAGGGTTCGGGAAAGGTTTCTCCCCGGGAGGGCTGGCGGGAGGGCTGGCGGGAGGGCGGGCGACGAAGACGGCAGATGGAAAACATGGAAACAAATAAAGTTCACAAGACTGAAACAATGTCTTTTTCCCTGATACCTGTCTGTCGGTAAATGTCAGGGAACTTAATTAGTGTTCAGAGAGATCATCCTTCCTCTCAGGACCCGGGTTCAGACCCACCCAGCTCCTTTTTCATCTGCTTAAAGGGCAGAGCAGCATGTTTTGCTGATGAGGACGTTGATCCAACTGTGAATCAGGGAGGGACGAGTTTGGAAAAGCAGGACTGGAGCTTTGACAAGAAGCTGAACTGGCTTCGGTCAACAGGTGCGTGAACTAAACTTTCCAATCCAACCACAAGACGGAAACACAGGACGCACACCTTCCAGTTTTAAACCCTCTGCAGATCTTTTCATTTTTAAAACAGATTTTTATTGTAAATGTCTATTTTATATTTGATTCTTTTTCTTTTCTGTTACTGGGTTTATTGTTATGCACCAAAATACCGAAGCCAATTCTTTGTATGTGAAAACCTACTTAAAGGCAATAAACCTTTTTCTTATTGAAATATTGATTCTGAATGTTGCATCAAACAACAAATAAACTGAAGCGTCTAAATTTACTAGATTTGTCAATTCCAACTTCTTAGAAGATGGTTGTGTGGTGGTTGTTGTGCAGGAACATGAGGAGTCACGTTGGTGTCGACGGCAGCTCGTCAGAGAAAAGTGAAACCTTGATATTGAATGTTTGTCCGGCTCCCGCATGGCCGAGCCGTGCCCTCGGCCCCCGGCCTGTCGGGGGCCCCGGCCTGTCGGGGCCTCTGTGAATCTGCGAGAGGCCGTTTCTCTGTTTTTCTTCTGGACGTGGTCTTAACGCGCCTCGAGGCGTCGCAGCTGCGGAGGGCGGCAGCAGGATGACAGTGACAGTGCATTACTTGCTAATCATGTCCCATTACATAATTATCCCTGGATTTATTGCCAGGATCTCTTCCTCATTAAAAGCCATGAATCTGAGCTCGTGTGCTGATAAAACATCCCATTAGCTGTGTTGGGATTTTAACACGGGAGGGCGGCGAGTGTGACTGCAGAGCGGCCTGGAGGGAGAGAGACGCCGCCATGTTGGCAGAGCGAAAACAAAAACAAACTCAAATGAAGAAAATATGAGGTTTCTGTAATAATGTGATATTTCATTCACTGATCGTCAACAGGACGTCCTGCACCTGAACTGACTGGACTTATTTTGGTCAGAATGTCTTGTTCTTCTTCGTATTATTCACTTTTAACATGGGTTTTCTCAGTATTATAGACAATACTTTTTTTTGGTTCATTTTTAATAAAAAAGACAGTTTGAAATATTTGTATAACCTTTATTTAACTAGAAAAGTTTGCTTGAGTTAAAAATGGCCAGAACAGGAAGCAACGATGAAGCAAACAACAAAAGACGGAGGACACAAGAAATGGCCCCTAAACTCATTAGAATTTCCCTCAGAGATCTTTTAAAAATTCAGATCGAAACTCGTGCAGCCTGAAATTCACAGGACAATTTGACAACTTTCTCCCGAACGTGTGGACAAGATGTAGAAATGTCCTGACAAAGATCGGACAGGAACGTTCAGTGTGCAGGAATCTGTTTCCTCTGGATGATTGATGCCATGTTGATTTATGTTGATACGAGTCAAACTAAAGACTTCATGCACATTTTTATTTAATCTCGGAACAAGACAAGACCGTAAGGTTCATTTTAGGCGTCTTTTTCTTCCATGTTTACTTTTATTTCCTTTAGCTCATGACTGTTAAACATATCATCATCTTTTAAAATACTGCGTAGTTTAATCTGTTTTAAAAAACTACATCACAAACATGAATCTGCTGCTGACATGTTAATGTATCAGTAACAATAATGCACTGACATAAATCATATAACAATATAACTCGGCCTTGATCGTGACTTTTGATACTTTAGGTCATTTAAGTGTATTGTGCCGATAATACTTCTGTACTTTTAGTAAGTGAAACTTTAAATGGACTCTTCTGTATTGTTTTATTGGTATTTTGGCTCCAATCAAGGATCTTAATGCTTCTTTCATCCTCCACCATCTCCTCGCTGCAACAGAACATGTTTTGTGCTCTTTCATCACAATTTTGGCTAAAAGTCAGACCCTCGTAAAAAAAGACAGTTAAGAGATAATTGCTTGAATTTCTGACCCGACGGGAATAAAATTAACTTTGACCAGAAACTTCTCACCTCGGACCAATCCCAGCTGAGACGTGATAAAGAAGTCCAACAACCATGCCAACATACAGAAGGTCGGATAATTATCCTCTATTTTGGAAAGTCTCATAGCGATTAAAGCTCTGAATAAAGTGGTGATTAAAGGAGTAAAAATCTGGATGGAAACTGAAATAAAAGACTGAAAATCCTCTCGGCTGAAGGTGCGATGGAAACAGAACGATGCTGCAGGACCAGCTTCTTCTTCTTCTTCTTCTTCTTCTTTAGACGCTCAGCATCTTGCCGTTTCTTTCCTTTCACTCCACCATAAAGACAAACACACACACACACACACACACACACACTGAGGAGAACAGATTCATTCATTTAAATGCCATAAATGCCATCTGAGGTGTGAAGCAGTAATGAAAAGTCCTGATGGACAGAGCAGACGCACCGTCGCTCTTTTCATTATGTAATCTTGTTTTGTCCTCTGGAGGAAATTCACACGGCTCCATCTGAGGGAAAAACACACTGAATGTTATTTTCTTTCGCCAGTTTTCAAAGAAGTAAGCTTTGAATTTGGGCAACACTTTGACGGAAACATAACGTGTCTTTGTGTGTGTGTATAGATTTCTCTTTGTTTTCGTGTGTGAGTCAGCGGCGCTCTGAAGCTCCTCCAATACGACGAGATGGATAATTCTCACCCACACACACACACACACACACACACAGATCCTCTCTGTATTAAAGATGGTGGTGTTGAAGTCGGTCCTGCTGTTCAGGCATCTGGACCGAGTCGCTTCCTGCAGGGGCAGATGAAGTATTCGTCTTCTCTCTCCTTCATATCCACGGGGCAACAATTCAGTGTAATCTCCCCCCGTGGGGCAGTTAACCAGACCTCCCGCCCACCTCGACCGCGCTGCGAGGAAATGAGAGGAACTCCCGACGTAAACACACACATTCATTCGCTGGCTTCCTCATCCTTTGCTCACCGGTCGATCGCTGTTTCCAACTGCTCCGAGAGATTATGCAGAAACTTCCTGAAACTGCAGCAACAAAGGAACGTTTTAATCAACCTGTGCTTTAGTCGAATGTTTCCATTTTTCTCTTTTCATGACGTCATATGTGTCTGACTTCTGGATGAGAGACACTTTAACTCATGTTTGACAGATAAAACACACGAGTCGTTGAGAAATGACCGATGTGACATCATTGATAATGAGTAATACTGCAGTCGATGTGGTAACGCTCTGAAAAGGCTTATTCTGACTAAAGAGAACTTTTACTTGTGATACTTCAAACTTACTTTGCTGATGTAAAATACTTCAGTGCTTAAGACTTTTTCTGACGAGGTCTTGCTGCTTTTACTTATAATGTTTGTGATTCTGCAGATGCAAGTAATAAGACTTTGCATTAAAAGAATAATTCGTTCATTTGTCCGTCCATGTTTTACCAAAGATGTTTCATCCTTCATTCTGTTTGATTGATGAAATTAAAAGTGCTCCTCCGGCCTGTTGGACATCGTTCCCGTCCGAACCCTGACTCAGTGTGTTCAGCTCGTCTTCCTCCGCCGTGACGCTCGGACCCGCTGAGCTTCTGTCTGAGCGGAGCAAGGCGGCTTCGGTTTGATGTTCCGGCAGTAAATGTTGACTTTGGAGTGCGGCGGCCTTTTATCTCAGACACTCGCTTCATCCAGGTCTTTTTCTCCTCTTTCTTCCTGCAGTCACTCGCTGTAAATCTGATCCTGCAGCAGATGAGGCCGGATTTTTTTCATGAACCATCTTTGTGTGTTTTACCTTCATCTTGGAAGTTGTTTCTATGCTAATGAGGCCTGGTGTTGGGTGTGTGACAGTCAAACTCTCTTCCCCTTTAAAGCTCTGCAGAACTCTTATTAGGCTGCTCAGAAGCCGGCCGACCTGCTGCCGGCTGACACCGCAGACTGATGGGAAGGGAATGAAAGCCTCGGACGGTGCCATTGAAATCGTGGCCTTTTGCATTAAACATCAGATGCGACTTTGGTGTTGGTGTGAAAGTCTCCTCGCTGCCGAGCCGCTCTTCCCCCGAGGACGATCAATGATCAGGAGAGGACTTTCATGGACGTCTTTTTCCATAAATTAACATGCCGTCACATATGTGTTAATGAGCGCCGTGTTTGCCTCAGAAGTCGGGATGAAAGAAACGCGACGTGCAGACCTGAGTGCGAACGGTCTCACGTGTGACCTGGAATCGTTTGGGTGGAACTGTTTCAATAAAGAATTCACGGGTCTGCGGATGAGATGCAGCCGAGTCGTCCTGTCACGTCACCTGTCATGTTCATTAACCAGCTCCTGTTTGGTGCTGAGGCAGAACGCAAGTCAGAGTTCTTCTAAGAATAGTCTAATAATCAGCTGGTTGTCAGATTTGTGCTGTTTTTCTAAATGCACTGGTCCTGAAATCTCTGTCGAGGGAAAGGAGCTCTGTGGGAGTTTGCTAAGAATAGTGATGCTGAAACAGCTTCAACACACATGAAGTTTTCTTTTCTGACGTTTTCTGCTGCCGAGGTTTTTGTCTGTTTCATCACACTCGATGCCATTGAGGTGTTTTTCTAACTGTGTAAGAGATGAGTTTCACGTTGACTTATTGTGATTTGGCTCTACAGGCTGTTTTCTCTCGACTGTCGTCAGCTCGGTCAAAGTGGCTTCAAGGAAGGTTTTAACTGTGACACCAGGAAAAAATACTTAAGTGATGAGATTAATGAATCATAGAAGCTGAAAGATTGATAATTTTATTGGATGGCTGTTGATCTTGTGCAGTTTTGTTGTCGTGCAGTTTTAAGCAAAAACACTGGATTCAGATTTTCATCATTAACATCAAACTAATTATTTTATTCTTTATCTGCAGTCTGACGGTAGAAGTCAAATGTTTAATTTAATAGCATTGAATATTAACTCCACCAATTGAGCATCGCCCCCCGGTGGCGCTGTCCGACTGGTCACTGGTCAGTTTGTTAAGTCTAAATCAATGATGCAGAACCAGAAATGTTGACTTTTTTATTCCACACATTCGTTTTTGTCCAAACGTTACCCACAAGCAATTTCTACCCGTGTACCCAAACCTAAAAATTCTGTTTGCAGTAATTTCCATCCGCAAATGTGTTTTGAAGAAAAAATAGTTCAGATTTGATTCATCACCATAATGATGAATTGTTTTTAATGAACTTATCCAGAAACTAAAGCTAAATGTTCACAGTTCATTCGTGTTCTTTCAGTATCTGACAACTGAAGCACAATAACGTTTTCCACTGGGAGTCGTCCACATGTGTCCACGGGCAAAAATCATGTGTTTCAGTGGTTGAATGAGATGCAAATTGTGAAGTGCTTTGGATAAAAGCTCCACATAAATGCAGCCATTTACCCACATTTTTCTAGTTCCACCAACTCAAAGCACTCGGTTGAGATTAAGAGTGAAAATGAAAAATTTAACACCAGACAGACACGAGACGAGTCGTCCAAATTAAAATACCAGAGTTCCCGAACGACACAGAGAAGCTTGATCTGACAGAACAACATCGCCGTTTCAAAAATGACATAATGAGTGAAATATAAAAAATGAAAATGTCATGTGACCAGTCTGAGACATTAAACCTTCAGCTCCATCAAACTGTCTCAACATCTTCCTGCTCACCGTCCTTTCAGACATGTTCAGTAAAGGTCTGGATGATGAGCGTGTCGCTGTATTATCCAGTAAAAATAACCCTGAACGTTTGGAGTCAAACTGTGAGTCCATATGTCAGTTTTAACAGGAACAGTCAAACCTCCTGGAAAACAGAAGCTGCGATCGATAGGAACTCAGTTTGTGAGGATGATGACGACGACCTGACCGAACCCTCCCGGTGTTTATCGACCGCGACTCGTGAACGCCCCATCAAACGGCTGAAAGTCAACAGATATCCCGCTTGACATTTCTATCTTCATTACAACTTGAGGATTAACGGAGCGGTGCGGCGCGGTCGGACTGCGTGGGAGGGCTGTAATAACGCTCATTAAGACTCCTCGCTTGTTTAAGGGCCGTTATTCATCATCATATTTATCGTGGTTTTAGGCTTTATAGTGCATTAATAATTCCCACCATTTGTCTTGTGCCGTCACGGCGGTGGCTCGGGATCCCGCCCAGTTGTTCAGGCCTGTTTTTATTTCCTTTCAACCCACATCACACGTATTGTAATGTTGGATATAAATCTAAGCAGTAATGCTTCTGTCACGTTCGCTCTTATTAGTGTTTGCAAGTACTGGAAACGTTTAGTGATGCTCCGTGTCTAAGGAGGCAATTAGTCAGCTGTAATTGGACAGAAATCCGGCGCAGCGTTACTGAAGCCGCGCCGTCTCTCCGGAGCAGAACTCCCTCTCCATTAACCTGCAGCTCATCTGAATGCAGGAGCGTTTCCTCATCTGTTACTGAGCTGCTCGGGCCCCGGCACCTGAGCTCACAACTCAACAGGACGTAGGTTCCAGCAAACATTGTAAAACACCTTGGTGGGGAAACGTTGTTCTTCGCCATGCTACGGGTCTCCAGACCAGAGTATCTGTACACCAAAGTACCTGGACCTAACATGAGGTGACGAAGCCACAAAGAAAGAAAACAGACGTCATGCTGTGTAGGACGAGCGGTGGACACCGACACGTCCCGACGACTGCGCGAATCCTGGAGATTAAATTTCATTACTAATTCACAAACCTAGAAAAACAAAGTTTAAGAGTGAAAAATCTGAGGGTGTCACATGTTGACACATGATCGACGTGTTTCCCTGGACTGACAATTGGTGATGGACTCAAATGGCTGTCTGTGATAAACATGTTAACAATCAGTGTGAAAACACACAACACGTCTCCGTTGTTCAGGACCTGTAGCTGTGAAGTCAGTCTGCAGAAGGACCCTCAAACTGTATCTGCTCCCGTTCAAATCTTTTTTTGTTCCGTGAAGAAAAGTGCAATCTTTCAAAGCCGCACTGGCTCCTCATCAGCTGCAGAGGAGTTCGTATCCAAAAGGCAATATTTTAATAATGGGAGCAGATGACAGAGGTGGGAGTCCTCTGGGACAAAATTCATCTGGACTCTGTGTTTTGAGTGAAGAAATATGAGCGAACTTCTGTTCTGACATCGTATTTTAAAAATACATGACACAACTCTGATTCCCAGAAAGTTGTGACTCTGTGAAACAAACTGTTCCTGAGTCCATGTGTTAATCTCCTTCATCCAACCATGTGTTCACAAAGTGTTGAACCTCTCTCCATCCTGAGTCTTTCCAGGATGAACCTTTCAGACCCAATCATGATCCTATCACCTGTTACCAATGAACCTGTTTACCTGTGGAAGGATCCAAACAGGTGTTTTTGGATCAGTCCACAACTTTCACAGTCTTTATTTGAAACATGTTGCTGCATCAGATTCAGAAGAAGCAGATATTTACAGAAATCAATGAAGCTGATGATCAAACATTAAATCTATCGTCTTTGTCCTGTTTTCAATTCAGACAATAATCGCATTCTGATTTATTTCTGTTTTACACAGCGCCTCAGCTTCAGGAATCATCAGACAGTCGACATGACTTTTCTAACAGAGAGATGAGCAGCTGATCCCAGATCTGTGCAGACGAGCTGATCGAAGTCCTTCACGCTGAATGTTAGATTATAAAACTGATCAGATATTTGATCAAATGTAGGTGAAAGCTGATGATAAGCAGCAGAAAACAACTCTCACTGCTGGTGTGAAGATGACGGAGTCAGAGCAAGTTGATCCAACAACTAATTAATCCATTTTAAAACAGGCAGAAAATATCTGTTCACTGATCAGTTGAAGCTGATGGTTCGATTCTCTTAGCTGCTGATTTTAGCAAAGCATTGTGGGTCATCTTGTGTTCGACATGTTCTTCATCTGAAGCATGTTTTTGCTCGTGTGTGTAGATACGGTTGTTGTAAAGTGTGTGTGTGTGTGTGAGTGTGTGTGTTTTGGTGTGTGGACCCTCTTGATGCCAGCAGTTGCCACGGCAACAGTGGTCCAAGGCTGCTTCGATTGTGCTGCCTACATCTGGTGTGTGTGTGTGTGTGTGTGTTGTGCTTTTACAGTGTTCTCATCTATTGAATGTTACAGATCTACATTCATTCCTGCATAGTTGTCTTATTCCTTATTTTATCAAAATGTCACCTTTTTCGGAGCTGATCTGCCGTTTGGGGACTTAAGGTTTGCAAGAAACTCGGGATGCATGATATTGGATTTTTGCAGATTTATTTCCAGCTCATTTTGACCCATTTCCAGCGTTGATTTACTGTATGCACGTATTTCTTCCACCTAATTGCAGAGAAGAAGAAAGTAAGGCCTCGTGGGAGTCGGTGCTCATGTGAGTGGGACACAAACAACACGATGCGTCGTGGCGAATGTTGTGGAGCTCGACAGCGAACCCCACGTGGACGAACACATTACATAACATAACAGGATGAAGTTCTTCAGTCTCACAGTTGTTAGTCGATCGATGTCATGTTAAACACCCACTCAGAAGCCCGAAGCTCAGACACCGTTTCCAGCAATGTTTCCAAAAACCGATTGATCCGCTCGTGAACAGATGCACAAAAGCTGCAGAATCATCATCTCATAAACCAAAGTCAGGAGCGTTTAAGCTTGATGATCATCTGTGGTGGAATCAACGCGAAGCTGATCTGAGAACGTGAAAATCAGCTTCAGCAGTTCGACACTGATGTTTTCTTCTCTCACTCGATCTGCTCTTCGTTCTTCATGTCGACATGTTGTAATTGTCAGTTGCTTTGACGTTTGACTCTGCAGTTTTTCTTGTTCTTATCACTTCTCCTCGTTGCAGTTTGCTGCAGAGGCTCAATTTCCCCACAGGGATCGATAAAGTTTCACCTGTTCTCTGAAAGCTGATGGATTTCTGCTTCTATTCTCTGGTATTTTCTGAGTCCACAGTTTACGTTGTTGTTGTTTGTTCACGCTAAATGTCTGTCAGTCATCTTCAGTCCATCCAACTGTACTGTTTCATTCAATGTATTTAAAGTTGAGATATTGTTAAGTATTTGGTGCAAAGCGGCGACTGAAAGAAGCCTTTTACTGTTTGGTTCTAACCTGAACTCCAGTCAGAACCAGTTTTTACCTTTTTTTTCCTTTAATTTCCTGTTTTATAGACGCCTCTGTGTTTTGGAAAAGTGTGATGAAGACTGGAAAGAAGTTGGAGTGTGAAGACTGTGTGTGTGTGTGTGTGTGTTGGGGCAGTAATTAAACCCAGAGAGAAATCATCAGTGAAGAAGAAGCAGAGTTGTTCTGATCCTTCCAGCTCCTCTTCCTCCTCTTCTCCTTCATCCTCCTCCTCCTGAGCTTCTTTCTTCATTCTTCTCCTTTTTCATCCTCTTCCTGTTCTTCCCTCTTCCCTTTTCCTCCTCTCTTGAAGTCGTATTCGTCACATGTTTCATCTTAACAGTTGTCCTAAATGGTGTTGAGGGTGTTTGGCTGAAGGCTTCCTCTTAAATCCAGCTTGAATTAAAATTCACATCATTTGGCTGCAGCAGTAAAGATCTGCTCTGTACGTTTGAATTACTGCATCTTCTCTGTAGGAAAAAAGAAGCTTTACCGAGAAGGGATGCATTTATCTTTCACATTTTTGGGGGACTAGAAAAGTGTCTCAGTATTTGAACGTAAAAGTAGATTTGATCAAAAACTACGTTTTACTTGAATATTTTTCATTTCGTGCTGCTTTGTTCTTCTGATACTTTTTACTTCACTACATTTATTTGACAGTTTGTTTTATGCACCAAACATATGATGATCTTATCAAATCTTTGATGCTTAGATGCTTTTTCACACATTAAACTGGATGTAAAACAGTTTAAATTAGCTTCATCTCGACCAACTAAGCTGAGATACAGGAAAGTTGACTTTGACTGTGTTTGTCCTGAGGGAAATTGCTGTACAGCAGTTGCAGTAGAAAGTAGGAAAGAGTCCAAATATAAAGTATGAAAGTCTCAATAAACAGAGATCCACAGCGAGCGTCTGTTGCAGGATCAAGCATCTGTCGACTTCAAGTCTGATCCTTTACTTAGACTGTATTTACCTAAATGCTGATGAATTCTGACACACTGAAATAACCGTAGACATTAATATTATCATTAAGATCCTCATTCAAAACTGTTACATTTACTGTATAAGCTTCAAGTTTTGATTTGATATGAATAAAAGATTAACTGGAGAACAGATCAGCCGACAATCATTGTGTGTCATCGCCTTTAGTCTCATTATTAGTTTTGTCAAGGTGTTTTTTCCTGAAATTGTTTCATCAGGTCGATTTTATTTTCACTGATCACAACTTTCTTCATGATGCTTTCATATTGTGGATCAGTGAAAATGTAACTTCATAATCTTTATCTTCAGATTCTTCTCTATGTTCTTCTTTCTACTGGCAGTAGTAGTGCTACTAGTAGTAGTAGTAGTACTTGTAGTACTTGAGGTATTCAGTCAGCAGCTGTAATCCTCATCCAGCTGCTCAGCTGCAAATCAATGAGCTGTTACTGACCTTAGACTGATATCGATGCCGGCTCCGGTTTGTCATGTGACCTCTGTGTTGGAGGTAATCGGGGGGTCAGGGGTCAGAGGTGTGTCCTGCCAGTCGCTCACGACCTCTGAACGAGTTTTAGTTTCTACCTGACCTCCTCGTAACAGCCTGCCGATGTTTTCTGCTGGTTTGTCTGTCGGTCGCCTGGACTCTGTTTCCAAAACCTCTACAGTTGTTTTTATTTCATTTGATTTTTTTCCCACAGTTTAAAGCTCTGATATTCTAATCAGCCCAGCTGGCAGTTTTCACACCAAATTGTCGCCACCTGCAGCTCAATGACAGCCAAAAAAAAAAAAAGATGCAAATGGGGAAAAAAAGCATTTTAAAATTCTGGATAATTTCATTAAAATGGAAAACAAGTGCTCTGAGTGTTCATCAGAGTCCGGAGCCTCCAGTGGAGATTAGACTGTGATGTTCAAACAGGAGGCGTGGGCTCGGCAGCGACAAATCCTGACACGCTTTCATCCCTCATGAGGTCAGAATCGGCACCAAACTCTTTGATCAGCACATCAGACGCCATCAGCTCTCTGCCGAAGGATTCCCACTCGACACTGACTGTGAAATCCAGGAGAGAATAAAGAAAGAATCCCTCAGAGATTTCTGGACGATTCGCTTTTCTGTCAGAAGCTCCGATAACAAGTGTTGGTTTCAGACAAAGCAGATTTGAAGTCTGATTGCTGAATTATTGCCGGTTGACCCAAACAAATCCTGGCTGAAGACGTCAATCCTGATATATGTCACTTTGTTTTTCTTCGTTCTCCTAAATGTGTTGAAATCTTAGTCTGCGGGACAAAGTCAATTGAAAGACGTGTGGAGATAAATTCGCTCAGTGTGGAACAAACACCAACAGAGAAGAACCAAAGAGTCCGACGGGTCAAGAAACACAGTCAGACGATCCACAAACCAACAGATTATTTGGGAGACAAAATGAAAGTAAAAATATTTATTCAAACTCAAAACTGTGTTGGCATCAAGATACCCAGTCTTCTACCAACTGTCTTTCTATGTCACTTACAGAAGCTCAATCAGAGCTCGTTCATAGAAAGTGATCGGAAACGTCAGGAATCTGTTCCCTTCTTGATGAATGTTAAAGAACAAAGTCAATGTTATTTTTATCAGTGGCCGCGTGAAAACAATGTAAAACCACCGACACGACTAACAAACATGTTTATGTTCGTTTGTACGAGGATTCTCTCTCTTTCAGCTCTGTTTTTTGTCTCTACCGACTCTTTAGCTGCTGCTCCGTTCATCTACTGACACACTGACGTTCATGGTGTCGACCTCGACTGAGAAATAAGACACACAGAAGTCCTTACTTCTTGGACGCAGTCGACCAATCACAGCAGCGGGTGAACGTCACGTCGTGGCGGTGGTGGTTTGCCATCGTCCCATTTTGCACAGTACCAGACTTCAGACTGCGCCGTCGCATCATTGACTGTTTACGGTTCATGAACTCTCTGCTTGTTGTGTCCTCGGCGTCGCCGTCTCGTCTCGGGACATTTTCAGCCAACTGAAAGCGAATGTGACCGAACCCGGAGACCGCGGCGGCTCGTTTCCCCGCGGGACCAGAAGCTGCCTCCGCTCCGTGCTTCTCTGATCGCTTTAAACAAGGTCTTAAACTAGGCTGCAGATCTCCTAATGAAGCTCCCGGGAGGCTTCCTCTGATTCAGAGCAAACTCGCTCCATCTTTATCTTCTACTCGCTCTGTTCTTGTTTCTCTGAAAAGTGTGGACCGACTGAGCGGCGGGCTAACTGCCCGGCTCCCCTTCGGGCACCGGGTTGACAGTTAGAGCCTATTTGCCATTTATGAATTCACGGCTCTGCCATGTAGCGCTCAGAGGCCGGCCTGCAAAGAGCCTCTCTGAATAAATAAGCCGTCACCCCTGGGAGGAAGAGGAACGAGTGCAGCCGCGCTCTGTCTGATGAAAACTGTTTTCTAACTTGTGACAGGACATGAAAGGAAACGTGCTTCATGTCTGTGTGCTCTTTTGAGGAAAAGAGAACTCAGCGAGCGCAAAATAAATCTGCTTCCACAGCGTAGAGAGACAAACCGTCCTGTGATGTCCTCCCGTGTTGCATCTCGTCACTCTGCCACGTTCGACACTTTCCAGGACGGCTTCGTCTGCTTTCTGGCGAATCCACATTTCTCATATTGATTTGTCTACTTTGACTTTCCTGTGTGATTGCCTGCGTTTCCCAGAATGCCCTTCTGTGGCCGCGAGTGCAGGGGGGTGAACTTTTCCCTCCGAGCTCTGGTTTTATGTGCAGCTGGAGAGAATCATAACTGCACCTCGGAGATTTTCCCGGTCGAGAAAAAAGCGAGCCCTGCTTTATTCAAACCACAACCTGTCTTGTAGCTGCATTGCGTTCTGGTCCGTTTCCTGCTCCTGTGGGCGTAGAAGCCGCTCTCTGTGTTCTTCTTCTCTGATGGATTTCTCCCTGTTGTGCCGAATGTCGGTACAAAATGGCGGCTCGAGACAGAAGTCCTCGCTCTTTGATTCTGAAGATCTGACAGAAAGCCTGACATTTACTGTTAGATCACTGAAACATGTTCGCTTCTCAAATAGAAAAAACCTGGACGTAACAATAAATGGTCTCCGTTGGCCAGTTATCCACAGGAGGAACGAACGCAGCCAAACTACTCAGCAGAGCCAGGAAGAGAAAGTAAGGCTTCAGTAGTCGGCTCCAACGGTTTAACTGGTTTAAAGTGCGACTCTGTTTGATGGAAACATCAGAGCGGCCGTTGGAAGCAACATCTGACAGAGACAGATGGTCTGAAGAGGAAGGTTTCTACAATTAGACCTTTAAAAAGACATAAGTTCCACTCTGGAGGGAATCACCATTACCTTTTTTTAACAGAGTGGAAAAGTTTTGAGGGTTTCAGTCTAAGAGGAAGACGACTGGACTCGAGCTGTGTTTGTTTCTGTCTGAACCCAAAACTCATTTGAGACAGTTTGAAAATCTGATCACACGTGTTCAGTAAAAACAGAACAAAATCAAACCGTCACACTCGAATCCCTTTTCCCTTCTTGAATGTTAAAGAATAAGGCTAATGTTATTTTATCAGTGGCCCCATGAAAAGCTACTAACAAACACGTCAGCAAACAGCTGCTTGTTTCCACATCCAGCAGAGTCGTGTTGGTCAAGTCGAGTATTCTCTCTGTTTTAGCTCTGGTTTGGTCTCGACCAGCTCCTGAGAAAAATATCTGGCTTTTTAGCTGCTAAATGTTGCTGCTTGTCAAAACCCAACAAGATCAATTTTTTAAAAAGTCTTTTGAATCATTTTTAACAGTCGTGTGTTTTGGAAGATACGAAAAACTCATGGGTCATTTTAAAATTCACTGACGACATATTTCGTTGTTTTTCAAGATCATGTGTTTTTAAAAAAACTTTTTAAAAATCCTGCAGTGAAGCCTGTTACATCTGTGCTAACAGCCGTCAATATCTGACCTCTGACCTCCGCCTGTAAATGGTCCAGAGTTCAGTGTTTTATGAGCTCAGCTAATGCAAAAATGTCTGACTTTACTCTGAGCTGTCAGACACCCAGAAAATGTCTTGATGATTAAATATTTTCCCAAATATTTTCCACACATCTGGTTGTACAGGAGGAGCAATGTGTTTGTTCCAAACTGCTGACAACAAACTAACAGGTTAGTGGACGAGAACGAGACATAATGAGAATCTGTGGAGGCTTTTTAAAAACCAGCTTTGGTTCAGTCAACAGCTGTTTGGCTTTGACTTCATTATGTTCCTTCATAACATAATACTCAAATCTAGAGTTGAAATCGAGTATTGAAAGGTGTTTCTGTCGACGGGAGGCTGCTGTTGTTGTGTTTTCACCTCAGTCACCTGCAGCTTCGCTCGGTCAGCCGGCCGCCGCTCGCCGCCGCTGCCGCCAGAGAACGATCGATCAGCAGAGTTAATTGTTGTGGTTATCTGATGCTCCTGAAGGGCACTTAATGCCCCCGGAGATAATGGCAGTGATCAAAATCAACGCTCCACCACACACACACACACACACACACACACACACACACACACACACACTGTACGTACTCCATCTAAAGGTTGAAAGCAGCATGTTGACCAGGAAATGACAGTCACACCACCCACAGCGCTTTTTCACCGCCTCGACTAGACAACACAGACGCACACCTCCTCAGGGAGGAGGAGGAGGAGGAGGAGGAGGAGGAGCTGAGGTTCATTATTCTCTATGTGATAATATTAATAACATCGATTTCATGTCTCTGCTACCTGTCAGTCACTCTCAGGCAATAATTGATTGCTCTTTTCTTCATTTCCTCGTGCAGTCGACTGTACGCAGCCGATGGCAACGATCAGAATATTAATCACGCTGCTTCTCAGCAACGTGGCAACGAGCGATTTTTCTGTCCTGTGAGCTTTAAAGTTCTCGCTGCATCTGATCAGTTTCAGGCAGGTAGACTTCGGTTCATAGTTGAAGCTAATCAGTTCAATGGTTTTGAAGCAGCTCCTTCGGTATTAGGATGCAGTGTGGTTTGGTGGCTACGGCTCTTACTTCAGTGTCAGACACATATTTAATCAGGATTCGGGTAAATGGAAGCTTCTCGACACTCGATGTTAAAGGACTCGAAACGAATGTAGTGTTAATGAAGTGTGTGATGTTTTCCAGTTTCTGATCCAGCTCCTTTCGCGTTTTTAGATTTAAAATCGGTTTGACAGAGAAACAGTGAGTGAACAATGTGAGAGGATTGTTTTATATCTCTTCACCTCCATATTCAACCTGTATTAGTTCATGTTATATAATATATGATTGTCAGTATTTTCAGAAATAAAACTGACCATCAGTTTGAAAAGTTTGATTTACGTCCACATGTAACCTTTAATTTCTCTGTTTTTGCCCCTGAAAATGCAGCATGTTCATTATTAATAAGTTGCAGTATTTTCTGCATAATTCCCTGCACACATGGTAAAGTCATGTGGATAAATCTTTCATTAGCAAAACGTTCGTGTGCTGTGGGCAGAACTCCTTGCTGACTGGCCTCGGGGCTTCTCTCTTCGCTCAGACCGCGGCTGAAGGTTTCGAGCTGGTTTGGATCCTGAAGGTTGTTTCATGTCTGCTGTTTTACTCTGAAGACGAGGAGTTTGTTGGAGGAGCCATCTGGAAGGGAAAGCTGGCGTCAGACCTCCGGCCAGCGGTGATTTATCTCCACCTGGTTTTTATTCTCCTGCGAGGGACGGCTGCCCTTTGACCCCTCGTCTCTCTATTACCTCCGCTCTCTTTATTGGTGCGTCTCCTCCCTCCTGCTCTTCAGAGCCACTTTCATCTTTCAATCTGTTAATATTTCATCGCTCAGCAACCTGCAGGGGGGCGAGAGCTGGACCTTCAGTACAGCACCAACAAAATCACTGGAACTCACAACACATCACGGAAAAGCTTTTGCTTCAGATTCTAACGTTTCGGTCAGTAGGTCAAATTTAATGTGACGTCATTCCTTAAAGACTAAACGAATAGTTGGATGCTAAACTGAACTAAACCAAGTTACTAAAGCAACAAAAGTGGAATGAAATCTACAGGTCGAGTTAAATAAAGTTAAATTATGTAGATTCAGAAATGATCAGGTCAAAACATGGTAAACCAAGATGGCAGCATGTTAAACACTATAGCTGCTAAACACGTTAGCATTATGACTGTGAGCGTCTTAGCATCCTGTCGTGGCTGTACAGTCTCAGTCCTCAGGCTTAAACACTGAGTGGAAATCTGCCTTCATATGTGAACCAGAAGTGCACAAACAGCCCTTACAGGCTCAAAGTGGCGTCACTGTCTGACACTGTCGACCTTCTGATAATAACTTGTCAATCACTGAATTTTACACCCTAATTATTTTGCAAGTTTAGTCTACAAACAGAAGCCTGTTCACACTGTGGGCTTTAAATATAACTTTTTCATTTTAACTGAAGAGTTAAACCTGACTAACGGAAGAGCAAACTGAAAATATGTATAAGTCCATGAAATAGATCCAAAAACGGCAGGTGGCTTAAATTCACAGGCAGGTTTTCACGCTTCTTCTCGCTGTCCTCCTGTCTGAGGCTGCGGAGCGTCTCCTCGGACAGCATGTTTTAAACATGTTTGATTTTATCGTGCTGAGTCCGGTCGAGCTCGTCCAGTGTCAAGCCATCTGCCGCTCAGCGAGACTGAAATGTGACGGCGGCCTGCGGTGGACGTTTGACTCAAAACAGCAACCGAACGGTCGCTCGCAGACCCGTCTCAGGTCGGTGGTTACGTCAGGAGAGAGTCACACACACACAAGTCTGGAACTCCAACTTCTCATTCTTTCTTTCTGTTCTTCAACAATCACACATTTTCTGTATCTATGTTGAATCTGTATTTTATTTGTATTTGCACTATTCCATCAAACGGCCTGAATCAAATCACATGTAGATTTACATTAATGCTGATTGAAAAATTAACAGGTGATCTGAGTTTTTGACGTTGTTCTGTGTTTTTCTCATTCTCACCAAATCTCATGAGAACACCATAAACATCTGCTGCGTGCTTCTCGTGCCCGACACCAGAAAACCTCAGCAGTTATATCATCGTGTCTGATGAAGAATTTTACTGTCTGCTGCGTTTGGCCCCGTGTTGACGGTGGTCTCGTTGGTCTGTGGTAACTCTGAGCTTTATCCAGATATCTGATTACAATGAGTAATGAGTACCATTGGGACAGGCAGCCATTTTGACAGTTTTAACACAGAAACAGGGAACAGGAACAGAGAAGGCACCTCGCTGAGACATTGTCTGTCTCTCAACACTGTCTGACTTCCTCAAACAGGAGGAAACAGGATGTGTTGGGGACTATTTTCAGCGGCGGATGAATCCACATTTGGTCTCTAGTGAGTCTTTGTGTTTGTGGGATTGAGTCCAGATAAACAACAGTGTGTGAGTTGATGGTGATGAAGGAACAAGAGAGGAAGAAGACAGATCAGACTGAGAGACAGAGGAAGAAGACAGATCAGACAGAGAGACAGAGGAAGAAGACAGATCAGACTGAGAGACAGAGGAAGAAGACAGATCAGACTGAGAGACAGAGGAAGAAGACAGATCAGACTGAGACACAGAGGAAGAAGACAGATCAGACTGAGACACACACGCAGAACCTGACAGGAGATTGATTCACAGTCGGTTTGATGTCCAAAGAAAAATACTGAATATCAGCTGCTTTCATGTCGGCAGGTTCAAGTTGACTTTCTCTGGATTCATAAAGGTTTACAACAGAAGAGAAACAATAAAGGACAACCAACAGCCACTGATTCAGACCGACGTGTCGTTACCATCACACTCCAGCTGACAGGACTTTCATATTACCACAGTTCATTATCAGCTGCTGCTCTGAACCTAAAATTAACCATAAAACAACGCTTCATGTTTGGAGCTGTGCCAAAAAAACACAGCATTAAACAGCCAAGGTGAGTTTCCAGCCTTCAGAAATCAACTGGAGATGTTTCTCAGAGAAGAGTCGGTTTCAAATCAAAATCAAATCAGACCTTTGAACGAGGTGAGGAAGGTTTGTTTTTTAATTCCAGTGTTGATGAGAAGGATGAAGCTCAGTTCACAGCTTCGTGTGTTCGACTCTCCACACGCTCAGCGCAGAGATAAATCGCCCTCTTCTGGACTTTGTATGGGTTTAAATGAGCTTTCTCTCACAGTGCAGGATACACACGTATTGACGGCAGCGACCCGGCCGGCCTGCCGCAGGCTCTTTCTCTGAGTGGATTCGTCCGGTGATGAATTCAGGTCATTTTCACTCCAGGACGGAAACTGTTCCGCTTCAGCTCAGTGTCCGCCGAATGTTTTCTCATCAGGTTTTCAGCATTAAGGGGAGATTGATGGATCTATTTTGTCTTTGCATCGCCTGTCTGTGAAGACTGTCGGGAGCTGTCTCCTGCTACGGAGCGCTCTGCTCGACGGGAGGCTGCTCGGCCTCCAAAAGTTCACCTTGGACAGATGAACTCGGGCAAGTCATTATGTCATCGATCCCTGGAGCATTTAACCAGCGGGCAGAATTCACTTCGGTCCAGACTCTCCCATTGATCACAGCGGCCCGCGGTTACGTAAGGTGACAAATCGAATGGCGTGCACACTGTGACCGAGGCGTCCTCCGGTCTGGAAGGGTGGACAGACATCCAGGCTGCGTCTCCTCTCAGCTGGTCCCCTTCACATCCAGAAATGTCCAGGACGGCGGGGACAGTTCGGATGCTTCAGATAAGGTGGTTTTACTTGTAGTTGCTCTCTCAAGCCGGCGTCCAGTGCACAGACTGAATGTTTCTCTGCTCGTCTGAACCAATATTAATCAGGGCAGCAAAAAAAATCAGGCATTAATTGAAACCGGCCTCATTTCTGGGTCCTGAGGATTTAGCTCCACATTTGAACCCAGACAACATCAGCTCAAACTGAATGTGGTTTCAACATATTGTCAGAGTTGGACGTGAACTGAAATCACCCCCTTGTTCCTCTGCCCTCATTCACTGCTGCGTATCTGTATAAATGGTTTGTCTATGGTCAGTAAATTTAGATTTCAAAAGTGATGTCAATGCCATGAACACTTTGAGGACGCTACATCAACGTCACAGTTTTGCTTCTCTGTCCTTGTCCTTTGCTAATATGTGGATATAGATCATAAGAGCTTTAACAGACTGCTCGTAGTTTTCTCCCTGTTTTTCCTGGTGTCTGATGAATATTACAGCTTCACCTGCAGCTCATTCTGGTTTCACCATTCTCTGGACTCAAACTATGCTTTTTCAACTCTCAGCTGGATTCGTGTTTGGGTCGACCGCTCAGAACGGCCTCGGGCGCGTCGATGAATCCAGCCCTGCTTCCCCAGCTGTGCCGTCCAGGTTCCTGTTCGCAGCGAAGCTTCTGGGTTTCACACGGAGAGACGGTCAAACAGCTGCGTTTTCTCTGCTTTCAGCCCGGTTTCCTGGACAGGTTTTTAGCAGTCGAGGATGGATTTTGCCTGCAGTTTGATACAGATATCAGAGCTGCTCGTTTCCCCAGCTGCTTCGTCTCCGTGGAGGTCTCCGTCAGATCAGCTTCCCCCTGCTGAGGCCGCGGGACGAGTCGTGTTCAGAGACGCTGCTTCTGTTTGAATGGCAGACTCACTGCCGCTGCTGCATCACGAAGACGACTGTTGCTTTGACTCGTCTCTATATTTAGCCGTACTCTTACCTAATAGATTCAGGATTTCAGAGGCTATAAATGGATGATTGGGATGTTTGATCTCTCAGACGGCGACAGTTGAGTCATCTTTAGGATTATTATCTCACGGCTTTAGCTTCCAGGCACTGATTGATTGATTTGAGTCATTTCATTGTTTGTTCAGACTGATGAGCTTTGTTATTACAGATGTGCACCATCGAAGGAAACAGTAGCTGAAAAACATCATCTTCTACAAAACATTTGATAGAAATCCTGTTGGCTGCGGTTTAAGAACTCCCAGTAATCTGCAGGAAGTGATCGATCGGCTGATCAGTTGAGCTCCTCACAAACTGACCTGAACTGTAAACTGTGCTGAGCAGCATCTTCTTATAGCAGCAAACTGAACTAAAGCACAGGAGCATAAAATCAGATCAACTGAACCGATCTATAATTTAAGATCTCTGTATTATTTTTGTGAATGTCTATAAAATATTAAATCGTGAACTTCAGGAATAATGACTGAGTTAAGGTCGTGTTCAGACTGAGCGTCACCTCGCTGTTGGCTCAGTGGGATCCTGACACAGAACAGAAAACACATGACTCAACTTTTTCTTTATCAACAACTGGCAACACACGTGTTGGCCACGGCTGCATTCATCTGTTAGGGACCCCACGGCAAACAAATGACCACCTCGCCTCTGTGGGTCTGGAGCTGCAGTTGCCTGTTTTATGTGAATGTGTGGACTTTGAACTCCTTTGCCTCTCAGTTGTTAAGACCAGGAATAAAATGATTGTCAATGGGAAAATCTAGTTTCGTTGTCTGATAAGCCTTAAATCTCTTGGATGTTTTACCCAACCTGGAGGTCCTGGATTGTCCTTCATTCTCTCACTGGTGCTAGAAGCAATCCTGCCACACTAACTCAGGCCCCGTCAGGTCGACCTGAGAACTCTTTCTCAGAGCCGCTCTGCTTCACACAAAGCTGCAGCCGTTTCCAGCTGCCAGTTACTCATCTCTAACAACAGCCTTCTGTCGTCGGTCAGTTGGAGCGTCCCGGTGCAAACCTTCCACCCGGCAGCTTCACTGAGCAATAATTTAGCCTGAAGCACTCTCCTCCGAGCCTGAATGGCATCAGATTGAGTGCCATCAGTGTGAAGGCTGCGGCGGAGACGGACCAGCGCTGAGAAAAGTGCTGTCGCTCGGCCTGTTGAAAATTGTCTGATTCAGATCTGTGCTTTTAAAAAGCTTTCATGTCCAGATGCATGTTTACACAGTCCTGCATCAGTGAAACATCCACAGCTGAACGCGCTCTTAAAAGCTCTACTTGAGACCAAAATACATCCATAAAAGAAACACATCCATAAAACTATTACTCTCAAAGGAGCAGCTCTCTGGACAACTCGGAGCATTACTTTGACTCACTTAGAGCCATCAGCTTTTTTATTTTACTTTATTCTTCTAAAGAAGAGCTGAAGTTGAGGCTTTAAAGTGGCGTTATTTGTCCCGATAATGGCTCCCATTGTTGGGCAGACGCCTGCTGTGCATGGCGATGACATTTGGCCGATCAGTAATGAGCAGAGCTAACGGAGCAGCCGCTCACAACAGCCCGGTCTTAATTTTCCTCTAATCTTCCTCCCTCACCTTGGCTCCCAGCTCTAATCACTGCACTAGGAGGAAGCCAGCGTTTAAATGAAGCAGCTTACTGGGTGATTAGGAAAAGGTAAATTATTCATTACAGAATGTGTAATCATAGAGCAGCCTTTGGTGGAGGATGAGGGAATTCAGGGCCCGCTCTCCCAGAGCGAGACCACACCCTCCCTCCTCTATTGACGGCAGCCATGAGGAACCTGAGAGATGAAAGGAGCCACGGTGGGGTTATTTAGCCGTGGCAAATCCACAGGTAATAAACTACAGGCCCGAAAGCAGCTCGTTAGCTGCAGTTGTGAACTATTCCTCCTCACATCGCCGGGATTTTCTCTGGTAATGATGCAAAGCCAGACTCACATGTTCAGTTTTCACTGTGGTGTTTCAGTCTGAGAAACACCCTGTGAGACTCGGCTGATCCCGGCAGCTCGCTGTGGGGAGCTTTTAGTTTCTTTATAGTGTGGTCAGATCTCTGCCGGTGGTCATTTCGTATGCAGACAAGGTCATTAGAGATTTCTACAGTGATTCCTTTGTGGAGAATGTTTCTCTGAGAGGTCAGTGAGGTGCAGAAGCTGCCGTCAGACTCAGGTGAGCTCCAGAAGCTGATTCACCTAAAACTCTGCATCCAGTGGAGCTGAAATTCAAAGGCTTTCCAGTCGTTGGCTGAGCGTCATCTGCCACAGTACTGATGAAAATGAAGCACATTTGAAAATGCGTGTAGTAAACCTTCAGTTCAACTTGTGTTTTTGCAGGATTGTTGTTTCTGTAAGTTTCCCCACTGTGGGATGAATAAAGGTACATCTCATCTCATCTCATCTCATCTCCACAGTAGAAGCCAGGGGGCAGCGATGAGCTTGGCGGTTTTGGCCGACCTGTGTAAGAACTTGCACATCCTTCTTTAGGCTGCACGTTAGTGAACATGCACAGGTTTCTTTTATATCTGTTTATATGAGAACGTGTGTTTTCTGTTTGGACCCTGACAGGAAGTTGGATGAACCAATCAGCTCGTTTGATGCTCACAGCTTTGTTGAGATTTGGGAGGTGTGCACATCAGCTCCTCCACCAGCTTCTGGGGTCTCAGGATACCAATAATATTGTTCCTGGCACAGATCTGAGGGGTTTTTCATAAAGCAAGATTACAAGTTAAATATTTAAACAGTTCAACTCTGACTTCAGGTACCGTGGAAGCTTTTCCCTCCAGGCCGCTCTGGTCCTGGTGTGGCTTGTTTTCAGGTTGTCTGTCAGGGTTCTACTTTCATTCTTGTTGTGATGCATACGTGTAAAATAACTGTCAGCACCTACGATCCAAAACGAAATCACATTAATCACATGATGTTTCATTTTTACAATTGAAGCATTCGAGACGAGGACCAACCTATAAGTTTGTCAGATGCTGTATATCATGAATAGACTTTCAGTCCTCTGATGAAGAGCAGTACACAAGAAGCGCCTGAGACTGTCCCGTGTCTTTGTAGATGTTTAAGCCCTGTATTTTGCCTGTCAGGCCACTTTCAGGCTGCCTGGATGCTCTGACTTGTGGAAATAAAGGATAAAGCTCTTTTTACTAAAGATGCAAATACAACATTTGGAAAGTCTGGACTGTCACTGTCATTAGAGGCATAAACACCAGCAAAAACAATACAACTCAAACCCTGGATCACTCCTCAAATAAAACCTGAGCCTGAAAGACAACGATCTGGTCGGAGCATAATGTCATTATCAAACAGACTGTGAGAAATGATTCACAGGATATCCAGCCCTCAAACCCACCTCGGATTGAATTATATGAAGAATCATTGTCAGTCAAAGAGATGGGAAAACGCAGAGTGCCTTTGAGCAAAGCACTGATCCTGCAGCAGTGTGTTCCAGCTGTTCAGTGACCTGAGGCCTGGCTGAATCTGGCAGCTTCCACTGCGTCTATCTTTGCGAATGGGAAACAGAATGTCCTGAGTCAGTGTTTCCCGGAAAAGATTAAAAAAGTAACGGCCGCCGCAGAGAGCCAAGGAGAACAAAAAAATAAGTCGGAGGAAGTCATTAATCAGCCTGAATGGTTCCTGCTTCTCTACTGGAAATAACCTTGTCTTGTAAGTGACTGCTATCTGCTTCAGTTTATCAGCAGAGGTTAAGTGCCGCTCGCCATCTGCAACTCTCCATCATGAAACAATAATAAAAGCTCAAAAAGCTTTGTGCTCCAAGATCACCCAAAGTCAGCGCCGTTGTTTTAGCCTAATGGGCCGGTGAGCGCGAGAATAATAACTTAAAGCCCTGGAGGTTGTGCATGAGGGAAGACAGATAAATGTGGGGCTGCTTCTAGTTGTACTTACCCCGAGCAACAAGCCGCGGGCCTGGCCTAAATACCAAATGTTTGTAATGGGGTAATAATTCATGAGAAAAATAGTTTCGCTCTGTCGCCAAGTTTGTTTTACCAGCTAACACATAGCAGAAAAATGGGACATTTTAAAAGTGGAAGGGTTGTAATGAGAGGTATTAGTTCACTTCAGCCCGGATCGTTAGGCTGTTTTCATGGATTATTAGCAGAAAATGAAATGGAGGAAGAGCGGGGGGTAAACACTGGTGATGGAACCACATCGAACGAGTACAGATGTGATTCTGCCGGGACTAAATGTGCAGTCAGAGCTCATTACGCTCGGCGGCCGGGCTTGTTTCTTGTGTTTTCAGTGTATCTCCAACATGTCGGGTGTAGATGTAGAGCCTTGCAGGACTCGTGCTCCTGATCTTCCTCTCTTACGACATCGACTCCAGTCACAACTCTAGTTTGTTCGTCAGACGTACTGCAGCATCGCCGAGAGGAGCGATCCTGCAGCCGCCGAGGAGCTTTGACATTCTGTCATCGAGCTGCTTTAACTCCTCTCACACTGCTGGAAGATGAGGAGTAAAGCTGATCCAGTACCTCAGGGCCTGAAGCCTGTTGAGGCAGCTCATTAATGCACATCTGTAAAGGTTGTGCATTAATCTGGACGTAAATGAGGATCCCTCCTCGACCACGTAACATAAAGTTTGTATAAAGGCAACGACTGATAGTAAAAGCACGTGTGAATCCTTCACTGCAGTATCTTGGTGGGTTGTTTCACACTCTGCATGAAAACTGTCACTTTGAATTAAGATGTTCTTACTGCACGTTTTCACTCAACCAACCAGCTGCAAAACCATCGAAAATTAGAAAGAAACGACTGGATGAATCTGAATCTGACCACAGATATGATTCAGGTGAGCAGGTTTATTATTCAGATAAAGACCAGATATTGATGAATGGCAGCTGAAGAACTCAAATCTGTGACTTTAACCATGATGTAAAAGTACTTTATTATAGGCAGTAAATCCTGTAGTCAAACACTAACTGAAAAATGTTGTATTTGCAGTAATATGTGCTCAATATCAGAAATAAGTACTCAAGAGCAGAGGTGGATTTCATTGTTTGACAAACCTTTGCAAGAAGGAACAAGGTGAAGAGAGAAAAAGAAATAAAGGTTGAGAGGAAAGAAAATGGGAAGATGAAAAAGGTTCAGAGGACGAAACAAAGCAGGAAACAAGACAGGAAGGACGGCAGGGAGGTAGGCAGGAAGGAAAGGATAAAGCAATAGGAAGGAAAAAAGAAAGATATTCATAATGTTGTAAAATTTATTTCATACTGGATGAAATGCAACAGCCAATCGATCACATTTAAACATGTCTAGTTTAAATATTTTGAAAATCAAACCAAAAATTCTCATCATGTGTACTTTTATAACTGTAGCATGTGAATGTGTTAACTGTTGCAAAAAGCCAAAAAGCCAAAAAGCCAAACACTGGCTGGACCTCAGTTTCCTCCCTGGTACCGACAGTGAGCAGGAAGTGAGCAAAGTACAAGTACAACACTTACCTCTCAAACGTCTCAAACCTGCGTTTGTGTTTCTGTCCTTGATTAGTTGTTTTCTGGCTTTGTCAGAGGAGCGAGTGATTATATTGTAAATGACGGTTGAGAAATGGCGGCTTAATTCTCCCCGTCTGGCCGCATGTATCATCCTTCAGGGCCGAGCAGATCGTCGCTGCTCACTTGTCGGGCTCAGTATTAACGAGCAGGTGTGTTTCTGTGAGGAAAATCATCAGCGAGTTAATCATGTCTGCAGCGAAGCGACGCCCACCTCTGATTGGCTGCTGCTGAAGGACGCAGGGATTCGACACAAACACCCACAAAGTGACAACCACAATCTTTATTAACATCATCTATTCTGTTGAGCAGCGTCTCATTTACTGCGAGTCGCTGTGTGATGGATGGAGGCGTGTGCCGGGGATACGACTTCCTGCACAAACAAATATCTGCAAAATTAATGACTTTTGAATTTTGGCATTTATTGAATGGGTCACAGCTACGAGAGGGGGGAACAGTGGGAGAGACGATGGCGCCAGAAAGGGCCTGGACCGCCTCGTTCCACAAACCTGAACAACCAGGACACGACTTGAAAAAAATGTTGTTTAGTTCATAGTGATCATGTAAAAACAACTTTTCCATAATGTGACATGAGATTGAAATAAATTGTGTTTGCTAATATTTGTTTTTCGCCATGCTGGAGGTGTGACTGCTTCCAGACCGAAACACCTCTGAGCTCCATCATCAGGTCAAAATCTCACTTTGGTTCATGACCACATACCCTTAAAACTAGTGACATTCCCATCAGCCTCAGCTGTTGCCTGTATTTAGCTAATGTCAAGCTAAACTAAGATGGTTAACATGGTCGACGTTACTCCTGCTAAACATCAGCATGATAGCATTGACATAATTAGCACATACCAATCACTGCCATTTTTAAATTTCACCATCTCAACTTTGTCCAATTTACAGTTTGGTTTTCTTTACATTAAATATTGTGCCTGAGGTCAGAGGTCAACCTGTAATTCTGTCTGTTCACTTTCAAGCAAGTTCAACCATCGTTGTTACCATTAATTTGTTGAGGATGTTCATGATCACCACAGGATTATTCCTAATAGTTTGGTGTCTTCCTGACCTTTACTGTTTTCAATTTACACGACAAACTTACTGAGCACATTCTGAAACTCTCCATTTAGAACACAACATCATCTTTGGACTGGGATTACAGTCAGGCATGTTTGGTAACAATATAAAAAAAAAGTTGATATCTGATCTTTATGGTTCCCAGATGATTCATCTAAATCTTCCTGTGACCCCTGACCTCTTCTAACATCATCACCTTCAGGTCAAAATGTGAGACGGTTCTCGCGAGGTTTCGTGCCGTTTGAGTCCTGGTTTCAATTTCTCTGGCTGGGTTTAATTTAACCTGCCAGTTGGTGCAGATGCTGCATGGAAAACTATTCCTGTTGCAGACATTCCCTCTGGATCTGCCACGGCATATTGTGTGTGAGCCCTCAGCAGCGAGCAATTACTCACTTGGAGGAGCATTTTTTTTTGCTTCTTCTTTTGGTTGTGTTTTGGCATTTTTTTCTTCCCGCAGATTTTAAAAACCACTCAGATCATCTTATTTTTATTTTGTTTTGCTGTGAGGATTAAACATTGACATATCATTCTCGGCTCTCAGCAGGGATGAACCCAGCAGCACAGGTGAGGAGGCACACAAAAATGAAAGGTCTGTAAGACGACCTGTCATCTCCTTTATTTAATCCTTCCTTTCCCATGCAGCCGCTCTCCTAAACGCCCAGAGTCGTCGACAGTACGCGGCGGCAGACTCTCTAATGAACCCAGGCCTGGTTATCTTGTACAGGAGAGCACAGCACATCAGTAACATCAGCGCTGCGAGCTGTCAGCTGCTGTCGTCTTCTGTCCTGTTTGGGACTGAAGCTACTTTGTCCTGGTTTTGTGGACCATTTGTCTCCTCCCCCCCTCGCGGCTCGATGCGAGGCGCTTAACAAACGAGCCCAATAGTTGCTGAGCTGTTCCTGCGACGGCGGCGGCGGCGTCTCTCCAGGGTCACACGGGGGAGGGGATGGCTTGGGCGCCGTGTTCTTGCTGACCTATTCACTACCTGCCTCTAATGGGTCATATTTTTGCTCCTGTGGCGGTGACAAATGGCCGCGCTCTAAAAGCCCTGTCCAAGATGCTGAAACTCGGTTGATCTATGACTGAGTCTCGCTGATAAATGCCTCCCATCAGTTTGCGCGTGACGCCGATTCATCACCTCGCTGAGGTTTGTGTTGGGAATCCATATTGGATTTTTAATGAAAGAGAATATAATGCAATTCAAAGTCAATGGGTTTGCCAATGTCCTTGCACTTTACACACACACCCATTAAGGTACGTACACACATGCCTACACACACACACACACGCACACAAAAACAAACTCGCACACTCGTCGTGCTGTGTGAGATTGCATTGCATTTCCCTAACAGTGTTAGAGCGTCTGCCTTGAAGGGCAGCTGCTGTAATTGTGTCTGTGGCCGATCTCACACTGCTGCTCTGTGATTCGGACAGAGACACAACAAGACTCATTCTCTTCTATACAAAATGAATATCTTGCATTTTGTGGCAGCGGACATTTTTAAAAAGACGTTTTGTTGCAGAAAGCGTCCAGATTTGACGAGAAAAGATTGTAGTTATAAGACACCACACAGGTTTAATGAAAAATGTATTTGTTCATAAAATTGTTTACATTATAGTTTTATTGTACACTAGACTAACAAGGTTTTTTTCTGCCATTATAAACTATCTTCGCTTTGCACCGTTTAATGTGACACAGCAAGGAAAATGCTTTTTGCAGACATCAAAGCCGTCTCAACAAGGTATTTAAGACAGAATAGATCCTGCGCTGTGCTTTTCTCTGGTTGCACTGCATGAATGACCAGTAGCCATGTAGATTATAGTCGAGATATCTGCCTGATTACGCTTGTTATAATGACACAAGTTTGAAATACAAAAGAGTCTTAGCTTTTAGCCGGTTATGTAAATGTGTATGACTTTTCCTCTGATGCCACCCAGCTGAGGTCCAGTGCAAAATGTCCCATCAAAGGTCGTGAAAAGAGGACACGTAAATTACCTTGTCCAGCGTTCATCGCTCTTCATCTTCGCTTAATCCCAAAGTGCTTTTACAGACAAGGACGTTCCTTACATGGAGTCGTCCTGTAAGTCTATTACAGTTGCCCTCACCTTGACCCCAGACACACCAAATTCCAGGAAAGGAGAAGAAGATGAGGAATGAGAGCTGGGAATCAATAGTGTTTCGGCCGGGTCTGCTATCAGTTTCCTGTAAAACACTTGGCTATACAGAGACGTATAGATGACAGAGCAAGCCACAGCAACCACGATAAAAAACACAGCACAGGTAGCCATCACCAGACTGTCCCAGTTCTCGGTTTTCTCCCTCGGGACCACCGCCTCCTTTGTGGTCACGTTGACACAGTCCCTGCTGTATCCAGGCTGTGCTGCAGTGACCTCAACACAAACCTGGTAGCGAGTGGAAGGCTTCAGCTGTTTGATGCGGTACTCTTTGACATCAGCAGGAAGCCTCGCTCTGAATGGCATCTGGAGGCGGCTGCCTTCGGCTAAAATGGACCAATTTAGTTGTGACACCAAGCCACCTGTGCTCTCCCAGGAAAGCATAACAGAGTGAGTCTGGACAGATGTGATATATACATGTAAAGGTTGCTTTGAAGGCTGGGCAACATATCCGTTCACCGAAACCATCACAGACTTGAGGTCTGCCCCCACAAGATTGTGGGCGATGCAGGTGTATGAGCCAGCTTCCTGCTCCGTGGCATCGAAGATGTCAAAGGTTCCCTCAGGGTGCATGTAGTACTTATCGGACACACTCCCAGGTAGGACCCTGTCGCCCGACGGTGTCACCCAGTAGATCTCAGGCTCTGGTTCTCCGAATGCTCGGCAGTGCAGTGACACAGAGCTCCCTTTAACAGCTTCAACTTGATCCGGGAGGCTCCCAGGTGAGATCAGAGGAAGGCAGATCTCTGTCATCTCCCTGAAATGTACCTGTCGGACATGCTGGCCCTGGTACTCTGGAGGCTCCGTGCAGAACAGGGAGTCGGGCTCCATGAAGCGAATGGTGGTCTTGTTCATGTTGACCCAGCGGATGACACAGTCGCAGCGGATGGGGTTGCTGTGCAGGCTGACCTCTCGCAGGTTGGGCAGGGAGTCCACGGTGCTGCTGTGGAGCGCACTTAGAGCGTTGCTGTTCAGCATCAGAGTCTCCAGCCTGGGGAGCTTGTGGAAGGCCCTGGGGTGGATGTAGGACAGCCTGGGATTGTTGGTGGCCTCGATTTTGTCAGCTCAGGCAGGTTGTTCATGGCAAAGCTGTCGATGGATACAAGCTCGGGCATGCTGTTAATGCCGAGCTCCTTGAGATGCATCATGTCCATGAAGTCCCCTCTCTGGATCCTCTCAATGGGGTTCCTATTCAAATCCAGAAACTTCAGGTTCTGGGCTGTCATGAGCGCAGCTCGGGGGACTCGACTGAGCAAGTTGTCAAAAAATGAGATGCTCTCCAAATTCTCGAGGCCAACCAGAGCATTTTCTGGAATTTCAGTCAAATTCATCTTGGCAAGCACGAGGCTTCGGAGGTTAGTCAGGGGTTTAAAGTTCATGTCTGATAGCTCGAGGATGGGGTTTTCTCCCAACATCAATATCTCCAGGTCGAGCAGATGCCGGAACCACTGGCTGTTGACGCTCGTCAATCGATTGGAATTGAGATGGAGCCTCAGCAGTCTGCTCAGGCCCTGGAAGGCTCCGGGGCTAATGGAGAAGATCAGGTTGTGGTTGATGTAGAACTCCTGGAGATTGGGCAGGGAGGCGAGGCAGCTGTCAGACAGCTCCTGAATCCAGTTCTCCTCCATGTGGAGTGACAGCAGCTGGGGGAGCGACCCCAGACAAACATCGCTCACCGAGGAAATGTTATTCTGAGACAAGTCAATTTCTGTGATGTTGGACAAGTAATCCAAAGTTTTCTCCACATTAACAATGTTGTTTGTCTGCAGCAGCAGCACCTGTGTTTCTGAGGGGAGTCTCTCCGGTAGCACCGAGAGGCCCAAGTCATTACAGTCCACAGTGGCGGCCTCGGTGTAAATGGAGCTGGGTGAGAACCAGGGTCGTATCTCACATCGACACAATGCCGGGCAATGAGCGGCCCCCTCAGAGGCCAGAACAAAAGCAGCCAGAGACAGCTCAGCCAGAAAACAAGCCACAACTGCTGTCTCCTTCATCTTGGCCCCGTATTCCCTTCAGCCAGTAATTGGCCCTTATGGAGTCAGCTGTTAGCACTGTTAACTTCACAAATAAAAGCTCATTTGTTACTGCAGCAAGACAGAGTGGATTTCTGCTGACGCCTGGTCCCCGAAGCTTTGGCCCTGTTGTCTTCCAGCTTTTGGCAAAGAGAGGCAACCTTTCAGCTCAGTCCGTGCCAGGTTGTCATGTACGCCGCGATATGTCAAGGTCGATGTATCCTTCAGGGAGCGGCGCTGCGCAGCAGAGGGGCGGTCGAGGAATGCTGTGGCTCCGGCTGGGGACGGGTCGCTCTGCCTTCCATCATTATTATCCTCCGTCGCTGTCACCGGTGTCAGTTTCCATCTGGAGAGAGAGGAGAGAAAAGAGGCCAATATAACACGGTGCTGTTGAGATATGAAGGCATATTGACATTTAGGAATATTGAGACTTATCAAGTCTTTTCAGCCTCATTTGATTTTATTGCTTTCCTCGCACCATCACAACTGTAAGTTATGATTAACTTGACCTTATGTATATTATTTGACAGGTTTGAAACCAAAAGCGGTGCTTGTGAGTCTCTTTATTTGACTGAAGGGCGAGAGGACAGATTCATTTTTCACTCAAAGCAGTGAAATAAAAGCGTCCTCGAAAACTTGGAGCTCTGAGATGATGCTGGAAAATGTGTTGAATCAAGAGGCAAAACATTGCAAGTCCCCATTGTTTCCCCACGTTGTAATTAACAAGGCTTAACCGCCCTCTGAACCTCTCCTGTGCTGTGCACCTGCACACACTTATCAAATCACCCACACGAAACAACAGGCAGACACTTTGCTGCAGCTGATGCACACAACCTCAAGGAGTTGTAGATCCACCAAAAATATCTTTCCGATGAGCCCGCGTCTTGTGCTGCGACTCCTCGGCCGCTTTTTGCATAATTCACGAGGCCCTGAATCAATGTTGTTGGTACAGGTGACGGGTCTACGGCGGGCGTCGCCTATGTCGACTGCACATATTGATGTTTTGATTAATTTGTGACCTTGAGTGCAGAAGCCGGAGTGTACGACAGTAGATGAAGCTGTCGGTAAAGTGCGGAGCGGCCGGCCGCCGATGAGGACGAGCGATGACACTTCATGCATATATTAGCTTGTTTATGGTCGTCTGCGTGGACAGGTCCTCCTCTCACTTTATTCCTCCTCTCGCTCAAAGTTGGGCTGTGACTAAAGTACTTTTACTCACGTACATTGTACTTCATGACAGTTTTGGCTCAACCTTTTTCTACTAGTACTTTTGCTAATACTTTTTGCACACACTATATTTAATTATATATATTATGGGATGTGGCCAGTGTTTGATATGTTTTCTTTTTTGTGTTCTTGGCAGATTGAACACAAAATAACTAAAACCAACTTTTTTTATGGTTCTGTAATTTCCTACAAAAATTGTTAGACATGTTTGTTTGTTGTCCATTTGTTGGGGACTATTTCCAGCTGTGGATTAATACACATTTAGCACTTTTGTATTTGCGACAGCAGGACGATGCTGGATTTGCAATAACATGTTAATTTTGTTAATTACAAGTTTACTTCATGTTTCATGCTTTTTCTTTTGTTTTGAAATATCTCCATCAAACACCACCTCTCTCTGTCTCTCTCTCTCTGTCTCTCTCTCTCTCTCTCTCCCTCTCTGTCTCTCTCTCTCTCTGTCTCTCTCTCTCTCTCTCTCTCTCTCTCTCTCTCTCTCTCTCTCTCTCTCTCTCTCTCTCTGTCTCTCTCTCTCTCTGTCTCTGTCTCTCCCTCTCTGTCTCTTTCTCTCTCTCTCTCTCTCTGTCTCTCTCTCTCTGTCTCTCCCTCTCTGTCTCTTTCTCTCTCTCTCTCTCTCTGTCTCTCTCTCTCTGTCTCTCTCTCTCTGTCTCTTTCTCTCTCTCTCTCTCTCTCTCTCTGTCTCTGTCTCTCCCTCTCTGTCTCTCTCTCTCTCTCTCTCTCTGTCTCTCTCTCTCTCTCTCTCTCTCTCTCTCTCTCTCTCTCTCTCTCTCTCTCTGTCTCTCTCTCTCTCCCTCTGACTCTCTCTCTCTCTCTCTCTCTCTCTCTCTCTCTCTCTCTCTCCCTCTCTCCCTCTCTCTCTCTCTTTCCATCTGTGTGAACCACCACACACAGTTACATCCAGGCTGCTCTGTGACAGGAGTGTTAGAACGAATCAATCTGAACTCTTTGTTCAGTCAATATATAATTAGACGATGTTGGACAGTTTGTTTTTTTCCTTCACGTTTGCGTGTTATCCTTCTTACGTGGCTCGCTTCCATTTGCGATCGCTCGGCCTTCTTTGTTTTGTTCTTATGCAACTCATTAAAACCCCTGTGGGCGTCTATCTCCATCGCCCAGAGAGAGGAGGGGGCGGCTGAACTGTATCTGACGTTACACTATTATGTAAATGCTTCTCCGCAGAGATGGAAACAACACATCTATGTACAGTATTTAGGTAACAACAAAAAACAACTTCTACGCTAATGAAGCGACTTCCTGGTTTGAATGTTAAATGGAGCATTTAATAGTGGATGTGTTCTCTCTTGGCTGGCGAGCGCGCTCTCAGGAGACTCCGCCGTGCACTCATTTCATTTTTCCTGTTTACGTCCACGATGCTCGCGCGCTCATTTTCCTCCTTCATGCGTGCACAAACAATTGTACTGACTATACTTCTGAGGACCCTCGGTGGCATGATGCCTTCCCCAGTCTCCTGCCCTGACCTCCACCGTCAAACCTAAATACCTTCTATCTTCTTCTAGTCTTAACCTTCAAACAGCCATTTAAAGTTGTCCTCGCTTTCCTCAGCCGGTTCCTGGTCTCACTCACAGACACAGCTGTATAAAACTTTCATGATGCTTTGAATATCCAGTTGCTGTTATGAGTAAATGTTGGACGAGGAGAAAAAATGGCAAAATGTGGTGACTCAAAATCCAATTTCATGTAAATGAGAAACAGATTTTCATCTAAATGTTCAGTTTTACAGTCTCTCCTTGTAGATGGAGAAACAAATGTAATATAATTGGTGGCAGTGATTCAGAACAGCAGGAGGAACAGAAAGACGCCGGCGGTTTCCTGCACTTTCAGGGCTGTAACTCCGACTCACACCGAGGTCGTCTCCTCCGTTTCAGGGTGAGATTTGTTAGAAAACTGGGCGGATTTTAATCCCACATTTTAAACCTGCTTCGTGGATTTTAAATAGAGCGACTACATTTAAATTTGAACAAAGCTGTAGCTTGTTCCAGCTTTGACATCATCAGGTCAACTTCGGCCAGAACACGCTGCTGGTGTTTAGCATCTATGGAGACTTAACAACAGAGGTGGATTCGCCTTCACGTCAGAATTTCCAAGTCGTGAGTTTCCTGTGTGATTAAATACAGTGTAATTTGCTTTGTTTCCATAAACCCAATAGCTAAAGGAGTTTCTCATGAAGGAGGATGTCGTCCTTCAACTGAGTTAAAATCTTTTTTTAATGCAAAAGGCCAAAGCAAAAATACTAAAGTCAGACTTGAAGTGAATAACAGGAACCTTTCCTTTCTTCACATTGAAATATATTTCCTCGTCATGTCCTTTTTGTGACACACAGCAGAGGAAATAAAGACTCAACAGAGACTCATTCAGGCTTCCTCAGATCAAATTAACTTCACTTCCTAAAATTCTCGTCACAGTCATAAGGCAGCCGCCGATGGTTAAATTATTGTCCAATTAGCAGTTAAGTTAACGAAGCTTTCGCCGTGACATCGTGATTAGCAGAGAGAGAAATCTTTCTGTGTCAGTTTGTAAGCAACACGTCCAGTTTGACACCCGTCACATGGTCCCTCCCTCTGTTGCACTTCTTTTTTGTCTGCTAACTTCAAACTGTCCAAAAGTTCTGTATCGAACACAAACAGACCGTCGCAGAGCTCTTCTCAAGAAAAACACCCAAAACCAGCCGCTCTTCACTCGACATCCTGCTTCACACACAGCTGTTCATTTCCGAAATGTCGTGACTTCGGAGGTCGGAGGTTTGAGCGTCTGCATTTATTCCGCTGCCTGAAGAAGCAGTGATTTCTGCTGAAGGACGAGTCGGCTCGATCTGACCGTGGTGTTACACTCACACTCTGCCGATGCAGCGCACGGAGACGCTCCGAGAGGGAGAATCTCCCGTTGTTGATGAAAGTATTTAGTAATGCATTATACGACCTGCGTACCGACCAGCGAGCGGCTCTGTCAAACCCGTCAGGACCGCACGGCCGAGCACTTCTTTAACTGCTGAGTATCGACATTCTGCGAATGGATTACAGCCCAACTGTGAAATATTTACGTATTTCTTTCACGGCAGAGAGAGAGAGAGGCCGAGGGCCCGAGCTCTCAGGGCGCTGCCGTCCTAATGTGGCAGACGTCTCATAAAGTGCTCCCATTCCACCATGTTTTATTCAGCACTCACTGATCCACGCAGCTCCAGGGCGCCGCCGCCGTCGCTCCGCACAACTGGCGTCACATCACAACCATCCACTTCAATCCTCGACTCATTTTCATGCTTTTATCGGAACTGATGGATCACAAATGAAGAACATCGAACAACCTCTCGAGATGCTAAAACGCTTTCAAAACCCTCGTGAGAAAATATCACAGTTTATTTTTTATTGCGCAAAAAACTGTTCCGCTGAATTTGTCATTGTGAGAGTGAAGGTTTTCCACTGAGAGCGGTAACGGGACAGATTGTTAAAGGTGCCGTTAGCTCCTTAATGTGATGTAGTTCATGTTGAAACAGGGTTTTAAGTATGAACCAACGCACTGTCAGTTAAAGAGGCGTTGGGATTTGATGTGACGGGAAGAAAGGGCAGGATGGTTCAAAGATCTGTGAGGACTTGAACCAAGTGTTTGTACTTTGACGTGACGCCAGCAGGTCGCGAGATGCTTTCAAGTGTTTTTGTATTTCAACCTTTGCTGATAGTATTGACAGAAAAATGACCGTGGAAGAGATGAAGATGACAAGGCACAGAAGTCAAACCACAGACATTGTGATTAGAGGACACATGTTTGAGCTCATTGATGTCGAGCTGAATTTTCTGTTGCACAAACTGTCCGTGATTTCTGAGGAGCTCATGTTGCTCTTGTTGCTCAATCGTGGCTAAATGAAATGTGTATTTTTGTAGTTTGCTGGATTTACTCGACTCTACGGGACAAAAAGAAGAAGTTGTTCCTGATTTCATGACAGTTGCGACGGTGTTGAGCTGCCACTGTGTCTCGACTGAGGAAGAAGCCTCTGAGAACAGCCGTCGTGCTCCACAGCTCTTTATCGTGCTTTAATTGGTGCTTTCTGAAGTCAGCGCTAATTACCACATATATCTGGTTCATTTAATCCCGACTGGATTCTAAGTGTAAAACCGCTAATTCACGGTTTGAGGGAAGGTTATGTGACTCTTTCTTGGCTCTGAACAGTGACTTCCTGGAGTCTCCACGGTTTGTCTGACGACGGCTTCCAGCCAAGAAAAGTCTAAAAAAAAAAAAAGTCTCATTAAAAAACTTGCCTTTTTGTCATTTATGTTTTTGTACAAATTAGATAAACAAGAAATAACATGTTAATAATTGAGCTGCAGAGATGCTGGTAAATGGATTTTGTTATTTCATATTCAACATATCAGTTTATAAGTGTATTTCCAACTTTTAAAGGGCAACTTCAACCAATTAACAAAGAAACATGTTCTCTCATTTGCCTCTGGAGGTTTCGTCCACACAGACAGTTTTGGTTTTATATGTCCGGGTTTTGAGATTTCCTCAACAGCGGCATCGAGTTTCTGTTTGCTTCAGACAATCCGTCGATACTGTGAATTATCATTGGATCATCAACAGGGACACTGATTCTGTAAAGTCTGTTTTTAATGTGTGAGCACCACAAACTAAACTCAGCTCAGCTCCAGTGTGTCGACGTGTTGGGAGACAAAGATCCCAAAATCCGGACAAATAAAATCAAATCCATCTGAACGGTCACCTTCATTAAATCTGTACAGTTCAGGTGTAAATTTTCTTACAGTAATTAAATGTTTTTGCAGTCGAACGAGTCGTCAGCATCAGAATGGCAGATAATAAAAATCCGTTCATCATGAATCTGCTGTGTGTTAACATAATGTACAGATTCATGAACAGGAATTTTCCTGAACCTAACCAAGTAGTTTTCATGATCAAGCCATACGTGGCATATTGATTATTGGTAAGTCACATGAAGGTGATGCAGGATCGATAAGATGTTCAAAGAGTGTCACAAAAAACGAGGAACATTTGTGTCCTGTAGATTAAATTTCATGACTGTTTCACAAACTGCTGTGAGTTGGATCAGTTCTGAGGATCATTTGAATAAATAATCTGACTCATTTATTGATTAGAATTTTCTGTGAAAGCTTCCAAAGGTGCTTCAAACTCTGTGTGCTGCAGGTTTGTCAGTAACAAACACTCGTGTCGGTGCCTCTGATGTGATCCGACCTTCCTGCTGCACAGATATCTTGTTAATAACTGCCCCCCCTGCAGGCAGACGGCGAACGCCAATGACCATCAGATCCTCTCTAACGTTTATTAGCTGCTGAGTTTTTTTCCATCAGAGTCAGCTGGAAATCTCAGTTTGACCTCAGACAACATGCCGCCGTCCTTCAACCCCTCGACCTACTGAAAAAGTGCCTTTGAGCCACATACTGAACGCCCACCGGCTCCGCGTTGGCTGCTCTGACCCTCATCACCGACCTCTGACCTCCCTGTTGGCGAGGGAAAGCCGGATTCTTCCTTTGCTCTATCGACAGAGGGAGAAAGAAAACTGTGCTTTCACCTCTCAAGGACATCTCATGCAGCATCTCGACTTCAAACCAATTTATTTCTAAAGCGCTATCAAAGCTGCTCTAGACAAGATTTTGATGTAGAAATCCGTCCGTTTCATCTGTCTGAGTCACACTGAGACGGAGCTTCTGCTGTCAGGACCGACGCTGGTGGGAAATTTGAAACCTGACTTCTGTCGTGACGAAAATAACTAAAAGTATGTTGTGTAATTATATATATTATATATTATTATAACCATGAGCGACCGCCGCTGGTGAGACGTCACAATTCGGCAGAAGAGACGAGTCCGTGAGTGAGTGAGGTGTGTGTGGTTAGTTCCTGTCTGTAATCTCAGCAGGTCACAGACCACTGAAGCCTGAGGCCTTTAGACTTTAGCAGAAACTACAGCTCAAAGCGTTGGGGAGTTTTATGGATGTGGATGGAACAAGTGACGCTGGCGTTAGGTTTTTGCTCTTTTCTTCTGCGCTCACAAAGTCGAATCATTGTTTAATTTACAATACGGAGATCAAACCCCAGAATGTGCTTCATCTGACAACGAGCTGTAAAACTGTCCAGTGACAGTTTCCATCCAATAATGAGGAAAAGTTGTGTCTGTGTGTGTGTTGATACTGAACGTATCAGTAAAATGTTCACTGACAACTTGTTTGTCAAATTTGTTTTTCACCAAATTATCTGATCTTGTAATAAAATATTTACTTGTAGAAACAAAATCATAATTAAGTCTTTTAGGTTGTTGGTTTAATACAGAAAGTGACTTAAAGCACGAGACACGACGCGTTTTTTAACATTTAACTAAAATAAGTTTCCTGCTGCAGGAAAACACGTCTCACTGCAGGTGACAGTGAAGTGAAGTCAAGTGAAGTTAAAGTAAAGTACGGTGAAGTGAAGTGAAGTTAAAGTAAAGTAAAGTGAAGTGAAGTTAAAGTGAAGTAAAGTACGGTGAGGTGAAGTGAAGTTAAAGTGTACAGTGGTGAAGTGACAGTGAAGTGAAAAGTTAAAAAGTAAAGTAAAGTAAAGTGAAGTGAAGTTAAAGTAAAGTAAAGTAAAGTGAAGTGAAGTGAAGTTAAAGTAAAGTACAGTGAAGTGAAGTTAAAGTAAAGTAAAGTAAAGTGAAGTGAAGTTAAAGTAAAGTACAGTGAGGTGAAGTGGGACCTCGTGTGATGCAGACAGGTCGTATTATTTCATGCTTCCAGTAACAGAAAGTGAAATCAAACTTCTGATTCTGCACCAAATATAAAAACAGAACAAGGGCTGTTTTCTCTTCATCCTGAGTCCGACAGTCACATAATTAATCCAACTAACATCGGTGTTTTCTCAGCTGAGGACATGAAGACGGTGAAGGAATGAAAACTTTGACCTTCAGTTAATCAACAGAATGATTGGGTCTTACTGCCTGACGTCTGTTCCAGTTTCCGTCTCTTTGTTTTTCTTCGTCTTCTCTCTGTGAAGTTTGTCTCTTCAGGCTCAAGAGTTTGACACTTTAACTGTTATTGACAGGAAATGAAAGGTCGCGTTTCCAGTCTGTCCAACTGGTGTGTTGACTGGTCTGACTGGGAGACAAAGTCAATATGAGCTCTGGTAACTTTTGATTTTCATTATTGAAGACATTTTATAGACAAGATGAATCAATCAATCAGAAAAGAAGTGGATAAAGTTGCTGATAGTAAAAATTCGGTGTTTGCTGTTGTTTGGAGTCGGGACATGAAGCTCCGTCTCCGACCTCCGTACAACCGTCCATCGTCACCTCATGTCTTTACTTTGAACTTCCTGCTTTGGGACCGAACACGACGATGTTTTAAACAGCGGCCGAGCGGTGGTTAACGGCAACGACAATGCAGTAGTGGAAGAAGTACTCAGATATTCTACTTAAGTAAAAGTACTGATACCGCCATGCATTCACAATTGTACTTTATTATCAGCATCAAAATATACTTAAAGCACCAAAAGTAAAAGTACTCCTTATGCAGAATGGTTCATTTCACAGTAATATATATTATTGGATTATAATTATCGACAAATTTAATTTATCTTTACTTTATGTTTCATTTTTATTTCATGATATACTCGCCGGATAGTTTGTGAATTTCTACTCAGGGATCAATAAAATCGTCTTTTATCTATAATAAAACAGCATCATTTATTTGTCCATTCTGTTTTATTATTAATAATCTGAATCTGCCAAGTAACTTGTAAATTTCCCCACTGTGGGACGAATAAAGGTCTATTTTATCTTATCTTATCTTATCTTATCTTATCTTAACTTAACTAAAGGTGTCAGATAAATGTCGTGGAGTAAAAAGTACAGGATCTCCCTCTGAAATGTGATGGAAGTATAAAAAAGCAAAATGGAAACGTTAGAGTGAAGTACAAGTAACTCAAAACGAAGTATGGTACTTGAGTAAATGTACTTAGTTACTTTCCACCACTGAATAAATGACATGTAGAGACAAAAGCCTGTAAACAAAGTGAGTGAAAATGAGTGAGACTGAGACTCTTTGGATCAATACAACCACGTAACATTATTTCAGATCAGTACAGTGATTAGAATCGTTATCATCATGAGACGAACAGACTGAAGCTGCTGCGTCTCTGCTTCCTGCTTCCTGCTTCCTGCCTCCTGCTTCCTGCCTCCTGCTTCCTGCCTCCTGCCTCCTGCCTCCTGCTTCCTGCCTCCTGCCTCCTGCTTCCTGCTTCCTGCTTCCTTCTTCCTGCCTCCTGCTTCCTGCCTCGCTTTTTGCTGTCATTGATTTCACTCGGTGTTATTGGCACCAAACCGACACCAAAACACCAAGATCAACATTTCTACATTAAATCTCTCCTTCTCTCCCTCCTTCTCTCCCTCCTTCTCTCCTCCCTCCATCCGCCATTGATTTACCATTAAACCGGTCCCATGTGAGCCCCCCCCCCCTCGTTAGCATCGCCAGCATTAGGATTCACACGTAGCCTCCGCTCCCACGAGTCGCCTCTCTTTAATCAGCAGCTTGTCTCCTGTTAATTACCCTCACGCTCGCGCTCACCGTGCACTCGCCCGGTTTGACGGTGTGACCTCTGTTTGTTGCTTCATGACGGTACATGTGCAGCGCTGCCGTCACCTGCGTGTTCGGTGAGAAGGAGGCAGCAGGTGGGTTTTTGCATCGACTCCGACAGGTCGCTGGATTCAGAACTGCTGTGTCCGACAGATCCAACAAATAGATCCGCGACGACAATGAACCGAGCGACTGAGTTTGGGATTCACCACCCGATCCGACTGTTTCTGACTGAAGACGTCAGTCTTCAAAAATACCTCACAAATATGTCGTTTCATTTTTTAGTTTTTTTTTTTAGTTTCGTTACTAAAATTTGATGGAGATCAAATCATGGAGATTAATTTGAACCTTACAACCAGAATTGAACGCTGATATTCAACAAAACTCCACACAATGTTTCATGAGCGACACAAACCCACAGCTGGAATCAAACCGGGGTTGTTGTGGTCACATGATGTGGGTCTTAACCAGTAAACCATCAGACACAGCAATGAGTCTTTCTCTCTACACGTCATCATGTGTTTCCAGGTGTTTCATATCTGAACAAAGTAGCACAAATCCTGAAATGTCTCCAGGGGGCGCTGTGTGAAGTCTGATAAATGTCCTTGAGTGATGTCACTCGAGACAGCGTCAGTTGAAGACAGCAAGTTTGAAACGGAATCAAATCTGTTGGTGTGGCGTTAGAAAGACACGAGCTGACCTCTGACCTCTGTAGCTGCTGCTCGTCTCTGCTGGGAGTCAAGTTGCATCGTGGGTAATGTAGGTTTTGACAAGGAAGAAGAATGTGTGGAAGAAAAAAGCTGATATTTCTGGTTCTGCTGCTTTGATCTTTTTTTCTTTTTTCAAATTTAATGTGTGGAAACTCTCTTATGGACAAATCGTGGTTTCGGTCAGCGAGCGAAGGACGATGACATTACACAGGATTTCATGATGTTGAATATTGTGATGCAGTGGTCTCGCTGCCATCGTGGAGGTTTTCCTGGAGATGCTGGTGCAGTCTGCAGAAACACTCCAGGACAGATAGTTTGGAGGGTCTGAATCCAACAATGAGACGGAGCCGAGCATACATCATAATTTACGTGACAAATGAGTTTCTATCACTATTTATTACAGACTGTATTTGTTTTCCAGGAAATTCTCCCTCAAGCGTCCGTCTGAGAAATGGAGGAAATATTGCTTTTTTTCAAAAAAAAAAAATCATGAATCTCACACGGATGCTCAGACAGAACTTCAGCAAATATTGGATTCTATAAGACAAATTTGAACTTTTTTTAAAATTAGTTTGGGGATTTTATTTTGCAGAGGTTCGAACTCTCTTCAGAGCTTGAACACAAAGGTCATGTCCTCTGTAGCTTTTAGGAGAATATGAAAAACTGCAGTTTACATTTTTATCATTTAAAGTTACACATAGCGGCTATTAAATTAGTTTGGGGATTTTATAAAGGTGGATATTTTTTAGTCCCCAAGAAAAAAACTTAATTATTTACTGTATGTGGACATGAAAAAGGCCATTTAACTGTAAGAGTGAGGAAGTGAAGCAAAAGAAGTGACACTTCATTACAAGTAAAAGCCTTCAAATGTTCACTTCAGCAAAAGAACAGAGAAGACATCAGGAGATTAGCAGGAGAAATACTGTCGACAGAACGATGCATCAGAAGTCGAAGCACTCGTTATGAAGAATGTGACATTATCGTATTATTGGATCATTATTAGCATAAAATAGAAATACTCAAGGAAAGTACAAGAACCACAAAATTCAAGTACAGTACTCGAGTACTTTGTTACTTTCTGCCACTGCTGGTTGGACTTCTGCTTCTCGATGCTTCTCTGCTCCAAACATTGTGTGTAATGAGATGTCGAGGTTTTGTGATTCAAATTCACGTTCATGAAAAGAGACACTTTATTGCAGCAGGAAAAGAAAAAGCATGATTAGAAACAAGAAGTATTTTGTTGTAGACGCTGAGGCCGAGGAGCGAACATCCAACAAGCTTCACCTCACTTTTACCAAACTGCTCGATCTGAACTGAAACTGACAGTGTTTTCTAATGAGCAGGTGAGAGACTGTAACATAATTATAATAACCTAATTTTTGAAGGAGGGCCATCGTCTCGACGTAACAGGGAGCGAATATCCAGAGAAAATACTGTCGTTCAATTAGCACGAAGTCACATCGGAGTAATCCTCCCGCTATTCAAGTCAATTAGATCAAAATAATGGGCTGTTGTGCTTGTGCAGCCTGATCAGAGCGAATGCGCTGCGAGTCCTCTGAGAAATCATGTGATGAAAATCAAGGATGAATGTTGACGTATTACTTGTGGAGCTCTGGAGACGGCTGCGTCTTTAAAGTCTCCACAGCAGACGCTCGGTCTCCCCGAGTCTGACGCTGCTGCATGTTGACGTGAGAAAACTGAGCGTCAGGAGACTCCGACCTCTTTCACTTCACCCCCGTTCAGCCGGAGCCGATTTCAATATGCACATTTAAAGACGCCTTATTTCGCTGCTGTTAATTATGAGTGAGGTTTAAACACAGCGGGAGGGGGAGACGGAGGTTCTACTAAATTAGGCAGCGTCGGGAACATCTGTCCTCCTGTTCGAGCGGCCGATCCTGCGACCCGCACATCCAAACTCCGACTGCGCTCGTCCGAATATCAGCAGCTCCTGACTCACGTCGCCACATCACACGGCAGCACGCGACGTCTGTCCACGGCGGCGGCTCGGACACTTTCACCTCGTCGGCGCTCCGGAAGCTTCCCGGTGGCTCAGTTTCCTGATGGACATGTAGCTCGTTAACGTGACCCCTCGGGTTTAAACCTGGACCTTCGTCTCATGTCGTCCCTGAATCTTTCCTGCCTCTCGTCACTTTGACCTGCCTGATAAAGACAAAAACGCCCCCCCCCTTCCAGAACAAACCCTGCTTCATCCTTCCTCTGACTTCAGGGGATGAACCTGTGGAGCGACGCTGACACCGCCGACACTCGAGTCTCTGTGCGAAGCAGAGAAAGGAGCTGAGCAGGAGAAAGACTTGAGGAGCTGCGGCGTCCTCGTGCATTTCAAACATGCGACAAAAATCCCCAGCCCTGTTTTCTTATTCCCCTCAGCTGTCAGAACCGCAGGCTGAGCTGCCACAGCGCTCAAGGACTACCGCAGTCCTCCCAACACACACACACACACACACACACACACACAGTCATACAGCGATGAAACACTCACCAGTAGAAGCTGTATCCATCACGTCCCATGCAGCAGCAGATATTCAGCAGGTATTCCTGGCATGGCTGCAGCAGCACAGAGCATGTGTGTGTGTGTGTGTGTGTGTGTGTTCCTCTGTGTTGGTGTGTGTGTGTTATTTAAGGCATGCGACGCTGCATGTTAACATCCAGCAGCAGCAGAATCTATTTTCCTGTTTTCCTCGAGTATCTCCAAGAACCAGCGTCTTCTCTCTTTTCCTCTCCACAGCGACAGAGAGATGTAGAGAGAGAGGGGGGAGCGAGAGACACTGACAGAGAGTGAGAGTGAGAGAGCGAGCGAGCGAGTGAGGGAGAGAGAGAGATCGAGAATTAAAAGGAGAGAGGGGAGAGAGACACTGAGAGTGAATGATAGGTTGTGTTTGTCGTTCCTCCATCCTTCCTCTCCTCTGCTGTTGGAGAGGAGATCATCCATCACTCTATTACACACACACACACACACACACACACACACACAGTATGAATACGCACTAATACACACATTGATACATTCCAGTTCCCCAGAGACCAGCCAATGAGTGTTCAGCTCTGCGGCTGTAGGTGAATCCAATTGGCTTAGCGAGCTGTCAGTCACTCAGGATCCTCTCCATCCCCACAGCAACGGGGAGGAGGAGGGGGCGGTGGGCCAGAAGACAGAAGAGGAAAAGAAGGAGACATAGGACGAAGACGAGGAGACAGAAATGTGAGGAGGAGGATGAAGATGAGGAAGGAAAGTAGGAATCAAGGGACACAGAGACACGAAGAACCAAAGGAAGAGGAGAAGGAAGACGAGCACAAACAGGACGGAGATGAAGACATGTCCAGCTCCCTGGCAGGGGTCACTGAGGAAGTCAGGAAGCTGTCGCAGGACACCAGGTGGAGGTCTTCACGGGTCCAGATCAGTGGACGACCCACCTGAACCAGATGTGCATGAATACATTTAAATAGACCCAGAGAGGAAAGATCTGATCTGAAAACCGCTGAAGTCCACCAGGAACCTTTGGACTGACAGATGCTGCTGGTTCCTGTTTAGAAGATTGTCAAAAACAGGTGAGTGTGGAGGAGATCAACGCAGCCGCTTCAACTCACAGAAGCAATGAATCTTAAATTGGTGCATTTGACATGAGAAAACTCATCGAAGTGATCATCTCCTTTGAACCTCAGAAGGTTCAGGAGGACGAGCTGATTATTTCCTGGTCGGGGACCAGTGGATCAGCTCTGCTCCACTCGAGGCGTCACAGGAGCTGTTCACATGTGCCTTTGGCTGAGTTCCTGCTATGAGCTTCCCGTCCTCGTACAACTGGAGTAAAAGCCGTCTCTGTAATGACTCGAGCTCTTTCTTGGTGGATGTTGGGTTTTCTCTCGTTATCAGTTCTATTTTTCTGGACAGAATCTCTGGACACATCTGAGAGGGGGACTGTTCAGTTATGTCTTGGTCACATGAGATGAGTTTCAGAGTCTTCAGATCTCTGTGCTGGTCTACATTTAGAAGTGACGGATACTCACTCCAAAACGGATGTCTGCAAGAAACGAGTGGTCCACGTAGTTGGCAGCCATGTTGCAGTTGTTGTTGTGTTGGATGTGGTTTCTGACTCCTCCCCAGCTCGTTTCTGTTCAGTTCATGACTCCTGACCTGTCCCCAACTCAACCAGATATTTTGCAGACTTAATATTTTTCGTGTGTCTGCGAGCTCTCGGATCGCATCTTTGAACAGTTCATAGTTTGATTTGCCTCTGATCCAGGTGCTTCTTTCACCGATCTCTCGTCATAGGACTCGTCATCAGGACTACGCCGACTATAGAGGCTGATCTAAACCTTCACATCTGAAAGCACAGACACCAGCTGCCTCGCAGAGCCGTGCTAATAGCGCACCACATCACACTTGTAGGATTTTTATTTGGTTGTGTTTCCCTCTTTTATGCTCATTGCCTCATATATGTTTGTGGTTCCCTCAGGTCTCCCAAGAATCCCCAGCAGAAGATCATCAAGCGGGTCATTGGCCTGGAGGGAGACTTCATCAGGTAGGAAACAGCCCTCCTGCCCCCAGAGTCTGACTGAGCTTCTCTAACTATCACTGAACGAGCAACTTCGAGTTTCCATATCACAGCTCTAGTGCAATAAAGTAAAAGCATCCTGAGGTTGATGTGAAACAGCCGCCTGGTAGAAAAAACACAACTGTCTCACATCTAATCGAATCTCTTTGCCGTCAAGAGATTCACTCCATCATGCTGATTTCTAATCAGATTAACTGGCATCACCTTGTGGCAAAAAAATCACCTCTTGGTTCCTGCACAAACACAAAACTCTCTCCAGTGAAGAAACATGGAGGATTTTGCGACTGTGTATTTTTTCTCTTTTCAACACAAGGAAGCTTCTGTTTAGGTTAGTTATTTGATAAAGTTTTGACATATTTGATGCAAATTTGCAGTAAAAACCTTTTACTAATCCAAATACACCTTGAACAAAATGCATAAAAATTACCTCCATAAATCAACAGTTATGATCCTATTCTTTCACAAAGTTTCCCTCAATAATGAAGAATATGATTTATGACATAAAATTATGAATTTTCAAAATGTCAATAAATACAATCTTCATTTATTTCACATATATTTAGTCCCAGATGTCTGAAAACTCACTACTGTCTGTGTGTAGTTACTTCTATATTTATTTTTATTTCATTTTGGCAATGCTGAACCAATCAAATTTCAACTGATCAACGTCGTTCATAAATGTTTACGTGACGACTTCCTCCACCTCTCGTAGCTTCCGCTGTCCGGGTCGTCACCAGTGACGTCCACATCGAGCCGGTTGCTGGTTCCCTGTCAGGTTCAGAGGATGTTAAAGTCGCTGTGATGAGACACTCAAAGAGACTCATCCTGTCCAGCCGATCGCTGTGGCAGCTGTTTGATGGACAGGAGAGAGGACGTCTCTTGGGACGACACTACATCCTTAAACTACGCTCATACATCAGATAGAGATTAAAAAGGGAACTTCTTCGATTGTTGTGTTTCCAGGTGTTGAGTACGACTGCCTACGTGAAAAAGTTTTATAGTGCTTTAGTGTCTCCAGGGGGCGCTGTGTCTGATAAATGTCCTCAAGTGATGTCACGTGAGTCAGCGTCAGGTGAAGTCTACAACCTGTTGGTGTGGAGTCAGAAGGAAGTGAGCTGCTGACCTCTGACCTCTGCAGCTGCTCCTCATCTCCGGCTGCTCTGCATTGTGGACAATGTGTCAGGTTTGACGAGGAAGAACATGAGGAACAAAAAGATGATATCGCTGCATCGATACTGATGAAAACACAAAGAGGGTCATGAAAGAACATTGTTTAAATACGGACTTTAGTCATGTGGTGATCAGTCAGCTGGTCCAGCCTCGGCGCCTCGCTCCGGGACGTGGACGTCAGTGGGAATCACTGCTGAGACTCTTCAGGTCCAAACAGCAGCTTGTCGACAGTTCAGCGTCTTCAGCTGCTCGTTTCTTGTTTTTGAGGCGACTCTCACCAGTTGTTGTCGACGAGATGTGTGACTTTGTCCCACCGACGGCTGTGGTTCCTCTGCACGGCTGAACGATCCAACGACAGAGGCAGATATGAAGCGTCGGGTCACTGCCGGCACCGTGTGGACAGTTTGCCAGGTGGGGGAACAGATCACAGACGGGATTTTGGTGCAGCACAGCGTGAAGCCGACACGTCGGGCTGCTGGGAGCTCTGTGGCAGTTGTTCAACTCAAAGTCCAGCTGAAGGCTTTTTTTCCTTTTTGTGCTTCAAACTGGAAACAGCCTCAGTGCAACCAGACTAAACTCACTCTGCAATATGTTGAGTCCTTGTGTTGTAATATCATAATTCATAATTCCATTTTAGCGGCTCCAGTTTTCTTTGTGTTTGGTCCATGAGTCGAGCTTTTTGACTGTGACTCCAGACCAACAAGTGATGCAGACTCAGGGAAAACTAAGAAATGATCTACAATCACATTCATGACATTAAGACATTAAGAATTTGTGTGTGTTTCGCTGTTTGTTGTAAACGTGTTCCAGGCAAAGTGCAGCTGCAGCAGCGAAGCGTTCAGGGACCTGAACCAGTGTCGCCTGTGTTCGAACAGTGTGTTTCAGATCAGATCAAATCCTGGACAAGTGTTCAAGGTGCTGATGTGAGTAAGTGCAGGCTAAAGTCTGATCGTAGCATCGTGCACATGATCACGAACTCAGAGCTAAACCAGGAAAGACAAATAAAATGAGGGAATAACTGAAAGCCTGTTTTGATTTGGACAAATTTGTTTCGCTCGATGAAATGATGACAGCTACAAATGATTCCATTAATTCCTGCGTGCAGCTGGTCGTCCCCACAACAGAGACGAAACCAAATAATAAATCGTTTGTGACTCGGGAGATAAAAAAGTTATAAACACAAGGAAAGTGGCTTCAAAAGCAAATATTCTGCACTTAGAGAGAAAAAGAGCTGAAAATCAGACATCGCCACAGAGACAGTTTGTGGAAGATGCTTTTAAAGCCCAAAGAGATGTGAGACACCATGAGACTGTGGCGGGAGGTCGTCTCCAACATGGGCCATGAGTTTTGTTTTGCCAATGACCTAAACACCTTCTTTACCAGATTTAAGTGCATCAAAATACTGAAAACGATTATACCTGCCGCCCAGAACACAATTCAAATCATCACTGTCGAAGATGTCAGGAAAACATTTCTGTGCACAATTACCCAGAAAGCTGCTCGGCCAGATGAAGGCAGCACTTTGCTTTTGAAGAGCTTTGCACCTGAGCCGACACACACACACACACACACACACACACACACACGCACACACACACGCACACACACACACACACACACACACACACACGCACACACCATCCTCACACATAACAGCCTTACCCAGAATTCCATGCCCCAAAAGAACATAAGGCTTTCAGACCAAATATCCTTCAGTGATAATCTGTCAACAAAAACAAATGGATTCGTTCCAGTTTGCTGACGAGCAGAGTCGAGGAACAGAAGACGTCACTCAGGTTCAAATCATTGCTAAACATTTTCTCTGATGACCTTCAGCGTAAAGAGGTGGAGGAGGAGGTGGAAATTTGTCTTTTAAAGATGGCCGACGCCCATGATGCACCTGCACAGGTGATTTCTCTTGTTGAGGACGATTCGAACTCGTCCCTGTGGGCGTGTGCAAGTGAGAGTGATTGACATCGTCCTCGCTCTCCGGCAGGGTGGGACCAGTTCCACCTTTATCGTTGTTATTATTGGTCAGGTGACATCACATGATGCCCACACGCGTCTGCGTGCACCTTCGACCTGAGCAGGTCTGATCAGGAGGAAACACTCGGGCCTCTGAAGTTTTATCTTCATCTGTTAAATCTGAAATGTGACGTGTTATAGACGGTCGAGCGCCTGAAACGAGCGTTTCAGCGCTGAATGTTTTCTCCACGGTTTAAAAACTGAACTTTTTGTTATTTCCCCTGTGTGAGATTTGTGTGATTGCTCTGAAGCAGACTTCACTGGAGTATTTTAACTTTTCAGGCTTAATGTTGGCTTGAAATTGGTCTTGAATTGCATTTGAACTGGCATTAAGAACACATTAAGGTTAGGTTGCAGATTTTTATTAAGAGTGTGTGTGTGTGTGTGTGTGTGTGTGTGTGTGTGTGTGAGTCATGCTCTTCTCCCTGGATTTCCTTCAGGAAGAGTCGGGAGCTGTTCTCGGTGCTGTTACTCTGCGTTCTCTGGAGGAAATGAGCTCCACGGTTCAGATAATGAGACGCAGCAGGAGAACAGAGTCGGCCGAGCTGCCGGCTCTGATACAGCAACTCCTCAGAAACTCACCGGCCGATTGTTGGATGGTTTTTTCTTTGTCACAGAGACGTCGTGTCCCCAGTCTGTCTCTCTGCCCATTAGCGTTGCAGGCTCTTTCATTTTTACATCTTAATCAGAAGCATCAGAACATGAAACCTTGGCACAAACTCCGCAAACTCTCAAACACCGAACTTCTGACTGAAGGGACTTTATCACTGTATCAGCACAGTGTTACATTAACACACAGGCGCCACATACGTCACACGTCGTGTAGATGATGTGATCATTAGTCGCACATTTCCAAAAACGTTTCTGTGCATTTTTCCTCTTCCACAAACTTTGCTCTGTTTTGTGCTTCACACAGCTTTCAGTCAAAAACACTCAGTGACTCATCGTGCGAACGCTCGATTCTGCCCCTCTTGAAGGTTATTTAACTCCCTACACCTCCTTTACCGCTGGACAGAGCACGTTATTATTCCTGTTGGTGAAAATCTGGTGCCGCCAGATAAACTTTAATTTCACTTTATAATTTTCTGCATATATTGTAATTTTTCCAAAAAAGAATGGGAACAAAGCTCGTGTGACTGCAGAGCATCAACCAAACTGATAAAACAGACTTACTTCACGCTGGAAAAAGAACTGTCAGGCATTAGTAATAAAAGCAGTTTATTATCTCTTTAAAATTCCTTAAATCACCAACTTCAATGCTTCAAATTTTCTTAATTCAGAGGATTATGGGACGGACCATTTGAACAAACCTTAAATGAAGTTATTAAACCTTTTAATCCTCCAGGATGAAGAATTTAAGCGACATTTTTTAATTGATATTCTCCTTTTATTTTCTGCTCGTCAACGCCAACATGACAACAAGTTAATTAAAATAAAGCAGGTGAAAGGAAACGTGAATACTTTCATGTCTACCTTTAATCCCCTTCATGTTGGTTAGTTGTGTCAGCACTTCTGAAGCCTCCAGTCTTTTTTATATCACTTATAATTATATGAACATTCACTGTGTGACAGTAATTTCCTCATAAGTTTTTACCAACAAGTCCCTAAAACTAAATATATTGGAAAATGTTTAACTTCCACTCGTCCGATAAAGAGTAGTTCCAGTTCCAGGTCGGGAAAGTGTTGATCGTCCGTTTCATTATCGTCTCAAACACGTTTCGTTTTAACAAAAGACAGTCGTGTTTTTACATTTAGGACTTGCTGCTGTTCAGGACATAACAATCGTACAATAAATCCAACCTGCAGAGTCTTAGGCTGTGGCCACGCCCTGATTAATGACATCACGATGCAACACCTGCTGTTACCTGAGTGGACGAGTTTCAGAGCAGCACCTTTTCTGCTCAGTGCGACTCAACGCCGAATTACTTTGGATTGAAGTTTGTGTCTTGAGACAGTTGTCCTATTCTTAGTCCTCCTCAAATCAACTCGGTCGAGTTCCCGCCCCCACACCCGTCAATCATCTTGATGAGCTGTCGTCTCTTCTGAAGCCGAGGGCCAAGAGAGTCCACGGAGCCTCCACGTGTGTGGCTCCAACAGAGCTTCACTCATTTCCATCGTTGACTCTCAGTAACAGCAGGTTGTGTAAAGGCCTGAAAATTCACCAAACTGCATTTTCACATTAGAATAAATGAACAGAGTCACTCAGCCTACAAACATTCATGCAAACAGCAGAATCACTGGCTCCGATCACCAAGTTACAAAAAGCACATTCGTCCCTCTAGTTTTGAAGTGGAAACGTCTCCGTACGTGGGGACGAACCAAATCTTTTATTTCAGCAAACGTGGGGAATCTGCTGATTCTGGTAAATCTCTGTCACACACACAAATTTTTATTCAAAGCAGAGTATTTAAGCGCGTCTGAAAACAGTCTTTGAATTTCAAAACATGCAGCTTTCTCGGGATAAAATAGTGAGGACGTGTCGTCTGCAGCTGTGATGCACATGTTAATAATCATGCACGATGCATCCAAACACATCAGCCAACCGAGTGACACGCAGAGCGAACAGCGCTGAGACGGACAGCTGACGACACCCGGCGAACCAGTGTCCACGGGCTGACCCTGCGGCCTCGCGCCGACAGAGGCGTGTTCACAGTATCATAGCACGCCTTCATCGCGTGATTCATCCCGGCGGCCGTTTGTGTCGGCTGCCACCGTGCAAATTACAGGTCAATGGCTGGGGAGGGGATGAATCATTAACGGGCCTGTGATGGGTTCCCTGGCGGAGGCGGCGCTGACGACGCTGGCTGTCGGCCCGCGTCGTCTTACAGGGGCCGGGCCGACATAAATCACAGCTCTGGTTTTAATTTGGCCTCGCAGGCCGGACCGTCTGCCTGCCACAAAGCCATCAGCCGCGGACGGAGGATTGTTTTACAGATTCATCTCCAAACGGAGACGCTCGTCCCGACGTAAATCTCCCGCCGTCGCTGTCGGGCCACAGCAAACTAAGAGGAAGTGTTGCCTGTGGCGGTGCAGGAGAATCTGCAATGAACTAATGGTAACACATAAATAAAGTTTATTTGTCTGTTAAACCATTATACGGGTCCCCTTCACGCAGGAGGCCGCCGCCACTGACACGGAAAGTCACTCGTACTGGAGCAGTGACACAACAACTCATAGACGAATGTACGAGAACTAGACTTTACGCACAGGACAGAAAAGTCTTTTCAACCCATGAAAGGTTGATTTAAAAAGATTAGGTCAAAAATGTCAATATTAACACCAGTATTGATGCGTTTCATCGCAGCTCAGTCATTTCACTGACCATATCACAATCTGGCAACCAGAAGTGAACTTGTTCTCACAGGAAACGTGGTGAATTTATCATTTGTCCTCGGTTGCTGCAGAGCGTGCAGGTCAGCCAAAGCTCACTCAGAAGAATTTACATCATTGATTTAACGAATAGTGCTTGATGTTAAATATCAGATAGAAGCATATCGTGCATGTGGTGTGAGCTCATTTTTAAGATCCGCAGAAACATTTCATTTCCTCCATTTTCACTCTTTCACTCAAAAGTCAAATTTTGCACTGAGCTGATTAAAAAAAAATAAAAGAGCAAGCAGCTCTTCAAAATCCACTTGAAAGAACAAGGATGTTTCTGCAGATGGGATTTAAATTACAGGAGGATCAGTGAGTCTCCTGAAAAACAGCAGCTGCATCATGGGATTGAAATCACACCAACGCCCTGAGAGACAGACATCCGGTCTGAATGAGGCTTCATCGATTATCTGAGTTTCTGTTGATCATTTTAACGCCCGTAGTCTTTTACGTCAACTGTGAGCTACGCTGAACTGTTTAGGAATTCACGCATGATGAAATCCAGTCGCCTGTAAATCTCTCAGTCCACATAGCTCCATAGTCCAATGAAACTGAGTTCCTGTCAGGTGAAGTCGGACATGATGCTTCAGACCCGTCGTCGCCCTGAAAAGGTTTGAAATTTCTCAGCATGAAAACAGACAAAGTCAAGTTCGGCCGTCGACGAATCCAAAGATGTAACGATCAGGAGCAGATATCAGTGAAACCCAGACGCGCAGGAACACACAGGTCAGAGCCGCTGTAACTGTCTCGTTGTCTGGACTGTGACCTCTGACCTTTTGTTCAGAGTCAGAAAGGCGCGTTCAGGCCGTTTGTAGCATCTTTGAAGCGTCGCTGTTCTTTAGTTATTTTGGTTTGTGTGAGTGCGTCTGTGGATCTGAGTTTACGAGACGCTGTCTGTCCCACTCACGTTAATCTGAGGACACGGAATAAACCCAGGATGTCGTCTCTTATATGAACTGACATAACGTCAACACAAGAGACCGTGTAACGTTTACTGACCAGTCTGTGCCGAAGGTTTTAACCATGTGTTCAGTAAACACGAGGTCGATCCATCGTTGCTGCTCATCGGTTCACGGCATCAAACTCACACCTCTTCATTCGCTCAGTTTACTGAAAGGGATTCTGGCACATGTGGAAAATTGCTAATTAAGGTAGAAGAATGTGTTAATGGAGAAAAGGTTCATTAAAAAATTTGAGCCCTTCGTCACAAAATAAGTGCAGAGCCACAGGTGGATGATGTAACCGTGTGTGAGGGAGGAGATTCTTCTGAACCTGCTTAAATAAAAGGCCAGATGCAGTGAAGTCAATCGTCCTTGGTTCTGTAAAGATGTCACAGTTGTTCCTTCTCAGATGTAGCAGAGAATTGGTGTCATATCGGCTGTAACCCGTTTTTATTTCTGCATTTCTTGTCTTTTTTTTTTGTGAGTCAGTAAATTCAGCTGCTGTGGCTAAATCAATATTTATGTATCCAAGGCCTCTCCGGCCAGCCGGCCTCCCAGACCAGCACACACACACACACACACACACACACACACACTTTAAGAATCACAGACAAATTCCCATTTAAAAAGTCACTGAGGCTATAATTCACGATGTTCCCTGCTAAATGATAAATCAGGACTGGAACAGGCCCATAACAGTCCAGAGGGATGATGAAGGGCGTCGGACCTTCTCCTCATAAACATGACGGCCTGATTGAAGCAGCTACAAGAGGAGATGAACGCCACCACCCCTCCACCTCCTCCACCCTTATTAGTCTGAACGAGTCCTCCGATCAGATCTTTGTTTGAGCGATAAGGCGGCGACGAGAAGTGACGCCGCGGGATGATTCAGAGGCTGATGATTAAAGATAATGAAATGAAAGCGATAATTGTCCCGGAGATTTGATTCACCATCAACAAGAAACCTTTACTGCAATTTTCCCCCGAATCCTGCTCTTTTCTTTCTCTTGTCAGAAGTAATGAAGCAATTATTCAACCGTCTGGAAAGTTAGATTCTGTTTCTCACTTCAGTTCAACCATTTCTTCAACTGTGATGTTTCTGTTTGTTTTGCAGAAAGTTAAATATAAATAGTTAAGTATAAAACATTCATTCTGCATTATTATGGGAAACTATAGGTTTTCCATATATATATGTGTAGAGGTGGAATATACGTAAGTACATTTACTTAAGTACACAGTTGAGGTACTTGTACTTTACTTGACTCTTTTCTTTTTACGCCACTTTCCCCTTCTCCTCCACATCTCAGAGGCAAACAGCTTTAGTTACTAGTTACTTCACAAATTATGAATTTTGCACATAAAAATTGTAAAGAGTTTGTAAAATCTTATGTTTTGTTTTAAATAAACTACCCATCAGTTTCTACAAGTCGAGCTGAAACCGTTGGTCGATTAATCAGTCGACTGATTGAGCGAAAAATGGAATCAAGTCCCTCCAAATCGTATTGAGTACAGTACTTGAGTAAATGTACTTAGTTACTCTCCACCACAGCCGGTACCTGAAGCAAGCCAGTGCGGATGTTAGCATTTAGCTCAAAGATGAAGTGCAGTTAAACTACAAATAGAAGTTTCTGTTTTTAAAGCAAACACGACTCAAAGATTTAAGGTTCTAAATGATCTTTCAGATCATCTGTGTAAACGAGGAATTTCGTTTTCTCTTCTCTTCAGGACTCTGAGCTACAAGAACCGATATGTTCGAGTTCCTGACGGTCACTTCTGGATCGAGGGGGATCATCACGGACACAGTCTGGACAGCAACAGCTTCGGGCCGGTGAGACCTGAACCTGGCATCAGCCCAGTTCATCCACACTCCATCACCCGACCACATCGTCTCCACATCAGGCTCAGCTCAGATCCACACAGACAAATGGTCAAAGATATTTCTTCATAACTGGCATCATTTTCTTGAGTTCGAATCATTTCCTCAGCTGTGGATCACATCAGATACTGATCCATGAAAACAAGTTGGAGCCTTGTGAACATGAACGTTTCTGTGTGTGTGTCGGCGTTTCATCTGCCTGATGTTAAACCTGACGTTGAACCTGACGTTGAGCCTGACGTTGAGCCTGATGTTAAACCTGACGTTGAGCCTGATGTTAAACGTTGAGCCTGAGATGTTAAGCCTGATGTTTGAGCCTGATGTTAAACCTGTTAAACGATTTTGAGCCTGAGCCTGACGTTGAGCCTGATGTTAAGCCTGACGTTGAGTCTGTTGAGTCTGATGTTCGTTGAGTGAGCCTGACGTTGAGCCTGACGTTGAGCCTGACGTTGAGCCTGACGTTGAGTCTGACATTGAGCCTGACGTTGAGCCTGACGTTGAGCCTGATGTTAAACCTAACGTTGAGCCTGATGTTGAGCCTGACGTTGAGTCTGACATTGAGCCTGATGTTCAACTTGACGTTGAGCCTGACGTTGAGCCTGATGTTAAACCTGACATTGAGTCTGACGTTGAGCCTGACGTTGAACCTGATGTTAAACTTGATGTTGAGCCTGACGTTGAGCCTGATGTTGAGCCTAATGTTAACGTTGAGCCTGACGTTGAGCCTGACGTTGAGCCTGACGTTGAGCCTGATGTTAAACTTGACGTTGAGTCTGACGTTGAGCCTGATGTTAAACCTGACGTTGAGCCTGACGTTGAGCCTGATGTTAAACCTGACGTTGAGCCTGACGTTGAGCCTGATGTTAAACCTGACGTTGAGCCTGACGTTGAGTCTGACGTTGAACCTGACGTTAAACTTGATGTTGAGCCTGACGTTGAGCCTGACTTTGAGCCAGGTTTACCACCGCCCCCTCTGGCTGGATTCTAGTTTTCTGAAGGAAACTGAAGTAACAGATTCTGGATTTTTTTGTGTGTTGTATTTCAGTATTTCAGTTGAAGTCTGTGGAGGAGACGAATGTGTTAACGGATCTGTGTGTTTCAGTCGACCTGCTTTGTCCGTCCTGACGGACGCTGCAGCGGCTGCGTCCTCTCCAAACATAAAGATTTCATTGACGCTGCGTCTCAGGCTTCTGCTCTATGAACATCCTCACACTGACGCCTCCTCTCTGCGTGCCGTTTGTAGTTTGCTCCTCTCAGGTGGAGCAGTAAATTTTCAGCAGAGAAGGTGCTGTTTGCTATGGACGGCACATTACGGGCCAGACAGGACGGATCTGCAGCTGGAAGGAATCCGGCCGAGGAGCTCAGAAGAAATCCCCTGGGATGCGGAACCCAGGACGGACGGACCGACAGCTCCGCGGAGCTTCTCCGGCTTTACAGTTTACTGCCGAGACGTTTCAGCGCGTTCAGCCTGTTGCAGCAACGGGACGACAGTTATCCTTCGTGTATAACGTTCACACGAAACACACGAAGCTCAGCCTTTATGTGCAGGAACTTTCATGAATTTATAATAGAAATAAATAAATCCTGAATTTACCACCATGAAACAATGTTAATGATAATGTTTATTTTGTTTAAAAATGTCAACATCAAGAATCGACACAATTGTCACAGTGAATAAAGTAAAAGTCTCGTTGATCAGTTTCATGAAACCTACCATTACATGGTTTGTGAGAATAATGAAGCATGAACGTCTTCACTTCCTCCAAACTCCAGCACGTCTTGTTTGTGTCTCCTGAAGGTTTTTAAAAGTGAAAAACACAAAAAAACTTTTCCTAACATTCAGAGGCTGTAAGAGATGAAAGAGAATGTTTGAAACCAACAATATGAACTACATATTCACACTGCTGGTTACTGCACAGCTGCTCAATCAAACTTCAGTATTTTGTCAACCTGCCGTAAATTCGAGCCTTTAGACGTTTCATGATGCGTCGTGTTCATTCAAAATTAGAACCATGTAAAAGTCAACGCATTGAACGACCCTTTTTGAAACAGCACACAGACTCGTTCCGTCGTGGTCACGAGCTTTGACTGTGCACGAGCTGCTGGCGCGTGCTTCCATTTTGATCACCGCAGTCAGTTCGGTAGCTCACAAAGGCCAAATAGGTGGGAAATGTGGTTGTGGTTATTTCCGTCATTATGTACCAGGATGTACCGACGTCAAACAGGAAAACATCCGTCAACAAGCACAATTTAATTCACTAAACAAAAGAGTCCAGTGTTCTGAAACCAGGACAGATTTTTCCACTTACATGTGATTTGTTCTTCTTGTTGGCAAAGAAATCAAAAGAAGACATCTCCATCGCGCACATCACGAAATCACATTGTCTCTTTATCCCTGCTCGCCGGTCGGAGCAGCGGCGGCATGTCGGCAGGCCTCAGCACGGTTCGGGCTTTTCATGGGAGGAAACGTCACGTCACACTACGCACCCACATCTGACAGTTTAATGTCACCGGCAGATATTCAAACCAGGAGGAAGATGACTAACAGCACTACATCAATGGGGTATATTCAGGACGTATCCCATCCTGCCAGGAGGTCTCATTTCAATAATTTATTCTTTTTAAATGTGGCCTGCAGTGCTCGCTGCCACCCACCACAGTCTTTCACTCAGAAACACATCAGCTCCCACAAATGATGCACTCGGCTTATGGGTCGATCAGAAATAGACCAAAACAAACAAAAAACCGCCCACAGTCTCTGCATACAGTAGATCATGTAAAGTCTATGTGCACAGCGAGTCTGGCCTTTTAACTTTCTAAGAAAAAGTTTTTTTGTGGAGAGGTGAAAACTCTGGTCCAAGAAATTCAAAACTTTGAGAAATGTGAAAGGGAGGAAAAGTGTGAATGCGGCACACAGACGAGTCCAGATTTCATGTCGGTCGATCTCTCGCTGTGGGAAGTTCGGCCCATTAAAGCCTCCGAAGGTGCAATAAATAAGAATTTTACTGATCCCGAAGCACGAAATGACCACAATACATCTGCGGGGGGCCGATGGGCGGCGTTGATCGATACCGGTGCGTCAGCCAGAGCTCAGCCTGCTGAGACTCAGAGCCCCACACCCGATCCTGAGGAGGAGGCAAAGACATGAGCGAAGGAAGCAGTGAACCACAGCAACTGGACGGATGAACCAAAGAACAAGTGAATCAAAAAGGAACCGTGAGCCAAGAAAATTAAGAACAAAAGAAGCAAGAGTGAGCTGAAGAGAACAAAACTCCAACAAAGCAAAAAACACAAAAATATCGAACAAACTGAGGAAGAAGACAAGTAACAAGCGAATCAACAAAGATGAACCACAGAAATAAAACCAACAAGACGAAGAGCTGAGGATGAATAAAATCCTGCAACTAAAAACTGACAATTGGAAAAAAATACAGTTCGTCATTTTTTTAAATAAACATTTATGTGAGATCAGAAGAAAGAAAGATGTCTGCTGGCCCCGCGCTCCCGTCTGCACTCGTTACCACGTCAGCAGAGAGTTCTCGGTGAGAAATGTGGAACGTGAATAATTTTCGTAGCGTCTGGACTCGGTGGAAAACAGCCGGCTGACCTCTTCAGCTGCAGCAGGTGAATATTAATCAGCTGCTTCGTTGCTTCACGTTAATCAACTGGGTCTCGATGTGCAGATGTTGTCGGGCGGAGGCAGACGCAGCCTGAACCGCGAGCCGGAGCTCACCGGCCGACTGAAGGTCGCCCTGAAGATACGGCACAGATGAAAACAGCGTGGCGCTTTCTTCATATCGACATCAGCTTTTTAGAGATAACGGGCATCAGTGAAAGCATTTGACATTTGCTGGCGTGCGTGTGTTCGACCTTATGCAAAGCGTCTCTAATCGATGCAGCGAGGACGACGTCGGACAACAGAGAGGAATCAGATCTTCAGCCGTCAGCTTGAATTTTCCCTGCAGGTCTCTGAGTGGGAATCAAGCTGCTTCTCCTCATATTCAGTCCTCAGTTTAGTAGCTCCAGTAAAATCTTGTTGAATCAACTACAAACACAGAGCTAATCATGGGAAACGACATGTTTTCATTCAAGTGCCGTAGTTGATGATAAATTATTGAACGTATTCAAAAATCCCTCTTAAGAAGTTGTTTAAAAAGAATCCTGGATCCACAAAATCGAATCACTTGTTTGTTGTTTGTTTGTCTAATATTTCATCATTGCTACGATCGCAGGTTTAACAGTAAGAACGATCTTTGTGCTTATTCCTACTGAAAAGAAATAAGAATTTAAAAAGGAGCTTCATATAAAATTCAATCTCTCCATCAACATGTAACTGAACAATGTCAGAATCACTTCCAGGTGTTGGACCGAAAATAAAAACCCTGTTTCCAAAAAGTGAACTTATTTTTAATGATGCAAAAGATCGTGATCATGAGGCAAATTTTGCTCCACAGTTTCATTCCTGCTTCTCCGCATAAAGGACTCGTCTCCACGTCATCTGTTGTCTCACGTCATCTCTTCCTGAACGACCCTGACTCGTGTCTTGTCTGTGTGTTTTTTCCCAGGTGTCTGTGGGGCTGCTTCATGGTCGGGCCTCTCACATCATCTGGCCGCCGAATCGTTGGCAGCAAATCAAACCGTCTCTGCCCCCAAACCGAGGACCGCTGGAAACCGAGGAAGAGGAGGGATGAAGGCAAACACTCGCAGTTTTTATAACGGCATCATCTAAACTGAAGTCGGTGTCTGTTTGGAAAGACAGACGTTCAAAGCGCACGTTGTGTCACTGTTGTTTTCTCTGAAGCGTCAGGACAAACAGATCCTCTCTGGTTCTGAGTCCGATTGTTCAACTACTGTTTTGTGATTTGTTCATTCTGCCTCCGTCCAGTCGTCACCAGAGACTTGAACAGAGACTCTCATCTGCTTCTCTGAGTCTCAAACCAGGTGACTATGATCATCGATTAAACCTCTATGTCATTTTTCAAGCAAAGCTGCCAAATATCCTGGTTCCATCGTCCTCAATGTGAAGATTTGCTGCTATTCTCTGTTTTATATCATTGTAGACTGAATATACTTTGGTTTCAGACTCAAATAAAACGAGATCTGGAGACAGAAACCTGAGCAGCCCTGTTTCTCTCTTATCTGGCATTTTATAAACCAAACTATTATTTTGTTAATAGGGGGAATAATTGGCAGATTAATTCCAGATTAAAATAATTAGGACCTCATGTCTTTTCCAGCCTCAGTTCCACATCAGCACCTGTAACTGAATGGACTTTTCATTGAGGCTCAGTGTTCCTGTGGTTCGCTGTCCATCCTTTTCTCATTAGTTAAATTACTGAAAACAATATTTCAATTTAAACCTTTGTTTAAGTATTTAGCAAAATTAAGCACAGATTCATTTGATAACAAAGTTTTCCTACAGTTTTTCATCATCTTGACTCTTTGTTCCTCGTCCATGACGTCCGCCTCCGCTCTCTTCTAACACTGTCTTTCATATTCATCAGCTCTAATCTCCGTCTCCCTTTGACCTGTGACGTCCTGGGTTTGTGGGAAATGATGTCAAAGGTCAAAAACATTAAATAAACATCATTGCATTGGTTCTAAAAATGTTTCTCTGTTAGTTAATGGACGCCGTGTCCAGTCGAGGATCTGTCTTTGCTTTCTGGTGATGAGAAAATCGATTCCACTCTCATATGTGTCCATCAAATATAAGGCCACCGTCAGCGGTTGGTTAGCTTAGCGTAGCGTAGCCCGGATGGAGGCTGAAACGTTACCGTGTTTGCTGACACGGCCATAAGAAATTGGGGAAACTGAGATGAGTCAACTTTGTCCTGAGGATCTGTGTGTGTGTTCTGCCTTTTTACCTCAGAGGTTCTTTTTCTCCAAATCCCACATGAAGCGCTTCTGAATTTAATACGTGTTTGACGTGTCTGCTTCTGCTTTCGCTGGACAAACACTCACCTCCGTCTTCACAGAGACTCCAGACGTCTTTTAATCTGACGTTGACCACAGCACCTCTGAGGGACATTGGTTCATGTCCACAGATCCTGCTCACGCCATCCGATGAAAGCATCTTAGAAAGCTCCTCGCAGAGCGAAACCCCTCCACACGTGTTGTTAGAGCAAAGCTTGTTTCATGTGCGTGACCTCTCGAGCACACTCGAGGGACACGGTGTGAATTCAATGACTGTCCCGAGCGATGGGATAAAACGACGTCTGTGTCATTATCTAAGAATCTGCTTTCACTGTGCTGTTGTTTGTGCGTCCGGTGCCGTCACCTGCGAGCGGAGGGCGGCCGACGGTTCACATGAAGCCATGAATATTCCCTCCTTTGTTAAACGCTCTGAGAGGAGAGATGAGCGTTTAGCCCCCCACATCAACCAGGTTATCTGAAGTCTTTAATTAGAGAAAAGCCACGACTTCTGCCCGGCTCTCCAACCGCTGATCAGCTCCGTCTTTTAAGAGACGCGCCGCTGATTTGCATAAATCAAACTGAGGGAGCACTTGTGGTAAATTCAGCCAAATGGAGCTCTCAGATGTGGCAGCTGATTGTGTGATGCTAACAGCTGTGTCACGGCGTAATGGGGCCCTGGAAGGCACAAGTGGGGCTAAATGCAGGTGTGCTCAACCCTCCCACCGAGGCAACGAGCAACTGCGGGCTCACATCTGCATAATTAATTCACTCCAATGTGATGTGCATTTCTGTGCCAATTGGATCTGACATTTAAGGTTGATGGTTCATGTTTGAGTTGGTTAAATTGCAGCCCACAGAGCGAAATGACCGTCTTTGCATTGAGAGTTGAAGCCTGAGCTGAAAATACTCGTCAGCTCTGACTGAGTGATTTCCACTGCGGGTAATAAAGCTTGTGTTTGCACATCTTTTGGTACTTTACATCCTGCATTTACCTTATTTACAGGGAGCTGAAAAGACTTATCAGTCTGTGTGTGTGTGTGTGTGTGTGTGTGTGTGTGTGTGTGTGTGTGTGTGTCTAAGCTTCTCTTCTGTTGCCGTGCCAACAAACGCTGCAGGCTGCAGCTGCTAGGATACCGGCGTCGCCGTGGTGAGATATGGCCTTGTTTAGACGTGCAGCATCGCCACGCCAACAAGGAGGAAACCACACGATGTTTGTTGATGTTGTTGATTTTATTTGTTTTTTTTATCTAATTCTCTTTATTAAATTGTTGAAGTGATGCAAAAAAGAGTTTCGGTCTGCAGGAAAAAAAACAACATTAGACTTTTAATATATGAACTAGTACAGCTCCAAATCTGATCCTTTCTGACATTAACTCAACTGAAAACAGCACAAAGTCAATATATTTAATGTTTGATCATCAGTTTCATTGATTTTTAAATATCTGTTTATTCTGAATCTGATGGCAGCAACACGTTTCCAACAAGTTGGGACAGGAGCAACAAAAGTTGTGGACCGATCCAGAAACACCTGTTTGGATCAGTCCACACGTTTAAAACAAAGCAGTTTGAAACATGAACAATCTGTCGACCGATCGGCTCAAAATCAGAAGCTGCTTTTCTCGACCTGTGTGTGAAATCAAACGGCCATTAGTTGGAAAATTACTGAGAATTTAATTTCAAATCTGTCTTTTAAACTGCATATATTAACTTGACAAAGGGTTTAGTGAACAGGTTCACTTCACCCGTGGATTCATAAATTGAGGAGATCACACCCTAGTTTCTGTGAAGAGGTGGTTTTAGGCCGAATTTATCGCCCGGCTGAGACTCGCTGTTCCACTGCGTCCGTTCTCTGCGTTAAATCTTCACGACAGAGATTTTTTTTATGCATGAGATGATCTAAGAATTCTTTCAGAGCGGTAAATCCAGAGATAATGGGAACATATTTTCAACCACTGTTCATCCTCAAGGACAATCCACCTCATTCTAATTATCTTATAGCTGATGCTGCCATTTTACTGTTGCTCCATCTCCCTGAAGTCAGTGTTAAACTGACAGGCTTCTCTGGCCCACTTTAGTCTGAAGACGCCTCCAAAGCAACATGAGACGGCGGCAGCTCGAGTGTCACCGGGAGAATGAAACCAATCGTGTGGATGTGAAATTTATCCCCGTATCAATGTCATGTGGTCATGCATATTACAACAGTTTGGCCCATTATTGCCCTGCACCACTTTTTCCCTTGATCCCTAATGAAATCTTGGCGACGTCTCTGAACGCTCCATGGCTCATTTGACTGTTTGATTGCTCCTCTCTCACGGCGATCTTGACCAGTTTGAAATGCAATTATGTTAATCGGCGCACGGTGCAGGGTCAGTCCTGCTCTCTGGGCCTTTACCTCGCCGGTGAATCGCTGAGCCCCGGGGGCCCGTGAACCAGGGCGTTTCATCCGGCGCTGTCAGAGATATTAAACGGCGCCTGGCTGATGTGCGTAGGAGCCGTGGAAATGATCCTCCGTCGGTCCGAGGTCTCCTGCTGAGCCACGAGGGGAAACGGCGGCAGCTAGATGCTCTAACTCTGAATTAACCTGTTGATGTCAAAGCCTGAAAAACTCCCGACTCGGAGCACAAAGTCCGAAATAATCCATCAAGGGGCCGTGGCTCGATTCAAAAGACGGAGAAAATGATTTATCTGTGATAAAGTCTGTAAAAGTGGCTGATGGATATTTATATCTGCTCTTTCTTAAACTGCCTCCCTCCGAGCTTCTATAGTTGCTGCTTGGGTGAAATGTCTTTAATGCTTAGTAGTTTGAGATTCTGTCTCTGGAATCTCCCTTCATGGAAACGAATTTTGTCGGTCACAGCGCTGAAAAGTAACATTCAAAAGATTCAACAGCAACATCTTTCCAGAAACAGCGTCCTGTTATTCTGTCCACGGGCCTCAAGCTTCGGATCAATCTGTACTGATAATCAATAATCAAACTGGCTTCCCAGCAGGCTTTGCACCACGTGACATGCAGCGATGATGAGTTTTTAGGTTGTTTCTTCTTTGTGAATCAGTCAGTAAATGTCTGAATATGATTCCTCTGCGCGGGTGGACGCTTCAGCCGAGGTCTTCGAATGAGAAGCTCTTTCCAGCGACTCATTAGTTCGGTGTCGGTTGAGGCCAAACTGTGTTTTTGGATCAGATTTGCTCAGCCGCCGACAACCTTCCGTCTTCTGAAGGGTTTCGCCACGATTCTTTTTTTTTTAATTGCAGTGCTATGTCATTACCTTCGTAATGATAACAGTAATTGCATAGCACTTAAGAAATGCTCTAAAACAAAAGCAACTTAACAAACCATCAGCTACAATAAAGAGGAGATTTCCACTGTTTCCTAATTAAAGCCTATTATTCAGGCTGACTCAGCAGATTCCAGAAGACTCTCAAATTACCAAAACCTCCACAACAAGATTAGAACGATTAGTTATCACACGTTGCGTTCACAAAGTTTTGAGTTGTTTAGTTCTTAACGGTTCAAGTTTTATAATTGTATTTTCTCTGGGAGGTTCAGAAGAGCCCGACAGGAAATGATTTAAAAAGTTTAATTTACTTCTTCATGAACCTTCTTTCCCTCAGACGTCTGTTTCTGCTTCAGGTAAAGATTTCTTATTTTCTCCAGAAAGCATTCAATCACAGAAAGAGAGGAAACATGGTGGATTCAGAAAATGTGGGAGCTGCTCCGGACGACCGGCTTCATGTCGTTCTGTCTCTATTTGTTTTTCTCCCTGAATGAAGCCGTCATTCCTTCGTTCTCAGAGACAAACTCAAACGTTTAACACTGTTTTCAAAAACCAACCTCTGAAATGTGCATTTTCTCCTTCCAGTCTCCAGCAGCCTCTCTGTCCTCCTGCTCGCCACCGTTCCTCCCATAAAAAGATGCTAATGTTGTCAAATATGTATTAAACCTGTTTCTGTTCATCTCGTAGACGAAACGCGACAAAAACAGGTGAATTACCCTCCGATGGAAAGGTCCTGTAGAAAAGCAGCTGTGGAAGTTCGTCCTCATCGAGTCTTTTCTCTTGATAAAATGAAAAAAACAGTTTGAAAACACGCCAGATAGAAAGAATAGATGTCACCTGTGTGTCGACTGTCCAGGTAAGTTTCATTCCTCACTGTGCTGCACCAAAGCAGAGTGGGCTCGGTGCTGCCCCCTGAGGCCGCACAGCAGAAAACACTCACTGTTACTTGATGGCTGGTGAGAAGCCAGAAGACAACATGTCCACTGGACGTGAGGACGCACCCAGTGTCCACAGATCTGCTAATGAGGCTCACTGCAAATCGAAAGTTCAAGTTCAGCTGTCAGATTTATTTCACTGTGAGCTTCACTCACAGAAACTTAGAATCGGTCACTTTCCAGCTGTGTCTCTTCACAGGAGACGAGTGAAAAAGATTCCAGTCTCGCTGCAGATGGGTCCTGAGGACGGGGGTCAAACGGACGTTGTTTCACAGCTGAGTTGTGAGGAGGTTGAAAGGTTCCCGCAGCCGGCAGCCACGATGAAACCGAGTGTACGAGACAGATTAAAGCTCCGTCAGCTTCCAGCAGTTTCCGAGCTGATGTACGTGCTGCTTTGATGCGTCTCGTCCCTGTGAGCTCCTCAAACTCACCGTGGCCAATTCTCTTCAGCACATTCTGCTTCGACAATGAAAAAAACATTGGTTTCGAGAGATAACAACTGATGAGCTCCTCTGGAATAAATTGAAAGTTGCGCTGAAAAATAAAATATTTAAAATAAGTTCTCTGATAAAGTTCTTTTTTTTTCGCCGGCTGTGACAGAAATTAAAGTTCATTATCTCCAGATGTCACCATCTGGTTAGATAAAGCAAATGAAAGAGGGAAAAAATTGCCCCTTATTGGACTTTAAAGCCTCTAGTAATAACATTAAGTGCCAGTATTACCATCCATGTTGAATTAGGGTTCAGAGATCCATATCTGCACGACGCTCGCCTTGAATAAATCCTCTCTAATTACATAAAGTCTTCTTACACATCCTTCATAAGTTGTAAGCCATAATATAACACTGCAGAGAGATAATGAAATACATATCTCAGCTTCTTAATTAAATATATTATAAGCGGCTCATGAATGTGTCACCTGACTGTTCCAGGTGTTCCAGGTCATGTTTCCTCTCCTTCCTTTCTCCTCACCGGGAAACAGTCCTGACGGTGTTGGAGGTGTCGCTGAGCCGCCGGTGTCCTTGAGCAAACCGTCTGGGGGATAGAAAGTCTCATCCAGGCGAGTTGCTCTCATTTATCTCGGCTCACAGCGGGGAGGTTCAAACACGAGCGCTCCGGGTCCTAATCTTAAATGAAATGTCATTTTGACCTCAGACTGAGAGTAACCTCCACCGTCCATCCATGATTAATCAATGGCAAATACAAGAGAAGGAGCCGACACTTTCATGATAAACCTGCTGTGGTCCAGTGAATTAATGCATGTGTAAACATTTTTCTACTTTGTTCCAGACTTTACTAAACTAAAATCCTAACGTTGATTATTTTAGTGTTCTTTTTGTCAGATATTGTGATTTCAGACATGATGAAACAATGACAGAACTTTGACAAACTCATTCGTGTCTTTGTCTCTATCAGTGAGATCAGGCCAGTTTAAGTAAAAGTAAAAACTTTCCTAAAGAGTTCTCTAACGTACTGAAGTAGATCATCATCGAGGCACTGGGAACTGATTCCCTGGATATACTGGTGAGTCCGAGCAGGACGAGACAACAAGCCTTTCATAGTTTATTTTGAATGGGAGCCTCTGAAGTAAAGCGAGAGAAATCAAGAGAACTCCGACACGACTGTTCATTCATGACACGATTGATCAGTCAAGATACTGTATCACCAGTTTCTACAACTATTACTAAACTAATCAATCAACTATTCATATTTACCTTGGTGGGCGGAAGAGGCTCTGTTGGCTCGAAACTCTGAAAGAGAATTGATGGAAGCTGCAGGTTGTTTTGTCTTTGTTAGTATTTGTCATGGTTTGGGTTTTCGTTCAGTTGTCACCTGTCCTCAGGTGTGATTAGCTTTACTTCACTTCCTGCCTTTGTGTGTTTCCGGCCTTTAGGATTGTGATCCTCCCTCCTGGTGTATTTAGTGTCTGATCCTTTTTTCTGCGTCGGTTCGTCTTTGTACCTTGTGTCAGAGAGTTCCAGCTCTTCTCACTGTTTATTCCTCGTCTTCTTCTACAGTTTTTGGATTTTTTTGCCAGGTTTTCTTTGTTTGTGGACTTTTGATTTTTGCCTGATCCTTCTTGCATGTGTTTGCCTGTTTGGATGCTACATCTGTTTTGTGACCCTCGCCTGTCTGACCTCTGACCCTCCAGTCAGTCTTTTGAAGTGGTTGATGAACTGCTCCGGCTCGGTCCTGCGTTCCGGCTCCTGTTCCCTGTATGTATGAGATAAAGCTTTGAATTCTTCCCTGATGTTTTTATGTACACAGGTACGACCTTTGACCTTCAAAGAACCAGATATTTTCCACACTTGTTCCTCTTTTGCACTGATGATCCAACCATGACGCTTTCTTTCTGTCATGTCAGTGCTTTGATCACAGATAAAGTCTGAATGCGATTCGCCTCGTTCGTAACTCGTCCATAAACAGAAAGAACAGAAATCTGGTCACAAACTCTGTCAAATATTTCAACCAACAAATACCATAAGATCGTCACACATGACTGAAGGTAACAGTGATTTTAAGCAGTTTGAACAAATGACAGATGCTGTTGTGTTGAGTAAAACAATGCAGGAACAGTTACTCTTGATAGTCCTGGAAATATTTCTGTTGGATCAGTTTTGATATTTCTTGCTCAAGCAGAAACAGCTGAAATCACTGAAAATCTGTTCACAGAATCAAAACTTTCTCAATAAACTGGACGATTCTTGTCTCCAGTGATGGACCAGGTGGTTTCTGTGTGCCAGGGGGAGACTGTGTGTTGTTTGTTCCCAGGCCTCGGAGCCTCCTCCGGGGCCCCGGCCCCCTCAGAGATTACCAATTCATGAAGTGTGATAGCTCAGAGACGCGGTGACAGCGGCCGAGCTGCTGCTTAGAGATGCAGGTCAGCGGCTCTTGAACCGGCTCGTCCCCTGGGAGGCATCCTCCGTCTTCATTATGGATTCTGATATCTACCATCATCTGACAAGTGAGACACACACACAGAGGAAGTCCGGGTGTGTTTAGCCCGGGGCCCCTCAGCTGAGCCCTTCAGAGGCTGGAGAACGATGAGGAGGAGGAGGAGGAGGGAAGAGCTGGAAGTCGCGGAGGCAGCACAGATGAAAGAGGAGTTCCATAATAGGAAGCACTTTGTAAGATTTGTTAGAAGCTCAAAACAGGCTTTTACCGCCGTGACCCTGAGACACGACCTGCATGAGGAGCTGAGACCAGCAGAATCCGCCTCATCTGAAAACACATTTCTATTGACTCACTGTTACAAAGATTAGATGGATTTTATCCTGCTGTTTTCACTGCGGGGATTCGTCTTCGTGTGGATCATTCTGCTCTCATGTTTTACTGGTTTTAATTTATTTTACGAGTTTGATGTTGGTTTTTATTGGTTCAGGACGGAGCAGCTCAATACGCAGGGTATTAGATCTGAGATTATGGATCAGACAAACCCTTTGTCCTACAGGTGGCACCAGAGGAACAGCCAACACGCCGTTAGGACGCTAGTATGCACAGTGTTTAGTATTTTAGCATGTGAGGACTCCGACATGAGCGTGTTAGTGTATTAATGTCAGCGGAGATCAGCAAAGTCTTACGGACGAATCAACAACATGTCCAATAATACATCCAATAATACATCCTCATCTCTTCATGAAAACACTGAGAATTTACGCACTTGATTCATTGTTAATGGACTCAACTTGTGTTATTATTACATATAAAAATGTGATCCTGTTCGTGCAGGTTGGTGTTTCATTATCATCCTGAAGTGAACAGTAAAAGAAGTCGGTGTTGGATGCATTTGGCTGCTCAGAGCGACATTCACTGAAGATGTTCAAATCCAGAGTCGCCTCAGACTTCTGCATCGACACGGCACAGATAGAAATATTTGAAATATTGTGAATGAGATATTAATATTAATCCCCAGTTAATAATAAATCCCTGCCCGCCTGTAACTGCATGACAGCTCTCTCCTTTATTACTCTGCCCCCAAACCAAACCTGTGGCAGAGAGATGGACCCGACTATTGACAGGCTGAGCCTCTCAGCCGGGCGTCAACAGCACGAACACGTCGAGTCCCCGGCAGGCCGCTTTTCAAAATGAAGCCAACATGGCCGCTCCCGCAGAGGCTCCCGGTGCGCAGCAGAACCAATTAAAAAACTCAATTCAGCAGCTCAAAGTCCTGCTGAGAGAGCGATGGCATGGTCGAGCTGATAAGCGGCTCAGCGTTCAGACGCTCTGTATTACAACAGGCTCGGTATTATTACCCCCCCACGCTCCCACTCCTGCTGAGGAAACAGCACTCCGACCTGGGCTATCTCCAGCACCACTGGCAACAACAGGCAATTTGTGGAAGGTTATATAGGGTAATTAACAAATGTGCCGCGTGGCGTCGGCCGACACGTTTCATATCATGTTTGTGTTTCCCTCAGGGCGTCTGCTGCCGTGTAGAGACGAGCGGCAGGTGGAATGAAGACGGAGTGTGGAATCACTCAAACACTCACTTTGCATCTGCTGTTTTAATTTCAGCTCTTTATTCTGTGAATTACTGTGAGAGACAAACAGCCGAACTGAGGCTCTGAACGAGTGGAAGATCTGCGTTAACGCGACTGTAAACAGACGCAGGTTGACGCTGATGAAATTCTTAAACTTTGTTCGCTCTGTGCTGAATTCAGACACAAGATGAACCGACGACGCCGAGCCGCAGGAGTTTATCCTCTCTGTCACCAGTGGGTCTCTGTAAATCACATCGTGAAGAGAACGGACCTGAGATCACTGCTGGTGCGATTCGGTGCTTTGTGAATAAAACTGAATTGAACTGAAGCAGACAGAAGGTCACCAATGAAAATCACTTATTTTATTGAATCCCTGGAACTGAAATCCCTGCATTTACTGGGAATTCTCAACTAAATCTGGAACAACTTTCTGAGAAACTAACCTGTTTGATTCCTCCATTTTTAGCCTGTGATCACCTGTGTGTTCACATACTGAAGAATAATGTTCAGCCCTGATTCCACAAAAGATGGCATCAATAAAACAGGCTCAGTCAGCGAGGATGGAGAGAGGTTCACCACTTTGTCAAACACAGGATTGGATGAAGGAGATTGATACATGGACTCATGGAGACTTTAGAAAACTGTTGTCAGGAAACAGTTTTTGTAAAGGATTGAATTCTGGTTTAATTTATGTTTTACACGACGTCTTAACTTTCGTGGAATCGAGGTTGTACGTGCTGAAACAAAGACGGCCTCCAACCCTCATTATAACGTCACCACTCAGTTCTTACTGATATAATTGGACCTTGGAATTTTCATTCTAAAATGACGGCCTGCAGTTCAGCTCTGAGGCAAAATAATTTTTTAAATGTTGGCAAAACAAAATCAATATCAGTTACATCTGAACAGTCATCGACAGAAAACAAAGTGGCCACACAAACTCGACAGACTCAAACAAACTCGACTCTTAATGAAGGATCATGTTGTTCTGTGTCTGTGGAAATAAGCAACTGTCTGCAAACAAATTCTACATATCAACTTGTTTCTGCATCCAAGAGGTTCAAATAATCAGTTATTGCAGGTTTAAGGAGGTAGATTGGATTTTAATGCTTCGTACTTCAGAGTTAATTAGAGGAAGTGAAGAAGGAAGACTGAGCAGAGGAGGGCCTGAAGTATTTCTTGAGGATTTTCAAGCTTTAGGCAGAAGATGTTCTGACGGGAGGAGACGTCCTCCAACCCTTCGGACGCAGGCCGTGATGGGGCGGAGCCTCTCAGAGTGATGATGGACGAGAGTCTGCGGCTCAGGAGCTCCAGCCTGGACCTCACAGGGACGTCTCGTCAGCGGCTTCACCGCAGGAAGCTCCTGATCTGTGATCGTCACAAATATTCAAGTTTAAACTGTGTAAACTGTGACGAGCAGGACGGAACCTCAGAGCGATATTCTGTGAAAAGCTTTCACTGTCAAAGAGTCACGACTGGTTTTAACGCGCTGGTTCACAGCTGGTACAGCAGGGCAGTACTGAACATATACTACTAGTACTACCACTACTACTAATACTGAGGCCCACAGTAGGACTACTACTACTGTTGATTTTCAGAGGAACCTCTTTGAAAAAACTGCTTAATTTGAATAAAACTATTTCTAAAATCCAGGTCTCGACCTGTTGGACACGTCAACACGTGGACATGAAGAGCTGGAGATCGAACATCAGACTGGTTTTTCTGGAGGAAGATGTTTCATCTGCTCAGTCTGTGATCAGAGCGACTCCACCACCACCATCTCCCGTTTCTATCACATTTCAAACTTCCTAAAGCCAAAGAGCCAAACTGAGTGATTGAAGTTAAATCACAGTTGACTCTCACTGTGAACGACAGTATGAAGAAAACTGAATGGTCTCTTTTTGGTTTGACTCGGTTTGATTTGGTCACAGAAGCTCAGAGACGAAACGGCAGAGAGGTGAATAAAAGTCATCCAAGACTCCTGATGACCGACCGCTTTCCAAACGCCTCGGGAAGCAACGTCATCAGATGAACGTCTGGACTCTTGTGGCCGAGCAGCAGCGCGATTGTTTCTCTGCTTTTGGCTCCTGAGTTTGAGTGAAGGAAAATCTTAACGCTACAGAATCCAGTTATGTTTTAGACGACAGCGTTCTTACGAGTTTGTGTCGACAGTTTGAGTTCGTCCCTTTTCCTGGTTCGACGTGACAAAGCAGCTCCATTAACAAATGGTTTTCCCAGTTTGTTGTGGAAGAACTTGGGGTCGGGGATCCACACCTGCATCCAGGATCCAGCAGCTGACGGAAAGGCTGAAACCAGAAGAGTGGCAGCCATTAGAGCGACACATCCATGATTTAGGTCATCACATGTTCAGCTATCACACATGGCTGTAATTTAAGATGTCCACATACTTTTGGCCTTATCAAAGGACGCAGCTGAGATTATTCTTTGAGTGATGAAACTGTTTTCAATGCAGCTCCCAAAATCTGAAACCCAGTAGATTAACATTTCATTATTTACACAAGGACAGACTTTATTAAAAAGTTTCTCTGTAAGTTTTTGTGTATTTTCAGCCTTTGAGGTCCTTTAATTAAAGATAAGCTTTACTTTGTGAAACGCAGCCACTTTCGCACAATAAGCCAAGAACTGTGTCGTTTTTCACAGCTGCAAGCAAACAGTCTCTGAAACGTATCCCAAATTTATTCAGTCAAAAGAAACCCGTCCATGAATGTGTATATGTTCTGCTCCAGAGGAAAGTTCCGTCAAAAGTCTTCCGTTTATTTTATTCACTTCAAGCTCGTGGCCCTTCGCTTTGAACCTCGCTGCCCACCGTCAGGCTGAATCCTAAAAAGCCGCTGCGTGAGTCAGGAATCCCAGACTCACGAGAGGCAGAGCAAACTGTGCTTCATGGACCTTTTCACATCTGAGCGCTGAAACAACCGAGTCAAAGACAACACGAGTGAACCGAGAGGCTCGTCTCTAATCTGCCTGAGTCACACAGATCAAGGAGAAATCCTGCGGAGATCTGGACTGAACTTTTCTCCAGGCATCGTAAGTAGGTGAACATGGGAAAGTTCAGACCTGTGGGATCCCACGACCTGAAACAGCAGCCTCCCTGTGTGACGGTGGCAAACATGGCAGCTGAGGCCAGATGTTGAGTGAGTGCGCCATCCATTGGGCTAAATGTGTAAATATAGTAGTAAATATTAAAGTAAGACTTTAAATGGAATCGTTATTACAGGTCAGTCTGATCTTCTCAGAGTTGGTATCAGTAAAATGTTGGATGTGTCTGGAGTTTCTGTTTACAGCCGCCATCTTTGTCCTGAAAATCCTGATTCGACGGAGCAGAAGAAGTTGAGGTGGGACGACTGAGCTGACTGATCGACTGAGACGCCTGTCAGGGCGAGACAACTTTATTTGTACAGCACCTTTAAAGAGACGGGCAGGTGTTACATAAGACATTAGATGAAAAAGAAACACAAGACAATTTCCAACATCAAAATGACATAAATCCAGTTTTTAAATTAGTCAAATAAATTGGAAGGCAGAAATTGTTCTAAGCTTTAAAGCCACTATGAGTGGACTTTAATGTGATTATTCTTTATGTCTGTGGCGTTTTTGATTTGAAATACGTGTTATTTTTTTATCAGTATATGAACATGCTGATATACAGAAGGCATTTGTATTTTATTTATCAAATGTTTATTTTTATGGGGACAGTAAAAATATTAACAATATAGCATGAATCTATGGCACATGTCTGTCCTCAGATGGACCTTTAAAATGTTTAATGTTCATCATCGTAGTTTAGTGTATTATTGTGCTAACATTTGCTAATTAGAAGTAAAAAGTCCAGCTGACGCTGGTCATTAGTTATTGGCCACATTATATGTTTGACCTGATGGAGGATCAACAAAACCAGCAGCAGTTTATTCCATTAAAGTCAACATAGTTATAGTTATCCCATGATGCACTGAGCTTCTCTCTCCTTCTCTCTCTCCTCCTCCTGTATCCATTCATCACCCATCAATGCATCTTACTAATGCAGCTTCTTCTCTCTCTCGTCGTTTTGTCTCTTCTCTCCTGTCGCTCTCTGCAGGTTCGTGTGTCACTGGATCTGCAGAGTCTGGACTCGTGTTTACAAGCCTCCGACTGAACACGTGTCTCTGTTTAATACTGTTATTATCGTCACACCTGTGGATTCTGTGGGTTCTGTCCGAGGTTTCTGCCTGTTAAAAGGAAGTTTTCCCTCACCACTGTCGCCAAGTGCTGCTCATGATGGGAACTGTTTGGTCTCTATAAATAATATTATAAAGAGTATGGTCTAGACCTGCTCTGTATGGAAAGTGCCTTGAGATGACTTTTGTTGTGATTTGGTGCTATGCAAATAAAATTGAATTAAATTGAATACATACACATACATACAAACATACATATTTAAAAACATACATACATACACACAGATATGCACACAGACATACATACATTCATATATACGCACATCAACACATACCTACACAAACACATACATCAACAAACATACATGTATGTATGTATGTTCGTTTGTATTTGTTGATGTATGAATGTATGTAAGTGTTGATGTATGAATGAATGAATGTATGTATGTATGTATGTATGTATGTAAGTGTTGATGTATGAATGTGAATGTATGGATGTATGTATGTATGTATGTATGTATGTATGTATGTATGTATGTATGAATGTATGAATGTTTGTATGTGTTGATGTATGAATATATGTATGTATGGATGAATGTATGTATGTATGTATGTATGAATGTATGTATGTGTTGATGTTTGTATGTATGTATGTATGAATGTATGTATGTGTTGATGTATGTATGTTTGTATGTGTTGATGTTGCATGTATGTATGTTTGTATGTGTTGATGTATGTATGTATGAATGTATGTATGTGTTGATGTATGTATGGATGAATGCATGAATGAATGTATGTATGTATGAATGTATGAATGTGTTGATGTTTGCATGTGTTGATGTTTGTATGTATGTATGTATGTATGTATGTATGTATGTTTGTATGTGTTGATGTTTGTATGTATGTATGTGTTCATGTATGAATGTATGTATGAATGTTTGTATGTGTTGATGTATGTATGTATGTATGTGTTGATGTGTTGATGTTTGTTTGTATGTATGTATGAATGTATGTATGTATGTGTTGATGTTTGCATGTGTTGATGTTTGTATGTATGTATGTATGTATGTATGTGTTGATGTTTGTATGTGTGATGTTTGTATGTATGAATGTGTGTATGTATGTATGTATGTATGTATGTATGTATGAATGTATGTATGAATGTATGTATGTTGATGTATGTATGTATGTTTGTATGTGTTGATGTTTGTATGTGTTGATGTTTGTATGTATGTATGTGTTGATGTTTGTGTGTATGTATGTATGTATGTGTTGTTGTTTGTATGTATGTATGTATGTATGTATGAATGTATGTATGTGTTGATGTATGTATGTATGTATGTTTTGATGTATGTATGTATGAATGTTTTGTATGTTTGTATGTATGTATGAATGTATGTATTTTTGTATGTTGAATGTATGTATGTGTTGATGTTTGTATGTATGAATCTGTTGATGTTTGTGTGTATGTATGCATATATGTGTTGATGTATGTATGTATGTATGTATGTATGTATGCATGTATGTATGTATGTGTTTTTTTGTATGTATGTATGTATGAATGAATGTATGTATGTGTTGATGTATGTATGTATGTATGTATGTATGTATGTATGTGTTGATGTATGTATGTATGTATGTATGTATGTATGTGTATGTATGTATGTATGTATGTGATGTTTGTATGTATGTATGTATGTATGTATGTATGTATGTATGTATGTATGTGTGTATGTATGTATGTATGTATGTATGTATGTATGTATGTATGTATGTATGTATGTATGTATGTATGTGTGTATGTTTGTATGTATGTATGTATGTATGTATGTGTTGATGTTTGCATGTATGTATGTATGTGTTTATGTATGTATGTAAGTGTTGATGTATGAATGTATGTATGTATGTATGTATGTATGTATGTATGTATGTGTATGTATGTATGTATGTATGTATGTATGTAAGTGTTGATGTATGTATGTATGTATGTATGTGTTGATGTATGTATGTATGTATGTATGTGTTGATGTATGTATGTATGTATGTATGTATGTGTGTATGTATGTATGTATGTATGTGTTGATGTATGTATGTATATGTATGTATGTATGTATGTATGTATGTATGTATGTATGTGTTGATGTATGTATGAATGTATGTATGAATGTATGTATGTGTGTATGTATGTATGTATGTATGTATATTGATGTATGTATGTATGTATGTATGATGTATGTATGTATGTGTTCATGTATGTATGTATGTATGAATGTATGTATGTATGAATGTATGTATGTATGTATGTATGTATGAATGTATGTATGTATGTATGTATGTATGTATGTATGTATGTATGTATGTATGAATGTATGTATGAATGTATGTATGTATGATGTTTGTATGTATGTATGTATGAATGTATGTATGTATGTATGTATGTATGTATGTATGTATGAATGTATGTATGTGTTGATGTTTGTATGTATGAATGTATGAATGAATGTATGTATGTGTTGATGTATGTATGTATGAATGTATGAATGAATGTATGTATGTGTTGATGTATGTATGAATGTATGAATGTATGTATGTGTTGATGTATGTATGTGTTGATGTATGTATGTATGTATGTATGTATGTATGTATGTAAGTGTTGATGTATGTATGTATGTGTTGATGTATGTATGTATGTATGTATGTATGTATGTATGTATGTATGTATGTATGTATGTATGTATGTATGTATGATGTATGTATGTATGTATGTATGTGTTCATGTATGTATGTGTTGATGTATGTATGTATGAATGTATGTATGTATGTATGTATGATGTATGTATGTATGTATGTATGTATGTATGTATGTAAGTGTTGATGTATGAATGTATGTATGTGTTGATGTATGAATGTATGTATGTATGTATGTATGTATGTATGTATGTATGTATGTATGTATGTATGTTGATGTATGTATGTATGTATGTATGTATGTATGTATGTATGTATGTATGTATGTATGAATGTATGTATGTGTTGATGTATGTATGTATGTATGTATGTATGTATGTATGTATGTATGTATGTATGTATTTATGTATTGTATGTATGTATGTATGATGT
>JAFREQ010000088.1:1160000-1360000 GCA_025331565.1 Holacanthus passer
AATTAATTCACTCAATTGAAATCCATATTTAAAATGACATCTCCCTTCAGTGTTTTCACATTTAATTAGAATTACACAGCGGTGGCAGAATGACCCATTTCAAAATATATATTACTGAATTATAACTGAAGTATGAATGTGTTCATCATCTTAATGTCACAACTGGTAAAGTTGGGGCTTGATTTTAATTAATTTTGTCCACTGCCGGGTAGCTAGTGAATTTCAGAAAAGGATGTGAAGTCACAAACAGCTTTGAAGATCTAAATAAGGACTAATAGGTTAGAAAAGAACAGACAGGTTAAAAGTCTGTCATGAGTTTACGAGGACAAAAAGTCAAACTGTACAACAGTGTTATTTATTTACAAAAACGCTTTATATTTTATAATCTCTGTACATTTTCTGTATCAAAATGCAAATGTATTTAATGTTTCCAATCTGTATTCAGGAACAGACGAGGAAGAACATTCAAACAAAAAGGGCTGAAACGGTCTGAAGGTGCCAACGTGCAAAAACCAAAACAATTAAAAGCAGTACGAACAGATATTGGAAAAGTGAGTTATTCCAGCAATACAGTCTGAGTAGAACATATTCAAACAATTCCATATGTACAAACTAACAGACAAATCATACATTCTACACTTTCAGCCATTTAAATAATCAAACAATAACAGAAAAAAAAATGTTGTTAAAGCCAGATACTGAAAAGACAACACCAACTTCCTGTCCGTTCCTCGTGGGCGGAGTCACACTGTCTCTTGTTGTCGTTGCCAGTTCACAGGGTCAAAGGTCAAAGCGTTGCTGTCCGAGGAGCAGTCGTGGTTTCCCGTGTCAGACCTGGTGCTCCTGGTCGCTGCAGAGGAGAAATGAGCGTTTCACTACTCACCTGTGAGCTAAAAACTGTACATAATCAACAGCACAACAACAGACAGGAAGCTTTAAAATCCAAGTTTACATTTACTGTGTTTGAGTTTTCGGACAGTGTGGCTCATGAATGCAGGGATGTTTGGCAGCTGCATTAAAGTCGTGCGTACTGAAACTATATACCTTCAAAACATCTGTTCTATTTTATTACCACCATTATGTGGTAATAACAATTTAATCTCTACAGCACGAGAAGTGAGAGGCAGAGAAAAGAAAAATACATTCTCAGCTTATAGAGAACCATAAAGATAAAAATATACAAGAATAAAACAGGAACATTGTGGCGAATAGGGAGATTAAGCAGTAAAAAGACAAATTATAAAAAAGGAAACGGCTGTGCAGGAGAGCAGATCTATAAAATGGGTTTTGAGGGTAGATTTGAAAATACAGAAACTGCCGGGAGACGTCAAACTGAAGTGAAAACTTCCATTATTGTACAGTAACTGTGACAGATAGAAGTGAGCAGCGTGTTCACTGTGATGGATGTGATGTGTCTGCAGAGCGCCATGTCTCTGTAAGTTGATACTGAAGTGACCTGGAACCAACAGCTGCCTGGAAGAAGGGAGATAAATCTAAAACCTGCTGCTTTGATTGAAAAAAAACCTCAGCAGTGTAAAGTGCAGGTGATTTGTAGTAAACGGGCTAAAACATGCAAAATCACCGGTGAGTCACTTCAAAAGTCTGTGGTTTCACTAATGGAGCCACAGCTCAGAGGCTCATCAGTGTTGGAGCTAATTAGCAGCTGCAGCTGTGAACTGAGGTTCAGCAGCACACGAGGTTACAACAAGTTAAAAACCACAGGAATGAAGTTTTAAATCTCCGACAACAGCGCTGAGGGAAAAGGTCACCGTGCAGAAGAAAACACGCCTGAGGAGGAGCTGCGGCTGCAGACTGGACGTATTTAACCCTTCGCTCTGCAGAGCAAGCTGCCTGAGCTCGGAGCTGCTTCCACAACACACAAGTCCTTGATGGGATTTGTGTCACATCCATAAACTCTGCTCAGGTGCCGACACCGAAAAGAAAAAAATGCCAATTCCCAATTCTAAAATCTGTATCCATCCATTTTAAGTTGTATTTGGATTATAATGCTGCTAACTGGTTATAAACACTGGTGCTAAACTAATTGCTGCTACGCCATTTAGTAATTTACTAACGTTTGTGGCTGATTGTTTGCAGTTATGATAATTATATATTATTCAATGGATATTAAACTGAAAAAATACATTTTTGGTTTCAGAAAGGTTTACTGTGGTCTTTTTTTCTCATAAACCTACATTTACACAAAACTAAACATCAGCCTGGATCCCTTAAATTTGACTAAATAACTGTGACTAAAGTAAGAAGATCAGGAAATATCCAATTCATTAAATTAGGCTGTCAATTTATGAGTTTTCAGGGACGTTTTTGCACTGAACTTGTGTCTTTAACTTTTTTGGGAGCAGTAAAACACAACGTTCATGTGTCTTTTGACTGTAAGTCACAGAATCTATATTTACTACAACAGAGAAAAGAAGCTGCAGTCGATTTAAAATCTGAAAGTTGAACTATTGTATTATGTTCTTGTGTTTTCTCACCTGTGCAAATAACACTCAGTAAAATTCAGTGATGAACCAGGAAGCATTGACACATTCAGTTTTAATGTCCAGATTTAGCTCCAGTTCTTATTAATGTTGTATTGTCTTTTCTTTCATTTGCCAATAAATAGCATCTACACAGTAATTAACTAAATGTCAAATGAAGTAATCTACCTGGAGTCATTTGAAAATCAATTGGAGTTTTGCTTTTAAAGAATAAACTGTTTAAGATGTGTCTTTATTACAGTGCAGCTGCTTTAGACACAACATCAGTGTAACACCCTGAAATGTCAATGATGAATGTGTGAATTATATTTCTTGTACTATATTTATGGAACGTTTGCTATTAAATGATCTGAACGATAACATGAAATGGATTTTGTAAAGGATTCAGATTTGATGAGTTGGTTCCATGTTTGATCAGATGCACATGAACTTATCAATGAACTGCCTGATTAGAATCTGTTACACTTCATCTGTTCCCACAAAGAATTTTGAGAAATAAAACAAGACGTTTCTCTACGAAATCATTGTTTCCATTTAACAAAAGATGCTTATATTTCTAAGAGTTCCATGTCGTCTAAACACAAGCTGCTGTCATCAGGAAGAACTTTACCCGGATGAACACGTCGGACATGATGTGTCCTGTTAGAGGCAGGAGCGCACACACAGACTGAGGACACACAAACACTCAGCTTTTAGTGAATGTCACAACTCAGTGACTCGTGCATGCAAAATAAATTGTACCTCATCACTGTGTTTGCCATCATTTACTTCATTTAATTTAATTATTGCAATGATTTCAAAGTCAGATTTATTTTGCCATTACTTAAACTCCCAATGATGTTTATTTATTCATTAGTCTATTCCTTCATTATAATGTTTCCCAAGTGCATTTAGCTCTTTGTCAACGAAAGTATTCTCAAATTGTAATTATCAGATTGACTGTATTGTATTTGATTATGTATCAAACAATACATTTAATCTGTAGCTGAATGCACTGGAAAAAAGCTACTAAAACATGAAACACCTGTAAGATTTACAAGGTTTTTGTTGAAAAAACACTGGAGCTGAATGTGATATTAATATGAAACTAACAGTGAAAAAACTAAGTAAACTAAGTTTTTCACCGACACGGAGCGTCCTGAACACGACACAATTAGAAGCTTCGTCAGGGCCAATCATTAATAATCAGGGAGGCAAATAACCAAACGGTTGCTGGTTTAGAGCTTCACAGCTGGGAAGAGCTGCTTGATTGTCTGATTCATACCATTATCAGCGATTATTCAGAGAGAGAAAACTCTGTGGGGGGGGGGGGCAGCCCTGCTGTGATTTACAGTGCTGCAAGGGCAGTATGAAAGTATTTTGCAAAAAAAAAATGTAGCTGAAACTGTGGTTTTACTGGCTAAATCACAAATGTACGGCATGTTTAAACTGGTTCAGCAAGACAATTTAAATATATATCAAAAAATATATTGAATCGTATTATGGGGATCAAGACGCATCTGCAGCAGCCTCTCAACAACTTTAAACTAATAAATTCATCAATTTTCCCTGAATCATGAGCACGAATGTCATTGGAATAAAACTGAATTATTTCCCATCATCATAACAAGGGGAGACTGCAGGACTGTACGGAGAATAAACTGGTAATCAAATGTTTAGTGATGGATTCCTAGATGGGACACTCCTCCTCTCCTCTGAGTTTTACTAGTCCGGTGTGAGTGATGCATTTCTCTACAAACATTCACAACTGACCTTTTTCTAAAAGGTTTGAACCTGTTTAGGCTCCTGTCTTCAACATATACACTCAGGTCCATAAATATTTGGACACTGATGCGATTTTCAGTATTTCGGCTCTGCACACCACCACAATGGATCTGAAGTGAAACAATCAAGACTTTCAGCTTTAATTTGAGGTATTTACATCCAAATAAGGTGAACGGTGTAGGAACACATTTTATTTGTGCCCTCCACCTTTTTATGGGACCAATTATTCATGGACCTGACTGTGTCTTACCGAGCCATCACATTTTTCAGTTTTCAGTTGGTATTGATCCTCAATGATGTGAGAAACTACTAAGATAAGAATTTCCCCGAGTACCAAACTGTGAGATGCCAATTTTGCCACTGGAGTTTTAATCAGATTACTTATTCTTTTATCAAATATTTCATGACTGAAATCATAATTTTGTAAATGTAATTCAGAGATCTTGTTAGCACTGGGGTGCAAAGAGCAATAATTCTGTTCTGAATGACCCTGAAGCTTTACCTTCCATTTCCTCATTCAGTCTAATCAACAGTCGTAAACAGTCAAAGTACAAACGTTCACATCTGAGATGTTCTGTCAGTTTAGTTTCAAATGGGCTAAAATGGTTTAAAATTCACTTAGATGTTCTGTCAGGCTCTGTGGGTCTCCTCCGGGCGGTGGCAGTTTATTTCTTGTTTTACATGATTTCCTTTAACTTACTTGTAACATTAAGACACTGAAGCTAACGCGTCTGTCCCGAGTGAGCTAACGTTAGCTAGCTTGCTAACCTGCTAGCATAGCGCCCATAAAGCGTCGCTCATTGCACTCTCACAGTTCGTACACAAGCTGCTATAATTGAACTTTAATGAGCAATTTTACTCACTTTTTAACTCCGTTGTCACTTTTTGAAATCTTTCATCAACCTTCAGTTGAGGGACTGTTAAACAATTTACGTCTTGTTGGCTAGCGTCAAACTGAGCATGCGCGGGAAACTTAACCTGTCTGTTTTATCCGAATTATCACAAATTTGGCCGAAGAATAAACCATCGTGACATTTATGTGATTATAGGCAACACTAGAGTAAAATGAATGAAGGACGGTTTAACTATAACAGGTTTTATTTTCTTATTTTCTGCCTGATGAGTGAACATAAAAACTTTTTCGCTAAATCCAAGCACGTGATGGAAATCAAACAGGAAGTTGAAGGTCCTTTTCGTCTTTTAAAACAGATAAATTACAGTTTTAGGCTGTATATTAAATTAATATTTATTTGTACATAAAGCAAAGAACTGCTAGTGCTTTTAATTTTTAAGAGCAGATGCCAAACCGGATATCAGGCCGGTCCAGGTTAAAATCTGAAAATAATGTTTCGACTGAATGAAGACATTTATTAAAACTCAACAAAGTGCACATTTGTATAATATTATTATATATATATTATACATTATACATATATATATAGTATTCTATGGCTGCAGCCTCGTTTAACTGCGTAGAGTGAGAAGTTCCGGTAGGAACGTGTCTCTAGTTCATACATTTAACGCACGGGCTTCACATTGTTAAGTGTCTTGTTACATGTTTGTAGTATCTCTATATCAGAGCTGTTTTACTGCTCACTTCAAATATATTACAACAGTGTAAATGTATTTTTATATGTTAAACTACGAGCCAGCTGGCGGAAATGTTTTGGTGACGGACCCCGGACACAAACCTTCACTTCCGGTCGGCGTTTCAACACGTGACAGATGGCTTCACCAGCTCAGGATGTGACTCTGATCGGTCTGTGTGATGGAGAGCTGGACCCGAAGAGACACCGCTCCTCGTACCTGATCAGCAAAGTCGGGGGTGAACCGGACTGGCTGCCGGTCATCAGCCGCCGGCCTCCCCGCTGCGGCCGCTGCGGAGCCCCGCTAGTTCATGTGGTGCAGGTGTACTGCCCCCTGGAGGCCTCCCCCTACCACAGAAACCTCCACCTGTTCGCGTGCACAGGTGCTGAGTGCAGCGGCAGGTCGGAGTGTTGGAGGGCGCTGCGCTCTCAGTGTCTGGAGGCGGAGGTGGCAGCGGCGCAGACACCCGGCCGGCCCGCCCCGGCTCAGGAGCCTCCTCTGTCGGCCACCGACTGGTGTGACACCGCTGATGACTGGGGGATGGAGGAGGAGGAGGATGGGTGGGGAGGAGGAGTGAGGAAGGACAGCCAGGTTCAGGAGGAGGCAGCAGCTCCTGAAGCAGAGGGTAGGACTGATCACAGTACTCACAGCTTTTACTCAAGTAAAAGTAGCAAATACCAAAGTGTAAACGTACAAAAGTCAAAGTCCGGCATTCAAAATCTCACTTAAGTAAAATTACAGAAGTATTTGCATGAAAAATATAAAATGAAAATAAAGAATGATCTTTTATACTTAAAATACCAAAAGAATAATTAATAAAGAATATTTATTATGCAGAATGACCCATTTCAGAATCATACTCTCAGTTACTCTGCACTGTTCTTATATTTGTCCACATCTCAGCCGAAACTTTAATATTGATCTGTTGCAGGAAGTCGGTTCACTTGTTTCTCTCTTTCCGTCCAGCAGCCAGTGACACTGACGTCAGCAGCCGGCTTCAGGATCTCAGTTTGGGAGAGTCACAGGAGGAGGTTCCCGTCCTCCGTCCCTTCTTCATCAGTGTGGAGGAGGAGTCAGATCTGCGTGGACAGGAAGACGACCTGCAGCACGCCCAGCAGCTGCTGAGGGAGTACGAGAGGAGAGAGGGGGTGGCGGTGGGAGTGGCGGTGGGAGAGCCGGAGGGCGGGGAGGAGAAGTACGAGAAGACGAGAGCCCGACACGGAGACGCCGCCTTCTCCAGGTTCATGAAGAAGATCTCGCTGTGTCCTCAGCAGATCCTGCGCTACTGTCGCGGTGGGACAGCGCTCTTCATCTCCGAGCCGCCGGCCGACATGGCTCAGGTGGTCTCAGCGTGCGGCTCCTGTGGAGGATCCAGGACTTTTGAGCTGCAGCTGATGCCGGCTCTGGTCAACCTGCTGCAGAGGAAGGACGGTGCTGCAGAGGCAGAGCTGGAGTTTGGGACGGTGCTGGTTTATACCTGCACCGACAGCTGCTGGGCGGCAGGATCAGGATCAGCTGTGGAGGAGTTCTGCTTTGTTCAGACAGATCCTGACCAGCAGCTCTTTAAATGACTGGACGGGTCAGTGGATTCTCACTGTGGTTTGTCCATCGGAAGAGAAGAAAAGGAAAACATATCAGGTTTTGGATGCTGGTGATGATAGTGTTCATTTCAGGGTCCTCGAAAAACCAAAGAAACTCACTGATTTGAATCAATCCCACAGAATTTGGTCTGAGGCGAAAACAGCAGCTGAATGTCTTGTTCTTGCCTCCGATGGTCTAATGTCTCACTTCACTGCAGTGATATTCAAGTGTACTTCAGGACACAGTGACATCACTCTGGTGTGTGTGGTTACAGGTGCAACTGAGCCTTCAATCAGAGTGGGCAGAGAAACACTTTAAAGAGGAGATCGATACTGAATCTCGCTGCTGCTGCAGGTTAAATTATTATGCATCTCTGGATGAGCCCAAATCAGTGGTGTCACAGAAAGTGAGTCAAGATGAAATGATGAGGAACGGTGTCTGCTGCCAAAATATGGATAATGCTCATAGTTTGTTTTGTTTTTCAGTCGCTCTTCTTGCAGTGAATACAGCTTTGAAAATGCTTCTGGATTTTGAAAAAGTGAAAATAAGGATAAAATCAAGTTTGCCAAATCAATAATTTATCAGAAAATGAATTATTAAATTGTGTTTGCGATGCAAGTGGTAGTTTTATGATCTGATTTGGTTTCAGTCTTAAAGACTGGGGCCTGAACAGTGGGATTTTCTTGTCACAGCTGGTGAGTGATGAGGTGCAGTTATATCGAGAATGTGTTGGAGCAGTTTTCTATCTCCTGTGTGATTTAGTGTGAATTTACCCTTTAAGGACATTCTTGACTTCTTTGGTTCGTTCCTGCAGGTGGTTAATATTAGCTGCTGACCTTTGACCTCCCTGTGATAAAAGTGCCTTAAATGTATTTCTGCATGAAGGGAAGGAGGCTGTTGGAAATGTGTGTGACAATATCTCAACTCCAGAACTGATGCTGCTTCTAAAATCCTTTATCGAGACGGTTTACACAAAATAAAGTATTTTACAACTCACACTCATCATTCATCAAATGATTTATCAAAACACAGAACATCCAATATTTTCCTTTCTTTTTCCTTCAACCTTATGATACATTTCTAAATTTCAGTCGTGTCTAGATGGTAACCCAAGATTTGAACGAGATAAACTGCCTGGTCACATGGTCTTCTTGATGTTTTGCCTGAATGAAATCCTCATTAGATAGCATTTAAACAGTCAGTGATAGGGCTGCACGATTAATCGTTAAAAGATCGTGATCTCGATTCACACATGTACGTGATCTCATTTCTAAACACGGACGATTCTTAAGCATTTTATTTCACGGGCTGCATTATAAACAAATGTCCCCAAACACAGCACCGCTGCCTCCTCCCTCAACCAATGGTAAAGCGTCCTAACACGTGAGCCTGCTCCTGCTGCTGCTGCTGCTGCTGCTGCAGTGAGAATTACGGCGGAGGAACGTCTGCGATAAGGAGAGTGAAATGGATGAAAACCCCAGTGGCAGTGGCGAGAATCACCCACCCGAACTCGTGCCCAAAAAAGGTTCGCATTCAGCGATGTGGAGGCATTTCGGATTCAAGCCAGACGATGACAAACAGTCTGAGGTGCATTGTAAAGTGTGTTTCGCTGTCGTTGTGGCACCGCAAGGCAACACTACAAATCTCTCCAATCACCTTAAACGCCACCACAATAAACATTCTGTGAAAAAAATCATGCCAGAGAATCGTGATCTCAATTCTAAGCAAAAAAAAATCGTGATTCACATTTTTGCCAGAATCGTGCAGCCCTAGTCAGTGATGTTCAAAGATGGAGTCCACCAGCAAAACCACAACCTTCCAGTTGTCCTGAAACAAAGTCACTGTGTGTAGGAGACACCCTTTTAGGATAGTTTTCAACCCAGTGCATCAGCAAGATGCAGGAAAGGCCAGTAATCCATCATAATGTCAAAACAGTGCATTTAAACACAAGATGATAAATAGCCTACATTTTCAAATCTTTAAACTAAAAATCTGTGGTTTTCTACGTTTTAGATGTGAGTGTAAGCTTATCGTTACACTTGTAATGATTAAACTCCCCACACACTGATAAACACAGGAAACGTTAGACTCTGGTTGTGTGTTTATGCTCCTGGTGTCGTATGAGCGGTTTTGTGCCAAGCTCAATAAAAGAAGTGCCAATAAATGGAACCGTCGACAGCCGTCCCCGTTACACTGAATTCAGTGAAGAGAAATGACCTCAGATTCGTCTCTAGACAGAACAAGTAATGCCCAAGTGCAGACTGACATTGGTAGCAAGTACCAACTAACTGCAACAGAGTCATCTCTAACTACTCGTCATGACTCGTTCAAGGCTACGACAGCTTTATTAAACTAACTAACTGAAACTGTGCCGAATCAAGTGCACGTGTGTGGTTTCACAAATCCAAGTTTCCATTTAGACACGACCCATTAAATCAGTGTCTGAAGCTTCACACCAAATCAGTTCAGGCTGAAGAGCATTAATGTAATTCAGCGACACATGTAAACCAAGCTATAAAAATGTTAATGATCAGCTGAAGGGCTGTAAGATTTATATTGGATCAGATCCAGAGTATCAAAAATAGATTTCTTAATTAATTGGCCAATAAATAATGACAGAATTTTCTCGTTTTTGTGCGACTGCAGCCTCTGAATGACATTACTGTTTGTTGTGATTGTGTTACATTCAAGCGCAGCTCTTACAGTTGAATTAAAGCCCTTTTCTTGTATTCTACATTTCTTCCAATTAGATCATGAAAAGCTAAAAAATCTTTGGTTTGTCAGTGAAAACATTCCTGAGACAGATGAGGAAACAGTAATGTGATACCCTGATGAGACGAGCTGATGAGCCGAGGCGGCAGACCCGTCAGAGGCTGCTGATTGGTTCTCAGGCACTTGAAGATCAGTTTGGTGCACTTTGTGCAAACGTGAGCGTTGATTTGTTTTTGTCCTGAAAGCGAACAGTAGAAGAAGCACTGCGGTCGTCTCCTGAGGAAGCAGCGTAACTACTGAGGGCCTCCGCAGAACGGTAAGGCAGCATCACTGGACTTGTGCTCCCAGTCGTACTGGTGGTACTGGTCAAACTGGTCGGGCTGGGCGCTGCTGCTCAGACTGCCGATGTCTCTGTCGATTATCTCGTTCACTGCAACAAAGAGAAGCAGGAGACATGATTATTTTTAAACTAACATTTTCATTTAGCTTTGTTCGTACAACATTTCCTCAGCGATTGCCAGAAATCCAAAATGATGGCTGACACCTGAGGAATAAAGGTGGAAACATGATATAAACGTTCCTCAGAACTCAACCTGTAAGATGAGGTGGAAAGCTCCAGACAAGGCTAGTAAGTGGACCTTGAGTTATTATTTTTTTTGTCTAGTATTTCTATTGGTTGGCATTTCTATTGGTTTTAAAGTGGTATCTAAAGGGGTGGATTAATGAGCAGTTTCTAAGCGGTTTGCTATGAGGTTGCTTGGCAGTTAAAAATCATAAAACCTATGTTGTGATGTGTAAGATTTCAGGAAAGCTCCAGTGACGGACTGACAACCTGGCCGTGTTGTCCCCTGCTTGTTGCCCGGTGTACACTGGGCTCAGGCCCAGTTACCTCAAATAACAGGAAACACATTCAGCAGTGGATATCACTTTACTTTCTACACAGATGTTGGATGAAACCAAAGGGTTTGCATTTGCCATTATCAAATGCAATGCACTGACAATTCAATGAAAAATAAATGATAAGGAATCTTTCACTGAAGTCTTTTAATCCATAATGTATTTAGATGTTCGTGTTCCATCGTCACGTCTCTGCTGGTGCTGAAACTGTTGTGTTGTGTGAGTGGGTGAGATAAAGTGTAACAGGCAAACAGATGATGAACAAATGCAGGGAAAGAATTCTGTGTTGCAGCTCTGTGTTGGGCCACAGGAGGGAGCAGCAGGACACAAACCTGTGACTTGTTCTTCAAAACCTTTCATTTGCTACAGCTATAAGCCACTATGCTTATTGGCTAATGCATTTACCTGGACAGGTTTGTGTGGTTGTAAAAGAGAGAAACTGGCTTTACTCCTGCATCGTGTTCTGCATCTTCTAATTACCAACTGATCCGTTTATTACTACCAACTGATTCATCATGATCCAGTACTTGACCACACATGCTGTGCAGGCTGGCGTCTCAGTGGAGGTGACAAATGATTGTGTTGAGTGTTATTAGCAGCAGTAGTGAAGCTGCTCTACTGAGTCGATTTGAACGACAGCAAACGGCTCCATCTCTGCTCCATCCAGTCTAAACTTAGCTCTGCAGTGAAACATGAAGCTCATGAAACAAACCAACACAACAAGACTCCTAACCAACGCTCCGCCTGTTAAACAGCTCCATCTGCAGACCTGCATCCAGACTGCCACTCTGAAAACTGGACACACAGACTCAATTCAAACTCTCCATCAGCTGCCTCCCCTTCCCTCTACAGGACCAAGCACCAGGACCTCCAGGTCCTCCAGGTTCTCCAGGACCTCCAGGACCTCCATGGCTGCAGGGCCTCTGCCTCCCTCACTTTCCTGAAGTCTCTCCTCAGGACTCTGTCTGTCTGTCTGTCTCTCTCCAGTTTCAGTTCTACGAGCTTCCAGTTTTTGGTGGAAGTGTTTACTCACGCAGCTTCCTTCATCCGTCTTCCTGGAAAGCTGAAACAATATCCTGACATAACCGGTTGTGTACGATGATACTGTACTGGGCAGTGAAGAGTGAGCACCTCCAGAGGAAAAACAAAAATGATATGACCGCATATTCAGAACACACATCTGACCTGTGCCACAGCTCAAACCCGTGAATCGCTGCTCACACATATAAAAATGAACAACGATATGGAAATGAAATGTCATTCTGTGCCACATGTGAGCAAGAAGATAAGACTTGGGTGACTTTTACTCGTCAGTGTAAACACGGCTCGAGAGCTCTTTCTACAGCAATTTGATGAACTGTTTCCCAGCAGGGTTACAATCAGTATTAATTCAGTCACAGCCACAGTAATATTAGTAGTAACAGTAGTACCTGAAGTAGCCTTCGTAGCATTAGTGCTATTAGAATCAGTCAACACTGAACGAGACTCTTCGTCTTGTTTGGACATAAAAAGTGTCTTTATTTCAATGTGACTTATCTAAAACATGCATAGCCAATTAAATACTTTGGAAATAACGGCTGCATGTAATCTAAAAAAAACCTTCCCAACCAGATTAAATCCAGTTTGTACATCAGTGGCTTCCCAACCAAGTGACAAGATTAATGTGTGACCTTCTGACCTGAATGTCTGCACATCTTTTGAGCTTCAAATCACCAAGTCAATCACTGCTGGGCAGCAACAGTAGCTGTAATATTCATTGAAACTGTTGCAGTCGCAGATGTTTTACAGGTGATTTAATCCACTGACTCATCACATCGAGGCCACTGAGCGATGAGGCAGCACCGGATCAGGCTGCTGAGGTCAATGTCAAGCTGAAAGGCGAGGGGGCGGCGGCCAGGCGGGAGGGTCAGAGGCCTGACGACAGCTGCTGCCCGCCAACTGAGGCACAGCAACAAATTTAACCCCCATCTGCATCATTCAGACCAGCAACAAGCAGACGCAGCTATTATTAACCCAGATCAGAGAGAAACACAGTATTCACACACAAACACACACAGGAGCCCGACGTATAAATAACCAACATCACAGAGCGAGTGTAGACGCACGCACACACGCACCTCGACAGCCACACAGCTGCACAGCAGAAACAGACGACACACAGCGAGCACCGATTAGGATTATGAAAGTCCAGATCCAGATCTGAATCCCAGGACCAGATCACAAGTCGAAGCAATAAATTCTTTGGAAGGCTGTTTTCTCTTCTTGTTAAAGTTTGCCACTGTGGTTAGACGACTTTATGACTTTAGTGTTTCCATTTTATACTACTTTATGCTCCAATACATCTCAGAGGGAAATGTACTTTTTACTCCACTACACGTATTTGACACACATAGTTCTGAGTTTCTTTTCACACATGAAGAGATATGATATATGATATAATGCAGTACTGTGCTAATCTACCCAGCATCTAGGAACTGCTGAGAATCCAAGCTCCAAACTTTTCAGAGCCTCCTTTCAAGCCTACAGCAGGATAGTTGATTAATGAGCACGCTCGGCTTCCTACCGTCATCCAGCGTGATCTCCTGGAGGCCCAAAGAGCCCAGATTTGGCTGGGAGTCTTCTGGCTCCTGCTTGATGCTCGGCACCTCTGCTGGGCTGGAGAGCAGAGAGTCCTTCTGGGGGTCAGCAGGGGTCACAAAGGCTCTTCTGGAACTCACAGATGGAGATGGTTCCCTCTGAGGTCCGCCAGAGGAGATGGGAGGCGGGATGGTGAAGGTCTGAAGGGACACCAAAGAGGCCTGGGGAGGCATCGTGGAGATCTGAGTAGGCATGATGGAGGTCTGAAGAGGAATCAAGGTCTGATGGGGAACTGCAGAGGTCTGCGAGGACATGGAGGAGGATGCGTGAGGAAACATTAAGGAGGTCTGAAGGGGGACCGAGGAGGGAGGGGGACGATGAAGACGAGACGTGTTCTGGGAAGAAGGACCACATTGCACTGGGATGTCACGGGAATCATAATAAACCACGTCTGGGCCGAGCACTCGGTCACGGGAGGGCACCTGGCAGGAGGGGGGACAGAAGCCAGGTGGATTGTGGGAGATGTGTTCTGTCTCCCAGCGCTCCTGTTTGACTACCGCAGCGGCAGGGAGGTGACGTCTGCCTCCAGGCAGGTAGGTGAAGCTCTGCGTTAGACTTCTTCGTCTCTTCCCATTCGAGACGTAGAACTGGACTTGGACCGGATCCGTTGTCTTCTTAGTGTAAGGAGGAACCTCCACCGCAATGCTGGACTGAAAGACAGAAACACAGAGACATGAAGAAAACTACAGAAAAAACAAAAAAATGTCTTTGGGTTAATGACAAAACAAAGGTCTCATGAATTGTGATTTCCCTCCTTGGTTTCATGTATTTGACATTAACAGGACATAAAGACAGAATTACCATGAACCGTATAATCTGCTCTGCACACAATTGAATGAGCATCTGGTGCATCAAGGCAACAAAAAAATGTTGTCACGGCTGAATCCAAAAGAAGAAGTTGTTATCATCTTTGCAAACACTTGCGGGTGTTTAAGGTTTGGCCTAAATGACAGTGACTTTGCAGGAAGACAGAAGTGCATGATTTCAACATAGAAATAAACCAGAATGTATTTTGTGGAATTGCAATAACTGTCAAATTAAAGAAGAAAGAGAAACAAGACCTTCGTGGACAAAACATGTAACATAAACACATATTTAATTTTGTTGGCTCTTAAATGTAATTAAACAAAAACAATCAGTCACATTCAGAACCAAGTTACAGAATCTGCTACAAATGTACAATCCTCAGTGATGTCGAGGGGACGCCTGCCTCAGCTCCCTGTCCTCCCTCAGACAGAGACACAGACTCAGCCTCAGTCTCTCCGTGGTTTCAACAAGCTCCTTTTAACTTCCTCTCTGTTCTTCCTCTCGGGGGAATCCTCACCACCATCTTAAGTGACGTTTAAATGCTCCAAAAACGAGAGTGAATTTCTGTGAGATCGACCCTTCAAGGTGTGAGGGAACCCTCAAAGGGGAACTCTTGATCCCTCGGCTCAAAAGTAATTAAAACCCTCCAAAGGCTCCCACAGATAAATGTGAGGGGTTCTGATACACTGACACTCATAAGTGGAGGCTGCTGTATGAACAGATAATAAACGACAATATAGTGAAAAAAAACAGCGGCAACAATATAAAATATGTTTTAATAGGAGAAGTTAGAAATTGCTAATAAATATAGCACGTCAAATCTTTATCTGAAAGTAAGACAATTACTCCTGTGAAATATCTGGAGTGGAGTAAAAAGCACAAGATGTTTTTGAAATTCTTTTTTGCTCAATATTTAGTCTCATTTAAGCTCTGTTTGGTCTCCACCAACTCCTGAGGAAACATATTTCTCTCTGTGGTCTCAGGACCGAAGTTAAGGTTCGGTTCTAATGAGGTCAAACATTTGGCTGTTACACACTCAGTGGCCAACTCAGTAACCTCCTCGACTTCCTGTGAAGAAAGTGTCAAACTCCCTCAACACTGTTTTTGTTATTATTTGTATTTGTTTTATTCCTGCTCCCACATCCCTATTTTATCACAGGAACCACATAAAAATCTTTTTTTACCATGTTGATATAGCTAAAGATAATGTTTCTACTTACTCCGCTGCTTTTTTCTGGCACAACTCTGGCGTCCATTTCCCACAGAGATCTTCCATCTGAGGGGGGAAATATGAAACTTAAACCGGTCGTTGAAGTTAAACATTAGCAAAATCTGATGTAGTGTATTTAATGTACAGTAAATGAATGGGAGCTGATCTTACCAGGCCCCTTCTCCATGAAAACAACCCTGGACTGTGAGGAGATGTTGGACCCGGTGATGAGCAGCTCCTCTCCTCCGTCCACAGAGCAGCTGGCTGGACTGAAGCTCTCCACCTGAGGAAGCTCCTGGCCCGAGCGCTGAGCTGAAACACAGCAGTTATTGCTGGTATTTAAACACATCAGTGGTTTCTCCATGTCGCACAGTAAACTACAAATAAACACACTTAGAAGCATAAACACATTAGAGGAAATGATTAGCATCTGTGTTTTTCAATAACTGGGGCATGAAGCAAAATCTCACATCCCCTGAATTTCCTGCTCTGCTTGTTCGACCAAAATCTGGTTTTCGAAATGAATGAAAAAACCATTATCCTGTCTGTGACTCTCTCTTTGTTGAATGTAATGTACTGCTGACCTCACTGGAAGTCACTCTGAATAACAAGACCAGATTTAAATGTGATGTATTAATACTACAGGTGACTCACAGCACTCCACAGGAACAGATGTCGTCTGCAGCCACAGCATCCGGCCGTCCGGCTGAGGGACGGCGACCCTGAACACAACTCGCACCCTCGTGTTTTTCCGCCCGATATCAGTCTCTCCTTTCTTCAGCTCGATGTCGGCGTTACGCAGCTTCAAGATGCCGGCACAGTCAATGCTGTGGAAAGGAAAACCAAGAGACATACTGTTTATCAGAATGCACTCTGCTACTTTAAAGGTATCCTGTGGAGTTTTGGACCACTAGTGAGGTTCTAGAGCTTCTAATGTTTTGCTGCGCCCATCTTTTCTTTCAGTCTTTGTATCTTTGAATCCATGGCTCCACTAGCATGCGCACACATATACATGTGATGTGATCCACATCACTGCCGACTGCAGAGCGCTGTAATGTAAAGGTATAGTGCATGCAAGCTCTGAAAACATGAGGAAAAGGAAGACAAGTGAAACAAGATACGCAGAAGAAGCGTGGCAGCTGCAGAAGAAAAGGCTGGAAACGTCTCATTAGTTGGTAGATTGGTTTTGGGAAATTAAAGTGCATTAACCTTCAAATCAGGCGCGTCTAAAAACTAGAGACTAGATGAGGAGAACAAAGAGTCATTTAGAAATAGGCTTATAGCTGCTAGGTCTATTAGTTACTACTACTCCTGTTGCTAATACAACCCCAAACACTGCTACTACTACTGCTACTAAAAAGGACAACATGGGTCCAGACATCAGGGCCACGCTGATTTTGACGCCTTAAAAATCAACTGTGATACTAAATCCAGGTCTGTTGCTGTTCCCCCCGTTACCTGGCAGACATGTCGTTTTCTGGAAGCAGAGGGATCTCCAGGACTTTCGTGCAACCCACGATTTTCTCCTGGCAGCTGGTGGTCACCATCTTCCCCGTTACCCGGTGGACCTGGTAGAAGGAATGAGGGCGAAGGCTGCGGTCGTCCGCGGTGCCGATGAACAACAGCAGGCTGAGCGGCTGCTCCCTGTATCCTGTCAACTGAGGACACAAATTCAATGACACACATCTGATGAACAGTTGCTCTTCCTGCCTGACATCTCAACAGTAATGTTACTTAGACTTGCTGAAACACAGAGGGAGGACGCTCATAATGCCCCCCCGTGTATTCCAGAAAGGGCTTCACAATTAAAATGTTGAATGTGAAACTGAAGTTTGATATCTCAGACAGAATCAGTCCAATTTTGACCAAACATGGAATGAATATGTTTGGCAGCATATTCTGGTGATGTCATACACCGACCGGCCTGATTGGTGAACATAATTAAAGTTTAAAGGAATAATCCAACATGTTGCAAAGATTATTTGCTGTATGTTAAGTATGGAGCCCGAATGTGGTTTGGCCAGCTGAACGTGAATGTAAAAACTATAATTTGTGATCTATTTATTTGTTTTTCAGCAAACGATATAATGTATTAATTAGTGAGCGTCAGAGGTGTTGGTATGTGTATTTTTGAACTCTGAACAGATCCAGACTTGCAGTTTACCCCTGTTTAAAACTAAGACATTTTAAACACCACTGATTTTTGGTTCTGCCAGTGACTTACTGCTTCATGAAGGTGCAGTAACGATAAGTAAAACCTTGATAAACGGTCACTACTGCGCCACCAGTCTGATTTTGATGACACCTTGTTACTGAATGTCTCATGGGTGCCTGCATCATAAGGAGGGCAAGATATATTTACTTCAAGAAATGCTAACTTTCATTTGCTATATAAAAAGCTCATTGACCAATTCCTATAGAGATAGCAATAAAAGTTATGAAAACTGAAAAACAAGTATATTAAACACCAAAAAATAAATAAGAAAAAACAATAAGAAATACGTCTAAAACGTGTGTAAAAGGATTTTGTTTTCATCACTCTGTAAAATAAAAGACAAATAAGCACATGATGTCTGGTTTGATCCTCTAGAGAGTTGCAGTCTTTTGTGGATTTCACTGTGCAGCCACGAGCATGGTTTTCTGCTTCCTGCGTGACCCAGCAGCCTCTGAGTTTTTACACATCTTGCAGCAGGAAGCTCGTCTGGCTTCAGCAGCAGCCTGAGAATGTGACACCCAGAATAGCCCCGCTGGTGTCCGTTACATACGAGGCCTTGGTGGAGCTTTACTTGCCTCGGCCTGCGTCTGTTCTCTGATCCACAGGATCCATCAGGCTGTTTACCCACAACATCAGCACAACACAACCTCAGTCGCTCTCTGACACGTCTCTACTGAATCATCACCGTGTGCTCTCAGAGGAACCTGTAAAACCTAACAAGGCTACTGCGAATGACTAATTTTTGATTAATCAATGAATTGTTAATTGTTACAGGAACCAGAGAATGTTTGGTAAATTTACTTTACAAATAATTAAATAAAACAATTAATTGATTATCACAATGGTTGTCAGTTAATTTTCTGTCGATCAATTCATCTGCTAATACCAGATAAATGAACAGCTTCCATTACAGTCTGACCAAGTTTTGACCGGGGACATAAGTAAATATGAATTGTTTTGAGTTACAGTTAAAGGACGGTTTATATTTTGTGCAAATTCTCAGTATCTTGAAACTCGACAATGGCCCTGCTGCCATGAACTAATAACGTGAATCCATAAGAACATGTCTTGACATAATGTACCTCAGAATGTTGCTCAGAGACCCGAACACCGAAGTCAGAATTAAGTTGGAATTAAGACTAAAGGGTGAGGTCAGACCGGATGTGTTACTGAAGACTCACCTTGATGACAGGATGTCCAACAGTAGCTGCCTTAATGGACCCTCTGCTGCCCTCTGTCTCATAATGCGCCCTGTGGTAGGATCTGGGCTGGACCTCCAGCTTCAGCTCGCACTGGTCAAACTGGTTGGGCAGAGGCCAGTCCAGAGGAGGGGGTGATGAGGTGCTGGAGGCAGAGACAACAGACACGTGATGATCAGAAACTGTACGACACCAATCACTATTCCTCTAGTGGTGGATCTCTGATGGGAGTTCAAGGGTCACCAACAATCGGATGGTTGGATGATAGAAAATTAGAAAGAGGACTTTATTCCCGTTAGAAAACGCTAAATTGTTTTCTGGCATCACTCTCATGTCTGTATTGTAAATATGAAGCTACTGCTGGAAGCCACTTAGCTCAGCTTAGCATAAAGACTGGAAGCAGGAGAAGCAGCTTGGCTGGCTCTGTCGAAAGTTCAAAATTGCACCTAAAAAGCAACAGTGTTTGGTGGATGGACAGAGCCAGGTTAACTGTTCCCCCCTGTTTCCAGTCCTTAACAACCACCTGCTGGCTGTGGCCTTATACTGAGCCGGTAGATATGAGAGTGGTTCCAATCTTTCATGTAACTAACTGTGAATTGCTGTGTTGACTCATCGTCTCAGGATCCATATTCATTAACTACATGGTAAAAGTACAAAAACAAAAGAGTCAATACAGAGAACTAGCACTTTTAAAAGGAATAGTAACTGAAGTGAAATGAGGCCAACCTGAACAGAGGAGGGTTTCCAGGCTTGGGTTTGTTCCAGCTGAAGTGGGAGGGCACCTGAAGAAAGAGCTCCGCCAGGCCGTCCTGTTCACGCCCCTCCTCCCCGGGGGAATCCTGGAAGGACTCTGGCCCAGGGTCTCCTTGACCGGCCAGGAGGCCCAGCTGGCTCCCTGACGTCCTCCTGGTCTTGGAGGGGACGTCCAACTCCTGGTAGCCAGACATCAGAAGAGATCCCAGTGGGCCAGCGGCGGGGCTTCCCACCCAGGTCTCGTCGGTCACGCTACCTCGTGGAGAGGCGCCTGGTGTGGGGCTGGGGGAGTGGTGAGGAGAGGGCGAGCGGGCGTAGGGGTCGGCGCTGGAGTGGCGCCTCTTACCGCAGGGGGAGGTCGGTCTGGATGATGGCCTGAGAAAGAAGTCCAGTCGGATCAGCTGGATTTCACCGGTGTCAATGTTGAATCAATTCAAAACATCGGACCCAGAAATGACCCCTAACCCTAACCCTGTATGGATTTAAAGGCTGTTTGTCTTTTCTAAACCGTAAAACAGTAGTTCAGTCACTATCTGACCATGAATGTTGCTTTTTCTATCTTAAAAAGAGATCTTGAGCTCAATGAGACTACTTGGTTAAATAAATAATGTTACTAATTAGACATTTGGAGACCATGATGACATGTACCTGGAGGTGGGCCGGCGGTTCAGCCAGCTCTCCTCAGTGACACTGGTGCGAGGGGAGTGGCAGGGCGACTGACGGGGTGACTGACGGGGAGACTGATGAGGCGACAGTGCCGGGCTGAAGGCCAGAGGATGCTGGTACTTCTGCTGCCACAGCTCCACCCCAAAGGCCCCACCCCCACAGCCCGGGGACCCCAGAGGTGACCCGAGGGGGGACCCCAGGGCGAGGCGGGCAGCATCGAGCAGCTCCCCCTCCACGTCATCGTAGACGTGGGAGAAGGACTCACAGGAGGAGAGGTCGGACATCCAGCTCCTGGAGGACAGGCTGCTACAGGGGCTCGGGCAGAGTGTCGTGTCTCGGTAGCAGGCGTCCAGGGGCAGGTAGAGCTGGCCTCTGGACCTGGACGCCTCGGGGTAACCCCCCTCTGCCCCACCTACTGCCAAAGCTTCATGGCTACTGCCCGGCTCCACATGGTTGTTGGGAGCGATTGAGGTTATCTGGATACTCGGGCAGTCGAAGGCTCTGGGGTTCCCCTGGGCCGCGTATTGGGGCCCCTGGGATTGGTAGCCAACATGCTGATAGTTGTCTGCGGTGGGGAAACATGCAGGGTGACTCTGCAGCTCCTGGACGACGGGCTGCTCGGCCAGAGCCTGTGTGGAGGTGGGAGGTGTCCTCGCATCCAGATCTGGACCTGTGAGGGGGAAGAGATGCGCCAACATGGAAATCAGACATGTGATCATTTGCATTGCAAACACATTTGTTTTTATTGCCATGCAGCAGCAGTTTCACCTGACAGTTGATATTCATCTATCACCAGCAGACAGATTCATAAAATCTTGACATCGCAACAATCTTGACAACAACATCACAGGGTTTCAGTTCAGTTCAGATATTTTTTGTTCTACAAGAGGAAATTCTTTTTGCTCTGGAAACATGTGAGTGTGGACTAAATAATTAGTGAATTAATATTAAGGAAAAAAGTAAATTTTTATTTATCAATTTTTAATGTAATTTCTCAAGCAAAAATGCCAAATATTTACTGATACTGAACGTCTTTGGGTTTGGACTAACATTTCCCACTTTTTTCTAATAACAGACCAAAAGGCAACACACGGCAGCAGTGACTGACTCTCACACCCATTGTTTCAATGGAAGCCGACACACCAGCAGTGTCTCGATGCACTTGAACTCATCATGTAAAGCCAAAGAGGCTGGGAACCACTGCCATACTACCCTCCCTGCTCCCTGCCTGCTGTTTGTGGTTTACTGTCTGTGTTTTGAGACAGTGGTGACTGACTGATGTACTGATGTACAGTGACACTACAGCAGCAGATAATAGTTCACGCACTGAGGGACTAATTGTGGTGACGGATTATCTTCAACAGTTCAGTAGGTTCATTCACACAGCTGCACACACTCCTCACCACAACCCTACTATTAATACCCCTCTTTCTCGCTCTCACACACACACCTTGCATGCCACATGCAAAAAAGGCTTCAAAGTGGTAACTGTGATCTGCTTCAACAGCTCCACTCGCGGCTTCTTTGCAAATAGCCCTCAATGTGTTTGATGGAGATAAATGAGATGTGATGCAACAGTTGCCCCCCTCCAGGGCAGAAATGGGGGAGGAGGAGGAGGCCGTGTCTGCCGCCAGCTGGGTGCCACAGAGCGGTTCAAAAACCAGGAAGTAAAACCTGCCGGCAGACAGGCTGGGCGTGACGCCGTCTGAAACAGCATCTACAGGATCCATCTCAGCTGCTGAATGTTAGAAGACAATGAACTGGTTGTCTCCATTTCATCACCTACAGATTTCCTCAGTGTTTCCAGCTGCAGCACCTCACATTTTTCATTTTCTGCTCAATGTCACTAAGTTTGGGAGGAATCTGAACTTTGGATTAACGGTGAACAGCCAAAATGTTTACTTTGTTACTTACTCTGCTTCATGTGGACAAAACCGGAACAAAAACCCTAAAACCAGTCAAGTAGAAAAGTATCAAATCAATTTTCCAATCTGTGTTATTCATTTTGGGCAAACAGAGCTTTATTACAGTTAACTCAGTGGTTTACCTAAGAGGGTAAAATACTGCTATGAGGCAATCAGCCACCAGAAACTGAAAATGATTCTGGTATTTTCAGTTCCGGGACGCTCCCAACGCACTTTTTAGTTTCCATACCTCTTTTATTTTCACTTGGGTGTATTTGAATTGTGATCATGTCAATGTGAATTAATCTCTTTACCCTCAGAGCAGCATTTCTACCGACAGCTCACCAATAAGAGACACTGAAAGCCGCCAGTTGGCCTCATGTGTTGCTCATGTTATTGTCAAAGGTGGACTTTTAAATCCAGAACAACACATTCATCTGAGGTGGAATTTCCTGTAACTGGAACCCGTGAGGAGAAAAAAGGATTATTAACTGATTGACTCAATCTGCAAAAAATACAGCAGCAACCATTTTCATAATTAATCTTGTGAGTCAGGTTTTAAGCAGAAAAGCCAAATATTCACTAATTTCAACTTGGACAGCAGCTAATTATTTTCATTACTGATTCATCTGTAGATTCCTTCCTTGATTAATTGCTCGGTCTCTGAAATATTAGAAAACAATGAAAAATGAAGACATGACATCTTCAAATGTTTTGTTTGACCAACAGTCTAAAACCCAGAATCTCAGTCTATAATCATATGAGATGAAGAAAAGCAGCAAATCATTGAAAGTGAGAATCAGGAACCAGTGAATTTGAGCAGAACGACTGGAGGGATGATACGTCGATCTGTCAGTCGATCTTTCTGGTCTTCGATCCAGACTGAAATATCTGTAGGATGGATGTGCATGTGGTTCAGACGTTCATGTTCCCCTCAGGATGAACTCTAAAAACTTTGTTGAATTGGAACAAACACGTGCAGAAGTGATGACGTTCACATCAGCCTCAGCTGGACTCTGTGTGTACTGTTAATTAGCCAATGTTCGTTTGCTAATTGCCAAACTAAGATGGTGATCATGATGAAAACGACACCTGCTTTGCATCATCGTATGACACTGTGTGTTAGCATGCTAGCATTAGCATTGACCTCAAAGCACCTCTGAGCCTGAGCACAGCCTCAGTTCAGTCTCACAGAGCTGCTGACATGATGCAAACTCTGAGCCTTGTTGTTTCATAAATGACTATTGATTGATTTATTGACAAATCGCTTCCATCTTCTCGAATGTGAATATTTGCCAGTTTTCTTAGTTTTTAATGATGACAAACTAAATTCTATCTGTCACATAAAACATGACCAACACAAGCTGATCCCAAATAACTACAGCACCTTGTTCAACAGCCTTCTGATCAATACCTTCAATGTACAGCTGACCGATCAATGATACTATCAATACAGTGAAGACTCTGTGGCTTTCAGTGGTTTTAGAGGAGGCTCATTCAGTCACTTCTTCACCTTCAGATCCACATTTCAAAATTCAACTAAAATTAACAGCAGACAGTTGAAAGTGTCAAATAAGCTAAAATAAAACAACACAACTTCCAGTCACAGTTTTCAAAATAAAATCCTGCACGCAGAACAATGCAAGCCAAGAAAAGAGAAGCAAAAAATCAAATTGATCCCATTTACAGAACTTAAATCAGGTCATTCAACAAATTGCTGATTGAAAGAAAATGAGTTGCCATTTTAATATATGATAAATTGTTTAAAGGATTTCTGCAGTACAAATGCTGATTTCTCTGCTTCCAGCTTGATCTTCTTTATAAACTAAATATCTCTGGTTTCATTTCAATATGTCAACTTCTGAGAAATTGTGACAGGCATTTTCCATGATTTACTGACACTGTACTGTGTAAACATTAATCACTTCATTAAATGAAATCAATGGCAGAATAATGAGCAGTGAAACAAGTATTAGTAACATAGTTTGTCCACATCAGTGTCTGTGTGAGTAAAGATAACTGACATTCAAAAAGAATAACCTGGGTTTCTACAAGCTACATCAGACTGATGCCATTGATTAGGATTTAACCTCATTTAACCTTTGAAGGACACATATCATTATAAAATATCTCTGAAAAATAGTCTGGATTTCACCATTTAAAGTACACTTTTAAACTTACTCAGTATTTTCTTCATTCCTATGTTTGTAGATCCTTATGACTGACTGTTGTAATATCTGATACATTTTTCTATTTTATGAGACTTATTTTACTTTAATGATTGCCTCTTAATTTCATCATGTTTAAGTCCTGTTTCCTGCTCTTTTCTGAAAGATTTTATTTAGACACACAGTCGACACCATATTAACTGTGTGCATCACAATCACAATCCCGACAATGACACAGCGAAACCAGACAAGAAATCCAAACACAACCTGCACGAGGACACGTTTGTAGCAACATGTCAAACAAACAAGCATCTTCATATCTGATCAACTTCAATAAAGCACATGAAATATAAATGAACATGAACATACACACACAAAAGCCTTCGATTCCAATTCATCCATCTTCTATCCTTCACTCAACTGACACTTCAACAATACGATCAGGGCCTTCAGAGTCTTTACTATCATGTCCCAGGTGTCACGGCTGTCCACCTGTCCTACACTCTCAAAACACAAATTAGATATAAATTTAAGCTCCATATTTTGATGAGCTCATTACTTGCAATAATTCTGCTGCTATTTCCATTTCATTTTATTTAATTTTCCATTTTTAAACAATAATACTACATTCCCAGTAAGTGGATTTCTTAAATACAGTTAATGAAAAAGTAATTATACAAAATGATGGGTTCAAATTTAATTTCACTCCCAATAACTCAAATAGCCACTGTTGTATCTGTATATTGCATCAAATCTCCTATATTTGGAAAAGAAATCCTGGATTAATGACTCAGTTCATTCACATTTATTCATGTTCACTAACTTTCTCTGCACTAGTTTGTGTTGGACTCTTTTATTTTGAAGTGCACAGCGCTCAGTTTCCGGTGTGGCTGCCGCTCGTTTCTCCCGAGCTTGTTGACAAAAAGACAAACTATCTCGGGTTGGACTCGTACCTGTCTGTCCTCCGTCCTCCTCAAAGACCAGCCTGAAGTCCAGCTCCTCAGCGAACCTTAGGAAGGACATTGACCCGCGGAGACACCGGAAGTCCTCGGTCCTCGGGCTCGACCTGTCTGTCTGTCTTTAACCTGTCTCACTCGCGTCCATCCGACTGAAAGCAGAACTCCGCCGCAACAACACGTCGACCAACCCGCCGGGACAACGTGTCCCCCGACGGCTGCTCGGTCAATAAAAACGTCCCCGAGTGTCGCCGTCAAACCGTCAGAGAGTCGTTGTTGACCGAACTTGTTGAGTTTGCGTGTTTCTGTTCGGCTGCAGCGACTTTTTACTGCTCCGGGCTGATCCGCCTGCTGCCTTCACGGCCCCTCGGAAACTCCGCCACGCCTCCGACAGCGATGTTGAGTCATTAGAAAAAACGGCCCCGAAATACAGCTTCAAACAACCGCAGCAGTTTGTTAATTACACTTAATAAAATAAAGCTAAACTTACATTTTTAAACACTTTAATGGCAATAAACATCTTTACTTCTGTTGGTTAATTCTTAATAGAGAATTTTCTGTAATACGTATAATGGAACTGTTTATTTGTGATTACCTGTGTTTTAACTTTATCTATTTTGTTAGTCACCATGTATGAATGTATGTGTGGTGTATACTGTCCTGTTTACTGTCTGTTCACCATCATACACATTTTGTGAACTGATAGATTCAGAAACATTAACATAAATCAAATGTCATTTACAGTAAAAAGTAACATATTTGTTACTGACTGCAGTTAATTCACTGACAAAGAAATTAAATTAAAATTTAAGTCATATTAATTTCAATGAATGAGAGCTGTCTTTACATCACAAAATGTAAAATGTGAATGTTGAATTTTGATGTTGAGCTGTGAGACAATGATGGACAGATCAGTGACATCATAAAAATTTAATATAAAAGCTTTTATAATGCTAATTTTGCTCTTTCATTCAAAATTAGTTTTTGAATATTAACAGAATGAAGAAACAGTTTTTTTAATTATTAAAGAAGTCACTAATATTAAGATCTGAGGCTCTGTACATATGTTCATAATATAAATGATATTCTGGTTTCATTATGTTTTAGTTCTTCCTTTTGCTGCTGTGACTCTAATTTCCTACACAAGATTTATTGAGTTTATCCAACATTTTATCAATTGATGGACTTGATTGTTTTGAAGAATGTAAAACAGAAATATTCACTCAAAACATTTAAATAAATGGTCTGTGCTCCACAGGGTGCAATGATAACTTTTAATTCTAGTTTATCTTGAATGAACTGAAATGTTAAAATTTGCATTTATAGTAAGGAGCCACCACACTCTCTGTGCACCCAGATTCACTCACTGTCAAATCTCAGAGTGCCCCTGAAGGCATCATTGGCCAGCCCCGTGACGTCAGCAGCTGGGTGTCAATTCAGGAGTTTGAGATTTTTACAATCATGAGGTCAAAGATTGCAGGTAAATTAAAGGAGCAGCCTGAAGTTATCAGCTGTTCACCGTCATGAAGGAACTGGTCCCAGAAACGCAGCAGTGTCGTGTGTTTGACAGGTTGTGTTCAGGCATCAGCTCCATCATCAGTATTTAGTATTTATAGATTTGGTCTTATCATTAAATGTGTAAAAATAATAATAATGATAAAAGATAAAAAATAACACACTGGTCCTTCAACGTCAAAATGAAACCAACAGTGTCTGGATGATCTGGAAGATTTTTCAGGTGAAAACTTAAACACAAATAAGAACCAGAGGTGAATACAAGTGGAAACAGAAACATGCTGCACCATATATCTGTTTAGTGACCTGGTAAAGAGACAAATACACTCATTTAATCCAACTCCAGCTGCCTTCAACAGAGAGTAAAGGATGCAAGCAGGAGACAAATGATGTGTTTAAGGCCCATGTAAAATCAGGATTGACAAAAAAAGTTCTTCTTTAAGGCACCAAGGTTAAAATTATTGTGTTTTCTCTGAAAAAGCTGAAGTGACGAAACGTCATCACGAAGGTCCAGCACCGCCCCCTACTGGCTGCAAACTCACATATTCAGTGAAAATCAGGAGGGCTGAACAATCCTGACCCAGTGGAAGACTGTATTTGCACCAGGTAGGTTCCAGTTTGAAAACAGTTCTGACTAAAGCAATGACAAAAAAAAAGTTGACACCTTAAAAAAAAAAAAAAAAGTCAAGTAGCTGCTGTTTTTTTTTTTACATTTCTAGGATTATCATAAATGTATGGACAGGAAAAAATGAACTGAAAAGAGAAACTAAAAATAGCTTTTTAAAACTTTCTTGATTTGTTCTTTCGGTCCACACAAACGTCCGTCAGTCGTTAGAGAAGCGTCTCATCCTGCTGTTTGAAGTAAAAGAGAAGTTTTTGACTGTTGGTCTCTACAGTTGTTCTGGAGACGTGTCGGCTTTGTGATGGTCACCATTGGTCACTGCCGCCGTCTTTGAGTTGTCCGTTTCCTGTTGGATCGCAGCTACATGTCGTTTCTTGTTCCCCTCTTCCTCTGTGGTGCCATTCATCTTCCCCTCCCTCTTCCTCTTGCAGACCAGGCCGGAGTCTTCCTCTCCGATACGACCCTCCGGTATTCCCAGAACTCTCAGGCAGACGATGGCGGCCGCTTGTTCGGCAAATTTCTTCGACTTCTCCCTGAAAACAACCAGATAATTTAACATGAGAGCCCTCAGGTATATGCTGGTTCTGTAAGTGTGTGTGTGTGTGTGTGTGTGTGTGTGTGTGTACTGACCACAGTGAAGATCTGTATTTCTTCTCTGCTACAGTCACGATGGACTGAAAGGCCCGGTCCTGAGAGCGCTGCACCTGTAAACACAACACACACAAACTGTTCACAGCCACAAACTGCAGCTGCTCTGATGGCAGTTTGTTGAACTGCAGATCTCAACAGACCTTGACATGTTGGTGCTACTAGGTTTTTCTTTCCAGACTTGGTAATAATCAAAGTCAAGGCTGAAAAATCTGCACATAAAAAAACAAACAAAAAAACACTGTCCTCAAATTTTTGGAATCCATCAAAGTAAATTCTCTCAGACTGGAGTTTATCCCAGCATGAGCTCCAGAACCACTCGGACCTTCCAGGACAGTCGATCGAGCTCAGGACGTCGAGCAGCTTCAGTGCCGGTTTCAGAGCTGCACCAGTTCACAGGACAGATTTGAGTAACTGCAGGTTCTCACCGTCTCATACAGCGGCTGCTCCAGCTTCTCCTTCCGGCTCCACTCCAGCAGGAACATCTTTGGGGTGATCTGAGGTGGATACTCCCTCCTAAAAGCACAAATACGAGTTACAATCATCAGTCTTCTCATGAAAAAACACCTGCTTAGTAAAAGAAAACTAAAATCAAAACCTTCACTGATTCATCAGATGGGAATATACACAAACAGACTGACCGCTCAAACTTGACAGCCATGGTGGTGACGTCTCCGTCCATTACGGGTCTGTCCGGCTGGCTGCTGCTCTGCAGGGCGTCCCTCCTGGTCTGCAGCTGTTCCTGGGTCTGCTGGTAGAACTCCTGCAGCCCGTAGGCCTCACTGCAACACAACGCCACATTCACATCATGTCACATTACATATTACATCACCTGATACCTGAAATCAGACACCAGCGGACGTCTGTGTCACCTCTGTTTAATAAATGGCCATGAAAAAAAGTCCTGTACCTGATCTCAGCGTTGGTCTGAGCCGCCTGCACCTGCTTCCCCAGAGGAGACTCCACCTTGTCTCTCAGCATTTGACACAGACAGTACTTGGTGTTGAAGGCATGGTTATCGTACCGGATGGCCTGTGAAGCACCAGACGACCATGAACAGATTCAGTCTGCATCCAGGTTTTGATTGAACAGAAGTTTCAACTGGGAACTTCCAACATTCAAAAAACAGAAGTCCTAAACTGTAACTCTTATTCACAGACTCCAATAAAAACATGTTATTGCTTGGTGACAAAACCCGTCTAATAATCGAATTGAAGACATTTTTAGACTTTTTCAGAGACTCACATATTTGAGGTATTCTTCCATCACTCTCTCCACAGGAAGTGGGCCCCGCGTGCTGAAGACTGATGCGTTCCACATGGCAGCACGGGCCAACATGACCGATGAGGCGCCCGTCGCCTTCCTGAACTCCTCGATGTCGCCGTTTGTTTTCACCAGATCCAGAGAACCTCCACTGCAGGAGACACAAGATGAGGATAAGAGAACTTTGAGAGCAAAAGAAAGGTGGTAAATTCTTCACTGTGATGGATTAACTGCACCAAACAATTTTCAAGTATCTGCCAGTTGATTTTATTGCATGTTTTGATAAAGTGAAACCACGTTTAACCGTTTGGGACAAAAAGATGTGGAGGTGTTGAGGCTTACTTGGCGATGACAGGGATGGAAACGGCCTGAGTGACGGCCTGAATGTAATCGCAGTGGACAGGATGTCTGGGACGCTCCTCCTTGAACCTGAACAAGCACATCAGTCAGAAATGCTGCAAATGAACACAGGGGACACAGAAAGCAGCATAATTTTGGATGGAAACAGAACCAGTTTACCTGCCGTGAACAGCAACAGCAGCTACGCCGGTCTTCTCAATCCTCTGGACCAGACTGACTGTCTCCTCCAACTGGAACCAGTGAACAACATGAAAGCAGTTACTGAAGAGACGCTGTAAGACTCCCTCCATTTAAAAGCTGATGGATTTACTGTAATGAATTACTGTAAGACTATATGAAATATAACATAAGCAACAATAACCCTACTTGACAACATAAAGTGAGACATACAGTTGTCTTTGCAGCTCTTACTCTATTTGACATTAGGAGACAACAATAAATACAAATATTGTAGAAATTAAATGAATTCTGAGTGAAATTAGAGAAAGAAATCTAGAATCTGATATATGTAAACACAAAACTGGAAATAGAATCATAAAGTGATGATGAGTCTCACCGAGGGCAGGATTCGGATTTTACACGTGACCGGTACGGAAACTCCTGTAACCAGCTTCTTCAGGATCTACAGATAAAAGCTATTTTTAGTTTCCTTCACATAATCCAAAATGTCTTTTTATCCAAACACGATCAATGATATTTGAAATATAAACACAGTAGCGGTTGTTTTATTCCACTCAGCTGAATGACCATAACTTTAACACCGACAGTTTGTCAGAGACACGCTGCCTGGCTGAAGCACTCACCGCCTCGATCTTGTCAGGGTCTGACAAAAGAGCAGCTCCCATCCCGCCCTGCAAGAGATCGGAGGTCAGTAAGAGGTCAAAGGTCAGAGCTGCAGGTTGGTTACTGAAGGGAAACTCACCTTAGTGGAGTATTCTTTTGGACAGCCCATATTCACATCGATAGCAGCCACATCCTTCTCCCTATAAGACAAGCACATTAATTAGTCTTCAAGTGGCCGGGGTCAGCAATGCATTCATTCATATTTAAATGTCAACACAAGACAGAATTTCAGCCCAATAATGAAACAAGCTGCATCCCAGTGTCCGGCTACATATGAACAGGTTGTGGGTCCTGTATGTATGTCGTGTGTTCACGCTGAAACTATGTTCAGCTTGTGTTTTTGCGGTTGAGTGAAAGGGTCAGAGACGGAGCGGTGGACTCACACCAGCCGGGCGACGGTCAGCGCTCTGTCGGGGTCAGCAGTTCCCTGAAAGAAGAAGACTGACTGTGAATCTACAGCGAACCGGCAGCAGAGCATGTCGTCTCGTCCAGATGTTTTCTGTCTCACCATCTGGAAGACGACCCTGTCTTTCTCCCTCTCGCAGGTCCTGAACATCACTCGATCGTCCGGAGCCACGAAATCCACCGTCTCCAGCACCTCTGACAAACACACACACAGTGAAAACGCCATGATGGGACCTGAAGCTCCTGAGTCTGTCTGTGTCCGTCAGTCCTGAAGGAGGCTCTTACCGTTCAGCACCCTGCGACACTGGGCCATTTTAATGTCGATCAGCTCCTGAAACAGACAGCACACAGTGAACAACGGTGACCGGGAGCCCGGTGTCAGATGTGAAGCCTCCTCCTCACCTCACAGTAAACCACATCCGCCCCGCAGTCCAGAGCCAGCAGCCTCATGGGCAGAGTCCCGACCCGGACCATGGGAGCCAGGGCGGTCACGTTCCTGAAGCTCAGCCTGTGTGCCGCCATCATGAAGCCTCAGTCGTCCTGTCGACAGCAGAGGAAACGAGGCTCACTGGCTTTAAACCATCAAACTGTTCCTGGGTCGATTCTCGTGCCACGTTTTCCGGCACGAGACCATCACGCCAAACTCCAGTCAAAAATGAGCTGATTTAGTGCGGTGCTCAGTCAGAAGACGACAACGTAACACCTTAAACTTAACGTGAATTTGTATGAGTTTGTTATTCGACCCGGCAAACAATTAAATCAGCATTCTCCGCATTTAACAAAGATTATTAACTTTTAAACCCGTTTCTACGTTCAAGCTAACAGCAAGTTAACCTCCAGCAGGAGGAGCCAAAAATAAAGATCTAATTGCAATTAACGAATTGAAAGTCTGCCGAATTATCTACAGTGTGATAACAATTTGTAAAAAGATTGTTTTAATCCCATGTCAGATCTGCCCAGTAGCCCACTAGCAAGCAACCTTTAAATTACGACTTTCCTAAATGGAGTTTGGCGGAACAAATCAATCAGGTTTATGCTATGCTAACATTTTAGCCGCCTCATCAATACGTTCAGTTTAATTAAAATAAACGTTCATTTTGCGGCCAAGTCATGTTTATACACGTATTTATCGATATATTGTTTAACTTTAAACGAAAAAAACTCACCGGCATTTATGTTGTTGTTCTACTGACGACAGCAGCTGCGGTCACGTGGTGCAAGAGCGAAACGTGCTGTTTTAAACTTCCTGTTTAGACCTCTACGTCATCACGTCGTACTAGATCCTCCACATGTAGATCAGCAGCACATAGAGCTGAGGTATATAGAAGAGCAGAAAGTCTTTAAGGTCCATCAGCAGAGCTCAACGTGATAAACAACAATCAGCCCTGTTCAAAGTCATTCTGGATTTATTGTGTCGCTATAGTTATTTATTCATCTTTACAAAAAAGTGCTCTAAAATACCTCCAAGTTAACATTCGATCAATGATCCCATCGAAAACACTGGATGCTTTACAAATAATTTACAGTGTAAAAGTGTCGAGACAACACGAGACAGGTGAAGACAGCAGCTGCTACAGACGCTGTTTTCCTGATCTCCTGGATTCCAGCATTATTAGAATGAATCCACCTCCAGTCGACGAGGACAGAAACACCGAAGCTTCTACAAAAGGCAATTAAAGACTCCTTTTACAAAATGATCATAAAACAGTCAAAGACAAGTGGATCTGCTGCAGATTGTTGGAGAAAAGCTGGATTCAATCACGTTGATTTATTTGGGGGTCATGAGAAGGTCTGAGGACCAAACACAGAGCTCTCAGAGCTCATGTTCTGTTCATCCACGAACTCAAACCCGTGTAATCAGAAACAAACAGGCTTCTATGGAGGCTGCAGCTCTGGCTTTGTTACAAACCCAAGGCTGTAAAAATTGCATGAACACGGTTCAGTGGTTTTCCTCTTTAATTATGTGGCAGCTGTGTTGCAGTGAGATCGGGAGGTCATCGACTGTAACCTGAACACTGAAACAAAATGATAAAGTACAGACGTGTTGTGAGTCAGCTGGTCTCCACGTTCAGGCCGACGGAGGTGAAACACAGAGGAGGAGTGATGAACAGTTTTAAACCTGGGCATGAATAAATGAAGCTGTGTCCCAATTTCACGCTGCACATTCATTCAAAGCACGTCGTGTTTTTGCTGCAAAGTAAAAATGCAGACTTTTTTTTTTTAGTGAGCTGTTGATATACATTATTGTCCCATAATGCAATGCACAAAGGAGACGGAGGCACAGCTCACATCTGTGAAAATGAAATTAATTGCAAATAGTGTTGAAGATCTTTGAAAACAACAAAAAGGAAAATGTCTTTCTGATGGTATTTTATTTAATTGGCATTTCGGTCACTGCACGACGTCTGATGATTTATGTGTAATTTACAGTAAATGGTGTGTTGGTTTCTCGTACACAAGGTACAAAACTGTCTATTATAAGGATTGAATGCAGTAGCTTCAGTTAACATATGACTTGTCATTGGGACACAGCTCGAGGCCACACATGAAGCCCGCTGGCACTCGAAACCACTGGGAACAACCGCTTTAGTCTATTTAAACCAGAACTATCGAACCTGAACTATTTAAACCAGAGATAGAGATTTGTTGTAAAAAAAAAACTGTCTAACAGTAAAATTAGATTTTTTTTACAAATATCACCGGTGAAGCTAAAAGAGACTAATGTGACTGTACAAACTGTACAACTGTATGTTTGTATTTAACATAAAATCTGCTATTGATTATCAATATTTTGCATAATAGAGAATCACACAACACCGACACATCTCTCTGTCTCATGTGTGAGTTATGACCTGATCAAGAGTCTCAAAATCTGGACCAGCTGACGTTAATGTCGTTCTTGTTCACTGTTTAATAACGGCACAGTTTTCTGACAACAGTAACAGAAAGATGTTCGAGTGGTGACACCTTCAAAGCTCCACACGAAATCACACAGAATCTGAAGTTACCGAGAGTCAGCTTTGAAGCTGGAGCTACAAGTGATCAGTTCCTGACCGAGACGAAGTGGAACTACATGGACAATATTTGTGAAAAAGGGCCAATTCGGCCTCGGTCACATGTTGAATTAACAAGACTTAATATGCATCATAAAAGCTGCCACGACAGCATTTCAAGATCTCACTGCGCTGCATGGGTGTGTAGTATTTCTTCATCAGTACAATCACAGTGTAGGTCAGTAAATCAGTTCAACAAACCAAAGATGAGGATTAAAGTGAGAGCAGCAGACACAACTACTTCATTAACAACAGATTAATAAACTGGAGCTTCCCTTGGTCTCAGGGTTCAGACGGTGCTTTGTGCAAAAGTGAAAAGAGTTCATAGTGAACGGGAAGGAAACAGGCGATGGAAGACCAAAGTGCTTCAAACAATCAAATGCAATACACAAAGCAAAAGGCACACTCAAAATATATTAGAATCTAATATTGTGAATCGGTTAATAAACAACATTTGAATGTACATTTTCCCCTTTAATGCCTTTTCACACCAAGTCAGACCACAAAAATACCTCATTTTTAAAAAGTGAACACACATTTGAAGTGATGGCACATTTTTAAACAGAGTAATATTGATTTCTATGTTGTTCGTGTGTATTTAAAATTCTGCTGTTCACATCATGGATGTCCCAAATGAATGCTGATATTTTCACCAGCAGGTTTCCAGGTGTCTTTACATCAGCCCATGTCCGATATCTGAATGGGCCTCCAGTTTATTCACGCTGCTCAGCAAACCTGGAACCTTCAGGAAGAGACTGTACGACGGACAGAAAACGACTGACACATGGAGAACTGACAGCTGAAGTCTCCATGTGACGTCCGGCCTAAACGCCGCTCCACTGGCTTCTGAAACTCAACGCAATCTCTCATTGAGAGTAACTTTTACTGATGTTTCTGAAAAAGTGAAACGTGTTCTGTTTGCTGCCAAGATCAGTCACTACTACAGCAGTCGATGTTAGAATTCAAACCCAAAGTTAGCAACAAGTCAAAAAACTACAGCTCCCACAAACCACAAGCTCCTCCCTCATCCACGAGCAGGGCCGAGAGATTCAGTATCGATGAAGTCAGTGCATTAATGATCGCCTTCTGTGACTCTACCCACCGCAGGGGTCAGGGGTCACCACGCCTCAACCAAAGTCAAATCAATAGTCATGGTCAATGATCAGTGAGTATGGTTGATCAGCAGATTTTCCAACCACTAGACATCAAGCAACAGGAGACCAAACCGAACCAAGTATCTGAAATTACGCCATTAACCAACTCTACTGTCTGATAATTAAGAGCTAGAATAAAGATCAATACATGATGATGATTCTGATGATTTAGGAATAACTTACAGAATAATACTTTTGTGTATATTTCTCTTTCCCCCGATGGTCTGAATAACTGACCACTGTGTCAGGTGTGTTTGCAGCCATGTTCGTGATATTCACTCCCTCCGTCTTCATCTCTATAAATGTTCAGCTGGAATCTAAACATGTCTGACTGTTTGGTCCTTCCTGTCCTGCTTTTGTCCCAATCACGTCTGGACGAGCTGTGGTCTCCACCCTCCTCTGTTAGGCCGCTGACCTTTAACCCCCGAAGATCTCAGGCTTGTGGGAAATGGTGTTCGTTAAAGGCCACTAAGACAGAAATGTGAAATGAACATTGGATCCTTTTTAAGAGTCTACAGCCATGCTAACGTCTCTGTGCGGCTATGGCTAGGCACAGTGGTGCTCTGAGCTAAATGCTAACATCAGCATGCTAACATCAGCATGCTAACACGATCATTATATTATAATGTTAAGCAGGTGTAATGTTTATCTTTACCATCTTTCCTTATGCCTTTGTTCACCATCTCAGTTTAGCGTGTTAGCATGCTAATGTCACGAATGTCATTCGTTTTACAGTTATTTGGCCATGGAACCTTCACCTGATGATGGCGCTAGATGAAAAGTTAAACGCTGACCAAAGTTATTACAAATTATCCTGAGGAGAACATGAATGTCTGAACCAAACCACATGACAATCCTTCCAATAGTTGTTGAGACACCTCACTATGAACCACAGATGTGAGCATCATGGTGTCACAATAAGAAAAATCAGGGGATCGGGATTCATCCTCTGGGGACCATGAATGTCTGTAAAAAAAAAGTTTTAGGGCAATTCACTGAATAGTTGTTAAGATATTTCAGTCTAAAAATGACCATCCCCATCTGGACATGCAGCAAACCTCAGAGCAGGATTTTTCTTGCAGGCTGGATTTTAAGGAATTTGCATTATTATAACCATCAGTGAGATTTTTAAACAGAATCTGAAGTTCCGGTTTCACTCCGGCTCTCTGTCAGGATGGTGGATGTACATTATCGATCTCTACAGCACGATATATGGCCTCAACAGCTGTTTCCAGTAGAACAGGATGTAAGAACGGCAAAAACCCCAGAATCCGTATATTAGCAGGAAAAAACGGTGACATGATAATAAAAGCAGAGAGGCGGCAGGAAAGAAGAATGAAAATACACAAACGCTGAGGATTCGATGTTTTCGTACTGTTTTCAGAACACTGACGATAGATTTGTTTGGGACTTGGTGTGAAAAGGCCTTAAGGCACAATCAAACACCAGGAACATTCAGAGGAAACAACCGTCAGTCGGTCAGAGTTCTGTCATGTTACAGAAAAGGAACAAATGGGTCCAAAATGGGAATAAAAGTCCTTTTCACAGTGTGACACTGTTGGCATTAGGTTGTTGTACTAGACGACTTAGTAGAAAAGAGAAGAAAATAAAAAGTGCACGCAGCCTGTAGAAGAACAGACGTTTCCTCTCGACTGCAGGGAAACCAGAGTCTCGGGGGTCAAAGGTCAGACAGGAAGCTCCGGTACCAGGAGGACGTGTCTGGGCAGTGATGGAGTAAAAACAAAGATCTGCACATCTTCAGAAAGAAAGTTTTAAGAATTGGCAGACAAACTGCTCCTGCCTGAAGACCGGTCAGTCCATTCTGACGGATTCGCAGTCTCGATGGGGTCAAACTGAGGAAAGACCACAAAACACAACCTCTGGCCCACGTACGTCGCCCTCTCTGCAGGAAAACACAGGTCAGGAAACAGGTCAGCTCTAACAGACGGAGTCCCAACCTTTAATCACACCTCCCTTTGGAAACTCACCAATGAAGTTGTAGATACACTTTGGTTTTTCTTTCCAATGGACACCCAGGAAGTAGACGGGTACGCCGGTGAGCATGATGACTAAACCAACACCACAAACCACCGGCTCGGAGTAAAGACTGAAACCCAGCAGCAGCGCCCAGAACATCAGGTAGCACACAGGAACCAACAGGTTCACCTGAAGAAAACATGGTTCAAAGTTTACAGTCCTTCATCTCTTATGGACACAAATCAATGTATTGGCAACAAGGATCATATGGTGACAAGGAGAATTAGCCAGCGAGGCAAAAAGCAGTGGTGGAGGAAGTATTCAGATCCTTTACTTATTTAAAAGTACTAATAAAACACTGTGAAAATACTCCGTTACAAGTAAAAGTTTTGAATTGATTTGCTTTTGTAAATTTGCTGATTATTTTTTCCATCGATCGATCGACTGTTTGGTTTGTAAAAATTCTGAAAACAGTGAGAAATGTGGTCACAATGATCCAGAGCCCAAAGTGACACCTTCACAATGTTGGTTTGGTGCAAACCTCCAAACTATTACAAACACATTCAACTTAAATGACCATCAAAATAGTTGCTAATTAATTTTCTTTCAATCAGCTAATTGACTAAATGTTTCTTTTAAACTGTTGTTTAGTTTGATTTAGAACAAAACATCATATTTTATGATGTGGAAAGAAGAAAAAAGTAGAAAGTAGCATGAAGAAAAGTAGAAGCGCCACAGATTTTGTTCTTGAGTGAAGGTGCTTAGTCGGGTGTGTTGGTACCTTGATGGGTCGGTACAGGTTGGGTTTCTTCCAGCGGTAATACAGCAGACCTGCGATGGTGACGCCGTACGACAGGTAGTTGATGAAGGAGACATAGTTGATCAGGTTGTGAGTCTCTCCGATGCAGAGGATAACAATGGTGGCAGCGCACTGAAAAACACAGCGTGACAATGTGATGAATATTAAAGGGTCAATGCGCTCATTTTGTCATTGAAGTCTGCTGTGTCCCGGCGGCGGCAGCTTAACGAAGGCGGCCGAGGCGTCGCTCTCTCCAGCAGGGAACCCTCCTCAGGGAACCCAACATGTTTCCAAACCAGATGAGACATATAACCCCTCCATCATGTTGTGGGTTTATCCTGGAGCAAAAAAACCCTCCACATCATGTCAGTACAGCTTCAGATGGCCACAGGACACAGGAAAAATGTAACGTAAAAATGAAAATATGAGATATATTTAATATGTTAAACACTAAAGAAAAAACATATGTAGACAACAACATGTGCATGTGATTTCAATTTCAATTAAAATTCAATTAAGTTTCCAACTCCTTCCATTAAAATCAACTCTTTTACCCTTAACAAATCAAAGAAACATTAACGTGCATTAAGAAGAGAGGCAGCTGCTAAAGAAGGGAAAGATCTCCAGTATGAAAACAAGCTTAAAAACCGCTGCATGTAGAGACAGAAGCAGAGCGCAGAGGTCAGTGTAACATCAGTGCGAGCTTGTACGTACGCAGACCAGCAGGGCCGGGATGGGCGTGCAGTTCTTGTAATGGATCATGGCCAGCAGACTGGGCAGGTGACCCTCTCTGGCCCCGGAGAAACACAACCTGCAGGCGGGAACAGCGGACGACCCGTCAGCGGCCAAACTACAGCGGCAGCATGAGCAGCGGCCGGAGCGGCGGGTCTCACCTGGAGGAGGTGAACAGGTAGCCGTTGATTCCTCCGAAGGTGGACAGAGCCACGGAGATCGGCATGATGACGGAGAACATTCCCAGCAGCTTCTCCCCGAACGTCTGAGCAGCAGGACGACAGACAGACTCACTGAGGTGTACGACATGAACTCCAGGTGGCCCGGCTGAGATTTAACATGCTGCACGTATTTTTCTCTACTATTTCATCTGCCTGATGCGTCCTTCAACATCAGAAACAAGGTTAACTGTTTGAAGCTGGAGTTAAAGCTGCTGCTTGTTTGTACAATCACTGCAGTGATCCTCCAAATATAACTAACAGATTGTTGTCAAATGAAAAAGGATTGATGGTGTTGTAATGTTGACCTGAATAAGTCTATGACCTCTGACCTTTGACCTCCTACTGGTTGCTTGTTATATTCTGATCTATCCACTGACCTGGACGCCTGAAACATGAAGTATAATTGTGACTGTTTGCTCCTGATGGTCGTGTAGCCACATTACTCACTACAGCCACGGCATTGGATGACAGCAGCTCCTCGGGCGACATGGAGGAGAAGTAGGCGATGTTGGTGAGCGTGTACACAAAGGTCACCAATGGTATGGAGATGTAGATGGCACGAGGTAGATTCCTGACCGATGCACAGATGCACAGATGATACAGTCAAACCAAAAATCAGTCAACATGCACGAAAGCTGATCAAAGAAACGAGTAGAAACTGTTGGCGGCACAAAGCCAGTGTGGAGAAAATAACATGTTCATGCTCATTGTTTTGATTTTTATCAGTTTTCATCCTCCAAAAAAATGTGCTTTTTCAAAGGACAATACAAATGAGCCACTGATCGTACAGACTCCCTCTAAAGATAAAAAACAAGTTTGTGTTGTAAATGATTTTTTAGTCTGGTTTTCACCCATATTGTGATATATTTATTTTAAATCTGCTGAGTAAATAGATAAAGGAATAGTTCCACATTCTGTTGTTTGTGTAATCTGCACAAAAAACCGTGGTGTAAAAACGTCAGTCTGTTTCATTGGGGCTAATGTATGTGCCAGACTTTGGTTGTGAAGAAGTTTCCAGGAAGTTACTGCTCCAAGCCAAGAAAAGTGCAGCACATACGACCCAGTGAAACAGCAAACTGTAATTTTACACTTCTGTTTTTGTACAGAATAAACAAACCAAACGTAACCTGTTAATCAGGGAACTTTCAAGGAGCCGAGCCAGGCTCGACGTTTCCCCCTGTTTCTATGCAAAGTTAACAAATACACAGGTATAAGAGTGATATCAATCTTCTCTCCACCTGAAAGTAAATAAACACATTTTCCAAAATGTCAAACTATTCCTTTAAGATTTAATTTAGACAAAAACTGCCTTTGAAAAACCCCAAAATGTCGCCAACAATCTGGACAAGCAGAACAAAGACAGAAGCCGAGATGGAAGCCCAACATTTCTGATGTTACAGCACTGGCAGATGTTGAGAAGGTGATGAGAAGCAGAAATATTCACCGTCTGGGTTCAACCACTTCCTCTGTGACGTAGTTGAGGAAGTTCCAGCCGCTGAAGGCGAAGGAGGCCTGCAGGAAGGCCAGCGCGATCTGACCGACCGACGGCGTCCTGTCCAGGGAGAAGGCCACCTGAGGAGTCAGCGCCTCGTAGTTCCCTGCAGGAAAAATCACACATTTGACTTTGCCGTTTCCTTCGGGAGCCAGTAAAGCTTTGGGCCACAGACTGAGAACGATACCGTTGCAGATCTGGACCAGGCCGACCACAATGATGAGGCCCAGAGCCATCAGCTTCCCCACCGTGAACACGTCCTGTATCCTGGTGGCCATGCGGACGCTGGAGCAGTTCACCCAGGTGAGCAGCACTGAGCAGAAAACACACTCAGTCAGAAGCAGGACACGCACAGGGGAAGAGAGTCCTGCACAGGACCGATCAATAATCATGGTAATATGGTTAGATCTGAAAACACGGGTGAGACACGCCCACCTCTGACTGACGGTCGGTACTTTTCAATATTGATTTGTATATAACAGCTGAGTGACGATGACACGTTTGGCCCAGTTTTACTGACCACGATGACCAGATCAGCATCAGCACAGCTCCGTCTCTCCACTGGGGAACCGGTGCTGCTGTTCTCGCCGGCGGTGGGCGGCAGCAGCCAGTTGCCCCGGGAGGCAGGAATGTGGGAAACGGGCGAGCGAGGGAGGGCGCGATTGTTTCACCTCGTCCATCATTGTCAGCGGCTTTGCCCCGCTCTCTCTCATGGTGGCCTCGCTCTCCAGCACAAAGACGAGCTGTCAGCCCCACAAAACAAACCACTTCCGTTGCGAAGAGCAAACAAAACGTAGCGGCCTCCCCCTCCGTCCCACAGGAGGCCGGGCAGAGCTCACGTTCCAGCATCCACATCCAAAAACAAGTGTGAATGATGGCGTCAGAGGCGAGGAACCACGCACCGAGGTCCCGCCGTTTCACCACGCCGACGGGATCTCAGACGTTATTTACTCAGCCATAAGACAAAGAGGCTGTGGATCAACGCTCGGCGGAGCAGGTCCTCTCAGGCAACACACCAAGCGATTAGGCAGCCTGACGGATCCACGTGACAGCAGCATTTCTTTTTTCACACAATCAATTTTTGATGGGAACATTTAAATGTTTGAGGAGTGAAGCAGCTCTGCTGCTTTTACATCCTCCAAATCCCTGCAGGACGCGTCATAACATCTGCACTCATGTCAGATTTTGCTGAGCTTCGTCCCATCGTCGAGCTTTTCTTAGCTTTTTAAGTCTCCGGCTAAATATTAACGTGCAATTTGTCACCTTTGAGTCACAGCTGCTCAAATCCCACTACACGTTTTGTAAGAGTGACAAAGGCCTTGTCCTCCACCTTCTGCAGCCAAAACTTTACCTGTTCATTAAACCCAAACCTTCAACCGCCAAACAGTGATCGTCAACATTAACAAGACATGAGAAAATATTTTCATAAGCACAAATCAATTTCTTTTTTTAGTATTTGTTTTGTTAAATGATTGAAGACGTGTTTCTGATTTACTGACAGTTCTTAAATACATTAGTTGTTTTCTAATAAATCATGTCTCATTTGCTGCATATTTTAACTTTCTATTTGAATGTTTTTTAATGTATTATTATTATTATATTATTATGGCTGAAGTGTTTCTGTACAGTGTTCGTCACCAAACGTTCTCCCTCATCCCACCTTGGAGCTCTGCTCTCCTCCCTCCTAAAGGGAAGCTGTGCATTATTTACTACGGCCATGAAAATGTTTTAAAAAGCCTTCAGCCAGGAGTTACATTAGAGAGATTTTGCACGTGACCACTTCCCTCTGATGCCAAAGGAATGGACCCGTAGTTTATTGATGAGCTGAATTACAATCAGCATAAGAAAAGACAATAAGACAACATGTCGTCCTTCATGAATGATGCAAACGCACTGTGGGTCAACAGCAGGACAGACTGAACTGCTTCCCTGCAGGACGAATCAAAACCAGAGTGTCCCGTCCACGTAGCCTCCCGTCTCAACGAGCGCCTCATCGTTAACAGTCCCGAGGACGACAAACACTTACAGAGACAGGTGGCGGACAGCATCCGTGTGGCCGTGTATGGGGGGACGCAGTTTGGGAAGACGGGCTGCAGGACGTAGCTGGAGAAGGTGAGGGCGATGACAGCCAGCGTGGTCGGGTACATGATGAGGACGGCGCTCCACAACAGGAGAAACCTGAAGAAGAAAAACACTCACACACATGAGTACACATTACTTTCATTACTTCTGTTTGTGAAACTGGTTGTGGAGGTAGTTTTAGTGGAGAGTTTTCATTTGGTCTAAAATGCTTTTCAGGGTTTTTCACCTTGACCTTGTTGCAGCTACTTTGACTCGTGATGAGCAACGAACCAGAATAAGCCAAAGTATACAAACCACTATCAAGCTTTTCATTTTAACATGAAACATTTAACACTAACATGCATAAGTTCTATTGATATTAACATTGTACCTGTAGCGCCACCACGTGACGGCACAAACAGAGCAGAGGCTCCTCACTCACCCCATCAGACCGCCGAATATCTCGGTGACGTACGAGTAGTCTCCTCCAGATTTGGGGATGGTGACGCCCAGTTCAGCGTAGCAGAGGGAGCCCAAGGCGGCGATGCAGCCCCCCAGTAACCAAACCACCAAGGCCAAACCCACTGAGCCCGAGTGCTCCAGGACCCCCTTTGGAGAGATGAAGATCCCAGAGCCGATGATGTTTCCTGAGGAGAGGAAGAAGAAGGTATCGGACGCTGACTCTCTTCCCGAGGAGACTAACGAGAACCAAGAGAACTGAGCACACCGTTGCTCTTTACACTGCTTCCAGTTACTTACACAATAGATGTTCACAAATCACTCAAAAATCTGAGGCCAAGACACTTTGACGCCTCTGACGGAGGAACCTCAGATGTGTAGGAAGCAGTCAGGTGGTTGAAGTCAGAACCAATCAGATGATGAACATCAGAGCTATTACAGGTTTGTGTTTTTCATTAGTTTTTAGTTTCATATTTTTGTTCCCAATTCAGTTTAGGTTCAGTTTATTTCCAGAGTCGGTTTGCTCAATTCAGTTCAGTTTTTATTGTTTAAAAATGTTTTAGTGTTAGTTTTTTATTTCGGGGCGTGTTTGACGCAAAAAGTCCAGAGGAGACATTGACTTTACAAACACGATGCTTTGTGACTCACGGACACTTTGAGTCTCGAACATGAGTCAGCGCCTCCTCGTGTCTGTGCTCTGTGACCAAACTGATAAAAGACTAAAACTAAAAAAGACATTTCCTGTATATTTTTATTTCATTTTTTTACTGTTTTGTAAGTAAATCACATTTTGTCTATCAGCATCTACCTGTGTCTTTGTGTATCAGCGGTTTTTTCATGTAGTTTTAGTTTAGACTTGAAGAAAATAACTGTCTGCACACAAACACTTTCAAACTTTCAAATCTAGATTAAAAGCTCTGCTGTTTGTGTTTGACAACTTTTACATAGTCGATCTCATTTTATCCAATGTTTTCTATCTCGTTTTATCTTTATCTTAATTCTGGCATTCTGGTTTGTTTTTGAATTTTGTTTTTGTTTTTGCTCCGTTAAAGTCTCCGTGAATGAAAACGATGTGGTTCGATCGAAAGCTCCAGAACAGCCACGAAATAAAACTTGAGGTGAGATTTTTACGTCAATAAAACAATACGGGAGGATATCCTGGAGCAATTCAACAGCAGCCAATCACGCACAAGATGAACGGATGATATTTCACTTTGTCACATTCAGATGGAAAGATTCTGCCGTGGTAAACAAAAAACAAAAAAACAGGGCAACAAAGAAAACATTACAAAACATTATAATTGTGTCAAAGGGAAAAGACCCAGACACAATGACACATTTTACAAAAGCTATAAAGATTTTTAAAGTAATGAATTCATTTCAACTTCAAAGGCCTCTGCATGTAAGTCCACTTCAATCAACTGTGACGGCAGGTGGGAATGAAAATGCTTGAATAAAAACAGACACATTACTCAATCTCATGAACTCAAATTTGCACATTTAATGCAAACACACGTCCACACATGCTTTTCACATGTGACTTGTTTGGAAGGGTTTTCACACGGCAGACATCAGCCACAACATCTCCGACACTTCTGCCGCCGCACCTTAAAAACACCAGTGACCCGTTGAGACTCTCAACCAGAGTCACACAATCCGAACTGTTCCCCCCTGAGTTTATACAGAGGGCATTAAAACACAAAGAGCTCCATAACAGAGTGAGTTAGAGAAGGAGGTAAAGGCCATCACTCAGGCCGGGACAATCCCTCCTGCCCAGAGCCTCAGTATGCAGTGTAGAGTACCAGCACATCCGACACATTCACACTACAGCGCTACCAGTAGCACGGCAGAAGGCAGCCAAGTGGCACAGACGGCCATTACATAACCAGACATAAATTATCCACTCGGGCTGCAGAGGTGGGAAGTGACCGACTCACCTTCTGCGTCCATTCATTCCTGCAGCTTCCTAAAAGTGACACGCAGGGAAAAACAGGCCGGCGTTGTGGAGACGAAGCTCGGTTCGGTTTAATCTAGTGGCTCGCGAGCGTTGATGCTGAACGTGGTCCAGCGTGCAGAGCGGCCAGCTCGTTCACTCAGCTCCCTCTCTGAATGGAAAGGTGCTTCAGCATTCTGCACACAGGACCTTTCTCTTGTTCTGGAGAAGGATTTTTACAAAAATGTGCAGCTCGGCCGAGAGGGAGAGGCGGCGCAGTTAGACACGGCCTGCGCCAGAAAGCAGGAGGTCGGAGGTCAGAGCTCATAGGGGCGACTGTGACGCGGATCCTGCAGCCTTCAGCTGCTCTCCTGCTGCTTTCAGCTCTTACAGATAAACATCCAACAAGAATAAAATCTGCAAATCCTGAACGGACAGCAGTTATGTCCTGGAGCGCTTCACATTCTTCCTTTCATTCAGCCATTCACACGCCGATGGCAGCAAACGACCCAAGGCCCTGAGGAGCATCGATCCACGAACCCTGCATTCAGGAGAGGAGCTCGTTCCACAGCAGAACGCAAAACTGTCAGATGGATGAAAAATCATTCCTCCATCTTTAGGAAAACACAATTCGAACTTTGCCTCGAGGGTGGTGTCAGAGGAAAGACCACGTGGTACCTAAACCAAAAGGGTTCATCCCGAGTGAGGTGGCTACACTTTTTTTGACTTTTTCCCAAACACAATCACGACAAAGGGAATGTGTGTATAACACAAACACCCCGAACCGACCGCATGAACAGAATCTGATCCATTCAGTCTGCACAGTAGCTCCAGCTCAGCTTTCTCCAAATGTATCCATCACATTTATCTTCTCCAGCAAATCCAATTATTTCACAACCAAATGGCTGCACCGACCGTCCAACACGCACATCAGCATCCTCTCTGACAACGCTCTGATCTGAACGGCTTTCTGGTAAATACTCTGCTCGCTACTGTCAAACAAGTGGCGTGAAAATAACAGTTAATGAAGAAACCAGAAGACGTCCTGAGGTGGATGTTGTCCAAGAGCACAATTGTTTGGCTACAAATATTATCACGACCTGTTTGTTTGCTGTGTTGAATCATGGGAATCTTTCCTTTTCCAGACTGTGAACGAGACCCTCAGCCCGCTCCGTCAGAAGAAATCTAAAAAGCTGCTTTGAACAATATCACGACAAAACACAAAAACAATATTTCAATTAAGCCAATGAAAACAAGAAGAAGGTGGAGGTCAACACACTGACCTGTTCACAGGCTGCGACTGACCCCCACCCACCTCCAGGCCTCCGTACATCAGCGACCCCCACCCACCTCCACCTTCCCATCAAGTACAGAGTAGGACAACACGGCCGACCTCATGACGGCTTCAGTGACTCTCCACAGACCGGTGATCTCACGCTGGAATCAAACTACAGGCCTGAAGCTGTGGAGACCGGCCTTCACAAACCCCCTGGACCTCCACCCTAATGGAGATCCAGATGTAGCACAGTGAACCCTGTTCAGAACATCCACGAATGCTGGAAGCAGGAACAACACAGTTTCAGTGGTTCTGATTGGTGCTTGGCTTCTTTTGCTTCCTGTTCGCTCCAGCTTTAAAATACTGCGGAGGCGAACGTCGCAGACTCTGCCGAGACGAGAACTGCTTGTGTGTTATTTTATGAAGGAGATGCAGCACATTAACAATTGTACTGAAGTAAATCACAGGCAATTCTGAAGAGTGAAAAATTGTGTTTTAAGAAATGTGATAAATTCTCCAGCTCCTTCATGTATGAATCTTTGTTAACTGCTTTTTCAGCCATTTTCAAAATAAAGTGTAAAAAATGAACATCATTAAAACATCATAACCTTCATGAAGATAGATTCTTTAAAAGGCTTTTGTATTGGACTGCAATTTAAATATTAACTGTATTTGAATATTCTGTCTTGTCTAATGACACTTTCCAGTCACAGGGGGCAGCGTTTCCTCATTTCACACACTACAAGAAAAATTGCACATTTCCTTTATGTCGGCTCTACTTCTAGATTTGTTTGCATATTGACAACTTGTGAATCTAATAATAATCACCTGCCTTTTCTACAGGCTTCTCTTGCGGCTTTGTATTCCAGCAGCTCGACGTTTCTGTGACAGTGAAATGTTTCATATCTACATTTTTCCCTGTCTCCAGAAAATGAATCGGCCACCGTGGAGTCTGTGACGGAGGGATACTCCGGGTCACCGAAGACTCTCTGACAGAGAAGTCTGGTCCTCCACATGTCCCTGTCCCCCTTCAGATCCTGCCAGAAGATCACCAAGAATGAGGCGGTTGATGAGTCTGAATGTCGTGTTGAAAACAGGACAAAACCAGCACCGATGTTTAGGTTCCCACTTTTCAGGTTGAGATTATTATTATAAAACAAGGCGAAGTGAGATCAGTCTTATAATTCACATTCATATTATGGTCAGCTGAAGTCACACTCACATTTGTCTATTTGTGAGATGCTACATCACTTCTGTCTCACTGAGTCTACACACGTCGTTTCCCTACACACTGATTCACTGTGGGCTCCAACCTGCAAGTCGCTTTTTAAGATCAAAATTGCACACTGTAGTCGGCTCTGAGTGGCCCCTGAGTGGCCCCTGCTGACGCCCAGAGTCTCAGTGTGCACTGAGTGTGTGTCAGGAATCAGTCTGTGGTCGCCTGATTATATTTAATAAAATATGAAGTAAAATATTAAATGTGATACCAGACTGTAACTCAGGTAATAATGCAGGTGCTACTTTCATTTCAGTTGTTCAGGTGCTTCAGTGCCTGTCTCCTGTCTCCTGCAGTCTGTCTCCTGCAGCCTGTCTCCCTGCAGCCTGTCTCCTGCAGTCTGTCTCCTGCAGCCTGTCTCCTGCAGCCTGTCTCCTGCAGCCTGTCTCCTGCAGCCTGTCTCCTGCAGCCTGTCACCCTGCAGCCTGTCTCCCTGCAGTCTGTCTCCCTGCAGCCTGTCTCCTGCAGTCTGTCTCCTGCAGCCTGTCTCCCTGCAGTCTGTCACCCTGCAGCCTGTCTCCCTGCAGTCTGTCTCCTGCAGCCTGTCTCCCTGCAGCCTGTCTCCCTGCAGTCTGTCTCCTGCAGTCTGTCTCCTGCAGCCTGTCTCCCTGCAGCCTAACACCCTGCAGCCTGTCTCCCCGCAGTCTGTCTCCTGCAGCCTGTCTCCTGCAGCCTGTCTCCCTGCAGCCTGTCTCCCTGCAGTCTGTCTCCCTGCAGCCTGTCTCCTGCAGTCTGTCTCCCAACAGCCTGTCTCCCTGCAGTCTGTCTCCTGCAGCCTGTCTCCTGCAGCCTGGACGATGCTCATATTTACTGTGCTGGTGTGTTTAAAGGTTCCTGCTCTTCCTTCTGCTCCAGCAGTCGATGTTCTTCTGCTTCACCAGCCTGTTTCTGCTCTTCATATATTTCAGCCACGTAAGCACCACAACTCAGTTTGATCTGAACCCACATGCAAACAAACATGGAGTCTCTCTTTTCTTCAGACCAAAGTTACAAACCTCTGATTTCCCTCCTCACTCGGTTCATCAGTGACACTCAGTGGATCTCACTTCATTTCATCGCCTGGTCTTTTTTCCCAGAAACACTCACTTGTGGTTTAAAGCTGTGCATTAGTGAAGTAAAGGCAGATCTCAGCTCCTGTTTTCCTGCCTCACCTATGATGATGGTGCAGGCGCTCAGCAGCCCGATCTCCTTCTTCAGAGTCACTCTGTCCGGGACTTTGTCCCTCTTCTGGCCCTGCGGCCGAGACTCCTGTCCATCCATGTCCTCCTCCTGGTCCGGTCCAGTCCACAGTGTCCTCCAGTCCCAGAGCTCCCAGTGCTCCCAGAGCTCCTGTCCTCTCCTCACTCCGTATTCATGCAGACTGAATGGGCTGCGCCTGCGCAACAACCTGCAGCTGCTCAGGGCTGAATGTTAAACAGCAGGGACTCAGCATGATGCGTTCAGGGACACCGGGAGGAACCGGCCTCCTCCGCTTCACCTCCAGATGACTGAATTTCTTCACTTCCTCAGATGCAGCATGATCAGTGCTGGGAAAACAACCAAGTCTTCTAACTAATACAATCCTAAATACTACAATTCAAAAGTACTTCATTGATAGTATTTGTATTAAAACGTAGTGAACTGCACCAGAGAAAATACTCACACTGAAGACTTTGAGAGTTTTTTCTTCTATAACAATCAAATAAATTGATGAAACCTGTAAAACGCGAACCTTCTCTGATCTTCACACTTCACACGACCAAAAACATGACGCATCAATCAGTGAAAAACAGAAATGTTCTTGGGATGTGCAGGACTTGTTACCTGAGCTCCACACCTGTTCTCCAGGTGCTCAGGAACTCTGACAGCGCTGGAGAGTAACTAAGTACATTTACTCAAGTACCTCACTTAAGTACAAATCTGAGCCACTTGTTCTTTAATTAACTATTTTCATTTTCCGCTACTTTATACTTCAATCTGACAGAAATGTTTTACTTTTTACTTCACTACATTTATTTAATAACTTCAGTTACTTTGCAGATTCTGATTAAAACGAAATATAAATCAGCTCTCTATAATTCAATAATATACACACACTTTATTCTGAAATGAGCCATCCTGCATAATGAAAACTTTTTGTACTTTAATACTTTTGTACTTTTACTTTGATTTCATCACTCTTGTGTCTTTATGTCTTCATCATTCACACTTTAATCAGAATTATGAGCCTTTTCCCGGCAGAAAAAGCACAAGTGGAACTAAAACCATGAACGACGGCTCAGTTGCAGCAGTTATTGAAAAGTAATGCAGAAATGAAGGCTTCCACTTATCTGCTCTCTCATTAGCTTCAATTAAGGATCTGTTGCACCTCTTCTCTTGCAGGATTACCAACGCCGTCTGAAAATGAAGAAACGTGATGTAAACAGTTCCACTGAAGATTTGTGATTAGTTACACTCATGTAGAACAGAGTTACAAAGAACAGAGGCCGTTTGAAAAAGTGCAATGAACCTTCGATACAGATTTTCTTCAAGTCAAACCACAGCAGGAATCTTTCTGAATCCACAGGAGTCAGAGGTCAACACCTCAACAAAAGTTCAAAACAGCTCGACGTTTTTCAGATGTTTTAACACATGTCTCAGTTAGTAAAAGAAGAAGACTCGAGACTTTAATCCATTAAGACCTAAGTTGAGACTTGAAAGCAAAATCTTGTACAATGAAATGAATAAAACAGCGACAGGCAGGACTTGGATATTTAATATTCCAGCCTTGATCTTGACTTGATCTCAGCTTCAGTGTGAACAGTGAAAATAACAAACAAAAGACAATAAGACAGATTTGCCATTGACACTGCAATAAATTCATATCAGCCCTCTAGTGGAGTTTATGTCAAACTGCAGTCTGACACATGCTCCTCATAAAAAACTGTCATCAGTCTGACACTGAAACAAATGACATGAAAGCAGGAGTTAAATAAACTCTTCATCTCTTAGACTTTCACATATTTACACTTCAACATTTTCAACATCCTGCATGAAAAGAGATAAATATAAATCCTCTCTTATTAAGGAGCTTCTTCTAAAATACAGTTTTAAGTTCACTTCTTTGTTCTTTGAGAGAAATGTTTTACTTTCCTTCTTCTGAGACCTCAAACTGACAGAGAGGCCAACACAAGTTTTCCATCACAGTTTGTCTTTATTGTTCCTGAAATGTGATCAGTCAGAATCTGTCACAGAAAAGATGGTGAACAGTTTAGGAAGCAGCAGAAAAGTGAAGAGACAGACTGAACGGTGAAGCCCGGGGAGTTCAGGAAAGGGAAGGTTTGAATTTGAATCAAATGTCAGTGAGAGGTGGAGCCACACCGACAGAGGAGAGATTCAGAGCCACAGTTTCTCAAAATGAAAGTGAAAGTTAGAGCGACAGCAGAGCTGCAGTCGAGACAAGTTTCTCTCTGAAGAAAGATTCAACTGAATCCAGCAGCTTTTTCTCAACAACACAGCAGAATCTCTGTCAAACACTGGTGAGTTCACAGCTCCACAAAGACAAAACACACAAACTGAACATTTGGTCAGAAGTGATTTAAAACCTGAGTCTGAGAATTTTCTGTCTGAACCTGTGTTTCCATCTAAAAATATTAGACCATCCAAATGTGTCATGTTCAGGATAAACAACATGTGTATGTTGCTGCAGTCACAGCTAAACTTCGCTTAAGACCATTTACAAAGTGTTTCAACCAGTTTCCTTCGAACACAAACGTATAAGAAAGCACAAAGAAAACAAGATGAAAGCAGCAGATGAAGTCGTCCTGCTAAAGACTGAGCAGCCTGGTTCAGATACAGTTTGGATTCAGAGAGTACAGGCTCTGATTTTACCTGAGAATCTCTTTTATTATAAAGGTGAATAATTGATGTTTTACAACTTAAATAACTGTTACACACTTTGAGCATCAACACCATCTCTGCCTCCACCTGCTTCTCTCTCTCCCTGTGGCTTTTGTGTTTTTCATGTGTCCATGATTTATCTGATTATATCTCCTTTTCTTTTCCTATCAACATGTGTAGGTTGATGTTTGCTGATGTATGAATAATTACATTGAGGCTCAGAAACATAAGACCAGATTTTTGCAGTAGTATTTAGAGCAGCAGCAGTTTTTTCCTCCGGCAGCCAAAGTGAATGTTTTGGAACAAAGATCACCGTCACTTATTTTCTGAGCTCAGTGATGTTTGGAGCAAAATAAGAACAGAGCTGAGGACGGCTCTCCTTATCTTCCACATATCATAGTTTGATTTTATGAAATATCCAAAAGACGTGTAATGTTTTGTTTCTTCACCCTTTCTGTCCTCAGACTGTAGAAATGTCTGCTGCCGGCTGTCTGCTGTCTGAAGATCACTTCCTGTGCTCCATCTGTCTGGATGTGTTCACTGATCCAGTCACCACACCATGTGGACACAACTTCTGTAAAAGCTGCATCACTGAACACTGGAACACTGACGACAGGTACCTGTGTCCCAACTGTAAGAAGGGTTTCAACAGGAGACCTGAGCTGCAGGTCAACACTTTGCTCTCTGAGATGGCTGCTCAGTTCAGACAGTCAGCTCAGCAGGAAGCCAGCAGCAGCAGCTCAGAGCAACACCTTTCCAAACCAGGAGAAGTTCCCTGTGACGACTGCACAGGAACCAGACTGAAGGCCCTGAAGTCCTGCCTGGTGTGTCTGGCCTCCTACTGTGACGCTCACCTGGAGCCTCATCGGACAATGTCGGGCCTGAAAAGACATCAGCTGATCGACCCTGTGGAGAACCTGGAAGACAGGATGTGCACGAAACACGATAAACCTCTGGAGCTGTTCTGTCGGAGCGACCAGACGTGTGTCTGCGTGTTCTGCACCGTTTTAGACCACAAGACACATGATGTGGTTCCTCTGAGAGAAGAATATGAAGGAAAGAAGGCCGAGCTGCAGGAGACAGAGGCTGAAGTTCAGCAGATGATCCAGAAGAGACGGCTGAAGATCGAGGAGATGAAACGCTCAGTGGAGCTCAGTCAGGAAGCTGCAGACAGACAGATAGCAGACGGCGATCGGCTCTTCACCGCTCTGAAGGAGTCTGTGAAGAGAGGCCGGGCCGAGCTGGTGGACACGATCAGAGAGAAGCAGAGGGAGACGGAGAAACGGGCCGAAGGCTTCATCAGAGAGCTGGAACAGGAAATCTGTGAGCTGGAGAAGAGGAGCGCTGAGGTGGAGCAGCTCTCACAGTCTGAAGACCAGCTCCACCTCCTCCAGAGCTTCCAGTCCCTGAACGCTGCTCCACCCACCAAAGACTGGACAGAAGTCAGAGTTCGTCCACCTTCATATGACGGGACTGTGCGGAGAGCTGTGTCTCAGCTGGAGGAGACGCTCAGTGAACAGATGAAGAAGCTACTCAGTGAGGCCGAGCTGAAGAGAGTCCAGCAGTTTGCAGCTGATCTGACACTCGATCCTGATACAGCAAATCCTAAACTCATCCTGTCTGATGATGAGAAGCAAGTGAACTGTGGTGATGTGAGGAAGAAGCTCCCAGACAACCCAAAGAGATTTGATTATTGTGTTTGTGTCTTAGCAAAGCAGAGTTTCTCTTCAGGAAGGTTTTACTACGAGGTTCAGGTTAAAGGGAAAACTGCCTGGGATCTAGGAGTGGCCAGAGAGTCGATCAACAGGAAGGGAGATATCACACTGGGTCCTGAAAATGGTTACTGGACGATATGTTTGAGGAATGAAAACGAGTACAAAGCTCTTGCTGGTCCTCCAGTCCGTCTGTCTCTGAAGCCTCAGCCTGAGAAGGTGGGGGTGTTTGTGGATTATGAGGAGGGTCTGGTCTCCTTTTATGACGTTGATGCTGCAGCTCTGATCTACTCCTTTACTGGCTGCTGCTTCACTGAGAAACTCCACCCATACTTCTGTCCCAGTCTTAATTATAGTGGTAAAAACTCTGCCCCTCTGATCATCTCTCCTGTCAATCACAAGTAGAACAACCATCATTTCATGTGATGAATTTCTACTACTACACACCAGTTCCACCACAGATTGATATTATCTAATGTAGTCGGATTTATTCTAACAACTGCATTAGCTGCCATCACCAGAAAACAATGTACTCTAGAATAAGAAGCGTTTACACGTTTCTTAAATATCTGAGTGCCAAATTGAAAATGTTTTGTTGTCTGATCGTTACATATACAGAGGAAGAAGTGTTGCATACTTGGCCTTCTTATAAATGAGATGTCATTTGCTTTTCTATTTTTCTTTTGAAATAAACAAAAGCAAAGTGAAGTTTTGATTGTGTCTGATCATTTTGTTTGTGACCGATATGAAAACCAAAGAAACAGCTGCAGTCTGAGGCCAGTGAGGACATGCTGTTAATGAATAACTACAGTCTGATGTGGTTCAAAGTTAAAGCTAAAGAGTCACTATGATGGATCACAGACTGTACAGTGTTTGGAACAGATGTATATCGAAATGGTTACAGCCAGAATGACACATTGGAAGAGGTTGCAAGAAACAAAGTCCTAACAAAAATCAGGTTGCTGTACTTCAGCTGCCGTACTAATTTCCCACTGTGAAGGGGATGAGGGCCGACGACAGTGGTTGTACTTGTCTTTACTCGAGGGAGAGAGAGACAATAAAGGCTGCTGTGCTGTCCTTGATACACACGTTGTGTACCATGTCAAGAGAGGAAACATACCTCTAATAAACAATAGAAGTTAATCTTGTGGGTTCCAATTCTTTAACTCAAGAACTTAAACACTCTTTAAAAAAGAACAGAATTAAACATAATGCTACAAATGACGGATATTTATTTCTTGTGGATGCAAAAGTGCAGAGTGCAAAAGTAAAAAACTGAAAACGACACGCAGTGAAATCAGTGGCCAAATCACCTGAGTTTGTTTCCAAGCTCTCTATTTTTAGCCATGTTAGCAGCTCTGGACAACAATGTCTGTCTGTCCTCCAGAAGTATCTTGGCCGCCCACACAGTCAACAGTGAAAAAAATAGTTTCTCAAAGCTGGTAAACTTGTAGAATTTCTAGCAATCTTTTAAATAAAAGGTTAGTGTCCATGTGAGCTGCATTATCATTAAACCCAAACCTTCCTGCTGAAATAAAGACCCAGAGTCAAGCCTTCAGGTTCCAGCAGCAGTAGGCTTGTGGAAGAAGTTGTGGATTTGCTGAGCTGCAGCTTGACCCACGATGGGCTCCAGCTCGGTGAGGGCGGCGTTGCAGAGCTGCTGGATGCTGGAGAAGTGCTGCAGCAGGGCCAGAGCTTTGACCCTGCCGACCCCGGGGACCTGCTGGACTAGAGCCAGGACCAGCGGGTCCAAGAGCTGAAACGAACTCCTCCTCCTGAAAGGATTCTCCCGGCCCTCCCCGTGAACCTGGAGACAATCAGAGCAGGTTGGAAAATCAGCATCAGACAGCAAAGTGTAGAACTACGAGAGGTTTAGGCAAGACCCATCGTGGGTCAAGCTGCAGCAAATGGGACTTTGTTATCAGTAAATGCAAGCTGTGTACAGGTTGATGCAGATGACCAGTTGTTCTGAGGTGGTGACCTGATCAGTTGTGCAGATGACCGTCCTGATCAGTTGTGGAATATTATTTTGATTTACTGTGTGTTCAGACTGAAAGAGGCAGTAAACAGGTTGTGTTGCTAGAGGTAGAGGTGAGAAGGTTAAATACAGTCTACTTTAAGGAACAGATGCATGACTTTGAAGGCTAATAATTTTTTTTAATAATTAAAAATATTGCATTTCATAATAGTATGAAAGGGAATTTTAAACTATGGAAAAACATCAGGGTTCATTTTATCTTCTGTCTTCACAATAGTTGGGCAAACAGTAGATTTAAACTATTCTTGCAGTGTGTGGTTGTACATAATCAAATCACACTGCTATTAATAGATGGTTTATCGTTTGGTCCTCAGTACTTACGATCTGAGTGATGAGCTGCGAGGCCTCAGTCTGCCCGCTGACCGGCAGAAGAGTCAGGCCGAGGTCAAACACTACAAACTTCTGCACAGCAGAGAAGTACTGCTCACTGAGTCTGGTGTTCTCCACCAGCACCAGCTCCTGGAAACTGCTGCTGCTCTGCAAAACACGACGGACACACTTCACATCAGACACAGCAGCACAGAGAGGCAGTGAGCAGAGTTCAAACTAACGGACTGAAGAGCAGCTTCTTCCACAGAGCTGGAGCCTCCAACAGCCTCTCACAGCTACTGAGGACTGTGTTGCTTTGAACGATCTAATTTGTTGTGCAATAGCTTTTTATGTTGCACTGTTCGCACCATTTATCTGCCTCATCCAAGTGCCTTTATTTATTATGTATAGATAGAGCAGACTACCTCATCATCTTTCTTTTGTTTTTATCCTGTTTTCTATCGCAGGTGGTCTCAGAGTGTTAACAAACATAATGTTGTTTCATGCTTACAATGACAAAAAGTTCACCGAACTCACATTTCGGTAGCGAACAAGCTTCCTCTTGTAGCCGTTTCCTGCTATGATGTCGCACTCAGACACGTAGAGGATGCAGCTTTTGTTGGGCAGGTGGAAATCTGCCACACCGAGCTCGTTCTCAAAGAGGATTTTCACTCCTCCACCTGCAGCAGAAGGAGAGCTTGTTGATGAGAGGCTTTTTCTGCACATTGAAACTGTAAAACTTCTAATCTGTAAATGAAGACGCAGACGAGAACGTGCCCCGTTCTTCTATCTGCTGTGACAGGGTGCATTCTGTAGTTGACAGAGGCCACATGAAGCACATACTAAATTATATAAAACACATGGTGCAACCAAAGAAATGGAGGTATGACATCACACTTTAATGAACTTTAGCTAAATCTGGGCAACTACACACATACAGTGGTCTGCATGTGGAGTGCTTTTACTTTGAAAATGTCAGCGCACTTTGCTGACCGTGCTTCTGTATTCCGGGTATTTAGACTGTGGTATTTCTACTATTAGTTTTTTTTACTTTCTTAAAGGATTTGAGTACTTCTTCCTCCTCTGGTTACATGTAACAAAGGTGCAGAGCTGCAAGTAAAAATGCTTTTCATTATTTAATAATCTCATCACACATTTAAAAGCACAATCAAAAAGACAAAAATATTTACTTTGATGTCACAGAAGATCAAGAAAACCAGAAAACACTCAAAGTGACTTTCAGGCATTTTTGGTGTGTGTCCCTTTTACACAGAACTCCACTCACAAATCTTATAAATCACTAATCTAATGATCATAAGACACTAATACCGAAGGTTAACTTTCCACTCAGGAGATTCTTCTGACTCTTTAGTGTTCACCCTTCATATCGGCTTTAACAGTTTCCTCTGAACAGAGTTTACTTGTGGAAAATATCAAATACAGTTATTGTAGAGTATGCCCTGCTGACAGCTTATTACTAATGTTTTCTTAAATTAAGGCAATTTCTAGAATGACAACTGAACCGAATTAAAGACTAAAGGTTTGGAAAGTGTGTAACATTAAATTCATGTTCAACATTTGTGTCCTCTTTAAAGAGAAGTAAACTTAAATACCATTATTTTCGAATGGCATTTGGCACAGGTTTGTTGTCTCCATGTAAAACACACGTGCACAGATGACAGCCAACGTTAAACGTGTTGAAAGGCTGTTATTTAAAGACTTTCAATGAAAAATTACCCTTTAAGCTTTGAATAATTGACGAGTTTCTCCACCTCTCGCTGGCGATAATGTGTCCGAAAGGAGGAACCGCGTTCAGCACGACAGCCTCGTTAGCCTCTTTAGCATCGTTAGCCTCGTTAGCCTCCATGGAGCCGCCCGTGTTTCACCGTCTGAACGTGCTGAAAGACAAACTTAATAAACTCTCTCGGGAGGCTGAATTGGGAAAGTTAACTGTGCAGCAGCCGAAAACACGAAACATTAGCGAACTCATAGTTTTAGTTTTGTTGCCTCCAACCACAGACTGTGTAACATAACAGGCGTAAATCTCTTCTTCGTCTTCGGTTTCTTGCTGTAAGTGACGCACAGGTGTCTTTGTCTCCCCCTGTAGGATCAGAGGGAACACAGCCTCCACACAGTGACCTCCATCACATTTAACACACAACCAACCTCATAACATTTGTTTGTTCTTCTTTTTATATCCAAAAGTAGATACTAATAAGATTTGGCTCAATTATATATTTAATAAATATGATTTACATTGACTGGGTCAACAATAAATGTAAAGCGTGAATTTGTATCATGTGATTTTAAATGACAACCTGATTTTCCCTTTAATGAATAACTCTGATGATATTCTTTATTTTCTATTGTCAACAAATCCCGCAAAAAAACAAAAAAACAAAAAAATAATCAAATTGATCCTGATAACAGTAACGTGTGTATCCAACATCATAGAAAAACACCGGTCTTATCCTTTGAACGTTTGCTCCTTCCACTTTCTACTTTGCCTTTGGGGGATTTCATGGCATTTTTCTAACGTTATGTGTTTGAATGTAAAATCTTTATTGTTATTGTTTCTGCTGTGAACCTGCAGGTAACCGGTGTCTCTACAGCGACCCCCAACGGTCACAGTGAGAATGAAGTTCATTGTCCATCAAACCGGCTCAGCGATTGTTTCCGCTCACGAGCTCGAAAACAGGTAACGTTGACGTACATTTTACGGATTTAATTAATTGGAAGAAAACATAAAAAACAACACTTTATTCATGAACATTTTTCAATTTGTGCTTCGTCTCGGTCCATTTTTAGTTTCAGATTTCAGAGAAGTGATTAGCACCGGGCTAACGCTAACGTTAGCTAGCCAGCAGGTGCTAATCACTTCACTTCTGTCTAACTTTAAATCGATATTTGGATTTCAGCGATTGATTGGAGTCACAGCAGAATCAGGAGACTTGCTGTATTTTCCTGCAGTGTTTGATTTGGACCCACACACGATGTTGAAAATATCCGTTTTGAAGGTAAGTGAGCTTTTTGATCCCTAACGTTAACTAACGGCTGAAAGCCGCCGGTCAGACTGAAGCTGGAGCTCAGGAGGGTTTTCTGAAGAAACGGGGATAAATCATGACATGTTGGGGCTTGTTCACATGTTTCTGATTTTAAACTTACATTAACTTCAAAGTTCCCCTGTTTGGCTGCAGTTTTGTTTGTTAAATCCTTAAGACATGTTTCAGTTGTGACTATAAATTTCACCTGTCTCACAAAACAACCAACAAAAAAAGGAAAAAGAATCTTGCTTTGAATGTGACTGTAGTTGTGATCTTCACCTGTTGACTGCGACATTTGGGATGGATTTGTGCTGTGGATTTTTTTTTTTCAAAAAATGTGTTGTGGCACAAAAAAGAGTTGAGACATGTCAAGACCATGGGCATCAGTATGCTGCTTTACCAGCCTGTGATCTGTTGGGAAGGCTTTCCATTTTGCAATAATTAGTATGAAAGGTTGCGCAGGAACAAAACTTGGATGATAGGACTGGACATGTTGTGAACACAGAGTGTGAATCTGTAAAATTGGACCCAGTTCTGGTGCCTCTTTGAAACCTTTCTTCTGGCTCCTGCAGGTTGAAAACCCATCCTGCCTCTGGGGTCGGGTTATTTGGGGTCCTGGCAGTGATGCAGACACAAAAGAACAGTACGACAGTCTGCTGACTCAGATGAACCTCCTCTACCACGACGTCACACAGGACCTTTGCAAACTGAAGCCCGCATCATTAGAGGAGGGACAGGTAATGCAACTCACCGGATCCAGGTAGGAGACGCCTTGTTGTGATACCTTTAATGGAAAGGACGTGGATTTTATATGTGTCCCTTCAGGTGTGTGTGGTGTACTGGTCAGTGATGAAGTCGTGGTGTCGGGCTGTGGTGGAGTCCATCATTGTGAACTCAATGTCCTGTCAGGCTCGCTGCCTCCTGGTTGACTACGGAGAACGGCTCGTTGTCTCCTCAGACCAGTAAGACCAGAACAGTCTTTCTCAACATTGGCCCTCTACCATTTTACTCTCTTAGTCAAATACAAGACTACTTTGCTTTGAAGACATTTGTCTGCATGTGGTCTCATGTCAAAGGTTTCTAGACCTGAGAGATATTTTGTGCGTGTGTTTGTGTCTGTGATCGTGCATCTGTGCTGATTTAACTTTTCTGTTCTAATCTCGGTCTGACAAGGATCCGAGTCGTTGTGAAGAAGTTTCTCAAGTTGCCTTTCTGGGTGAGGAGGTTCCACCTGGCAGGAATCAAACCCACAACCCTGCGAGTGTCTGTTCATGAAGAGAAGGCAGAGCTCGTGTAAGACAACTTGCTGTTTACCACTGAACTGTTGATGGATTTGTGAAGCACAATACATACTGTTTAGGTTATCCAGTTCTTAAAAATGTAGAACCCTCTAAATCTAAGGTAGTTTACAGTCTCTGAAGTACACACACTTTCCCCGCTTTATCTCTGTATTGCGATCTTTACAGATATATGTACTGTGAAATTAAATTCACTTTCGGCTTGATGTTTTATTCTTTTCCTCTGCAGTCCGTCCACTCAATGGGACAGCTCTGCTACACTCTACCTGCACACCCTGCTGCAAGGTGACCAACATGGCAGATATGTGAACAACTGTGGAGTTTTTGTTTTGTTGTCTGTAGATTAGAAGAAACATTTGATGTGCCCTAAACTGTTGTGTGTTGAGATCAATGTTAAAACATGTTAGTAATCAAGAAAGTTTGCTTCCGCCCATCAGTGTCGACTCAAACAGAGGCCGTGTTGCTTGAATCCGACTCAGGCTCCACCTCCATTGAGCTGTACCTGACTGTAGGGAACATCAAGGTGAACTTTGACACCTCAGTGTAGGAATTAGCAAGTCACATTAATTCAGAAAAAGAACTTCAACATTTTAAACACAGAGCTTTATGCTGACATAAATACAGATAGATCATATGTAAGATCTGCTACGTTGGTGTGGACTCTAAAGATATACCTTACAAATGAATATATTTATCTTAATATTTTTGACCAAGTTTTCTCTTGTTTCTTGCTTATGTTTGACAGTTACTGTATATTGTGTTTTCTGCTTTCACTCACATTTCCTTGTGATATTTGTTATCATTGGCTTGTATTTTGACACATAGAGAAAAGAATCACCAGGGTTTTGTTATTTTTCAGATCTGTATGAACGACGATTTGGTGGCCAAGAAGTTTGCCCTTTACATCAGACAGTCAGCTGACGGCGGCAGGCTGGATGAGGTGGACCAACTTCCCGTCATGTTATCCTCCAGCATCCTAACCCAGACTGCCTACTTGACCTCAAACAAGCGAACAGCACAAACCCAACCATCTCCTGGGAAGCAGAGATGTGACTGTCTGGACAGCACGATTGACAGCGGTGGTTTACACTACGCTGGCTGTATGTACTGGCATATGTAAAATCATCCACATGTGCAGTCAGGTCATGAATTGCAATCATACATTTTGGGATACACACATTTTGAATGGTTGCTGATAAATATGTGTATTTTGGTCCTTCCTCCATGCAGCAGCTGTAGCCGGCTTGGATTCATGTCATTTATCTGTCAGTATGTGATGAAGTCTGAACTGATGTTTGTTTTCAGCTATTTCTACATAAGCTTGAATTTCAATAAGAAGTGACCGGAAAGAAGTGAATCTGTTTTACATTTACACTGATTTTAACTAATCTGGTTTAACCCTCAGTGATGTCACAAGGCCTGGCTGAAGCTGGAGCAGGTGATTGGCTGACGGCTCCCTCTACACTTCAGGTCAGCAGCTCTGCGAGCTGTGTTACTGTCAGTTCTGCAGTAAATATCCACACATCCTCACCTCTGAGCTCTCTGCTGCTTTAGAGCCAACAACATGAGCAGAAGACCTCAGAGGAAGGCGGCAGGTCAAAGGTCACAGAAGAACAACTGTCTCCCGGCAGCCAATCAAAGAATGGCTCGGACACCGTTGCTACAGAAAGGTGAGTGCACGTTTGGTTCAGTTCAGCAGTTTCCTGTTGAATGGAGAAATGAGTAAGAATGAGTTGTGTCATACTATATGTAGTTTTTTGATCCAAGTGACCTGCTCTCCTGTTCAGTGACTCTTCAGAGGACACAGACTCGTCTCTGAATGCAGCTCTGACCAGGTGAGACATGTGATTGGCTGAAACCAACAGCATGAGTCATATCTTTTTCAATATGACTACATGATATTGACAGAGCGCTTCCCACAGGTGCCTGAAGTTTCTGAATAATGGCAGCAGCTCCCAGCAGGCAGCTCCCAGTGTGAGTATGTGTTCAACACAGGAAGTGTGTTTCAAGCTAAATGGTAGAACCTTTTTACATCTGCAGGGGTCCAAATTCCAGCAGCATCCTTTTGTTTTTATTATCTCAGCCAGGATTAAGCCTGGTGGGGATCAGCGTATCTGTCTGTCTGAAGCTAAACTCACATACTGTTGGACCCATCGGCCTTTAATTGACTGCTCTGTTTTATGCCACCAATGACTGCAATACATGGCTGTGTTGTAATTCAAAGCGTTGAGCAGCAAAGGAGCAGCCAAACTTTGGGCTCTGATAAAGTTTGAGAGAGGAGAGAAGTTGAGAGGAATTATAAGAAATGAAGAGGGCCAACAAATAGGCTTCTGTCTAGAAGTAAGAAATGAGTGTAGATTAATTCTGTTATTGGCTGAAATCAAACAGGCCAACAGATGCTGAGAGTACAAACCGGAGCAGAGTGCGCCGTTCTCTGCGTTACGAAATATAGATAAATATGTTTATTCAGTGCTTTTTTACTGAGCATCAAGGTTGCATTTTACCAACAGCTTGTATAAACACCACAGGTCTTGGTTACAGCTCTGAGCTTCTTTGGTTTCTTTGTTTTTTTCAGGTCAGTCAACATGCAGAGCTAAAAGACTGTCGACATGAAGAGACGACTGCAGCCTCCAGCACCTGCACCGGACAGGAAGTGTAAGCTGCCCGATTACAGGGGAGGTGGGGAAATAAATACCCACTGTGTTTCTGTATTCTTCCTCCTTTTTCCACACAAAAGTCAAACTTCACACTGAGCTGCTAAAAATGAAGAACAAGCAGTTCTTTAAAATCCACTTTAAAAAGTTTAAACAGTACGTAACTCGGGACAGAATTTAAATTGCAGGAGGAACGGTGAGTTCACTAAAAAGGTCATTGCTGCTGTAATTATGAATGTGATGGGGCTAAAAAATGACCCACATACACTCTCTGGACAGGATTAAAATCACTGACCAGCACAGTTAATGTTAAAATCAACCAACCTCATCCAGAAAAATGAGTCTAGTCTGAATGGGGCTTTAGTCTTTAATTGATTAATTGTCATTGTTATTGTGATTAAAGAAAGATTTCAATTTTAGAACTGTCACCCTATGTACCAAAACTACTCCTTGCAAATTGTAATTTTTCAACCGTGATTCCAAAAAGTTGGTCTCTGTGTAAAACATAAATACAAACAATGCAATCATTCACAAACAAACTGTTTCCTAACAACAGTTTTCTGAAGTTGTTCCTGAGTCCATGTGTTAATCTCCTTTATCCAATCATGTGTTGACAAAGTGTTGAACCTCTCTCCATCCTGAGTCTTTCCAGGATGAACCTTTCAGACCCAATCATGATCCTATCACCTGTTACCAATGAACCTGTTTACCTGTGGAAGGATCCAAACAGGTGTTTTTGGATCAGTCCACAACTTTCACAGTCTTTTGTTGCTCCTGTCCAACTGGTTTGAAACATGTTGCATCAAATTCAACTTTTTTTGTAATCAGGTTTGTACATGGAAAATTTCCCGCACCTAGCAAGTGACTTATGCTTTTCTTTCAAAAGTCAATATTAATTGAATTGGTTGTTTTGGTTTATGTTAACTGAACATTCACCCTCAGCGACTTCTTTCTTTGGCTTCATTTGTATTTATTAGTGGAAAAAGTGGAGCTGAATGTCTTCCAAAGAGCAGCCAGGTTGAGCATCTGGCAGATGAAGAAACAAGGTACTGTAAGAAATTCTGAACTTATATCTGTTACAACATGACGACATTACAGTGTACTGAACGGGTCGTCTCCACCCTCTCTCTTCATTTTTCAGCTGCTGGAGTAGATCAGTAGATTCAGGACCAGCAGAAGCAGAGAAGATGTGGAGGAGTGAAGACGACCGAGCCTGTTCACAGTGAGCTGAAGCTTAAAGAGGAAAGATTCACGGACAGATGTCCTGAGTGATGAGTCAATGTTGCATCAACTAGGATAAAAGGGAACAGGAGTGTTTGTTTCCTGTAGAGTGGTACAAACTGATACTGGCAGTGAACATTGGTGGTTAGTTAAATCCTAACTGAAAAAATAGTACGATTGCATGTAAGTAAAGAAAAACTGTTGAATAGTGTCCAAGGCAAATTAGTGTGAGAGCTGGTAAATACTATCTGAGGGGGAAAATTTAATATTGATATCCAAGGTGTTTGATTTCTGACTGTTGGGTCTAATGCAGCCTTTTGGAGTGGTTGAACCCGGAGCCTCAGATCCCTGATCCAGACACTGCAGACGATGTGGTAGGTTCTCTCAGTTCGTTCTAAACTTCACAAACAATATGTTTCTGAGTTGTGGTCAGAAGGTTGTTATGCAACCTCAATTTCATGTGAGCCCAGAATGCAGTGCAGCAGGTGAGCACTGGTCTTTTTGATGTTGCCATCATATTTACTGTCTCATTTGTCTCTTCAACCTCCAAACTGTCCTCAGGTTGTTCCCAGTGATCCCAGGAGGAGTGCGATTCTGGTGCACTCCGCCCTCCCAGTGGAGCCGTGTAAGAGCCTCGATGACGCCCCCATCAGCAGCGCTCTCCGCTGGGTAAACAAACTTTGTTTGAGGCTATTTACACTTGAAAATGAGAAAAATCTAAAAAGAGAAAATCAGACTGGACTGAGAAACATAAAACAATGTGTCAAGTGTTTTAGTGAGTGGAGACCTGACGTGGACCATTCAAAACAATTTCTCCATGGTTGGTTGAATCTGTAGTGGCTGCCGAAACAGCATGATGATGGTAAGAGGCTGCCGGCACAGCCTGTCCACAGCTCAGTGAATTTCCCTCCAAACTGCAGTTTCAAACCATCAATGACCTTCCCCTGATCAGCAGCTACTGTCACTGACACTAAAGCTGGTGATGAACTATGACTTCTGTTAGGACAGAGGAATAGACTGGGGATATTGCAATTTGTATCAGGGAAGGATGTATATGCACACATGTTTGAGCTGCACCTGAGTTTCACATAGCGACCGCTCTGTGTCCAGGTGTTGAGGAGGAAGCAGTATAACGCTCTGTCTCCAGCTGACCGTTACAGCTGGCCAGCTGTGGCTCGAGGGTGCAACACTGTCATCGTCTCACACACCGCTGACCAGCCACTCAGCTACCTGGCCCCGCTCCTCACCCACATCCTGCTCAACTCCGTCTTCACCTCCCTCACCTCAAGCGCAGGGGTGAGTACATCACCACCAGACAGGAGGCTGTTTATTATACTGTGAAAGGCTTCCTCATCTGATTCTTTTATTAAACATTACTACTAATTCTAAAATACTCTATTTATATTTTGTAAAGAACAGTGCCACACCTCTCTTTATACACCACCATCATGTGATTGACTGTGCATTTAGTTATTGTAAGACTTGTTTTCAGAGGATGGTGTTCTAATTTTTGGGTCTGTACTTTCTGTGTTGATGTGTTTGTGTCCAGCCCATAGTGGTACTGCTGTGTCCAGGCTGGCAGAAGGTACATGCTGTGTATGACCTGCTGGAGGAGATGAAGGTCGCCCCAACTCTCCGCCCTGTCATCGTGCTGCTGGGCGTCGGCAAAGACGAGGCCAAGAATGTCAGGATCCCCAAAAACTGTGAGCTAATGGTTTCACAGATGTGAGGTTATTATAGAAAATCTCTAAATGCATGTATTCGTTTATAAGTTGGATTGTCCCAAACTAAGGTAGTCATATAATTTCCTACTTTTATTTTTGCCAGGCCTGCTGTTAGTAACCACTCCCTTCAGTTTGGTCCGTCTGCTGTCCTGCCACTGCTTCCTGTTTCTGCGTCTCTACCACCTGGTGCTGGATGAGGCTGACCAGCTTTTTGCTCTCGCTCCAGACCAGGTGACATTCTGACACTGTGAACAGCAAATAGAAACTGTCTACTCTGTCATTTTGTCTTGGAGCATCGACTTTGGACAACAGTAAATGATGTACACAGAAGGAGATTCAACAGACAAAAGTGTCATTTTCTAGCTTGACCCACTCTTCTTGTTTGAAATGAATGTTAACTGACTAGAACTGACAACATCCACAGATGAAAGCTGTTATTACAGATAAATACAAAGTGCTTGAGGGTGATAAATGTCCAAACAGGAAGGATTTCAGTGCCTATTAAATGTATTAGTTATTTCATATATATGTTCTTTTACTTAAAAGCTAAAACTTTTCTGTACATTTTTTAAACATGAATGTTCTTCTGTTAGATGGCAACTATCTTGCAGCATTTCCAGAAGGTCACCTCCAGTGAGGAGAAGGCTTCCTGTCCTCAACAGCTCATTGCTGTGGCGAAGAAATGGACCAGTCACATGGAGGGTTTGTTAGCCAATCACATGCCGTTCCCCTGCATTGTCGTAGCTGTCCCTGAGGAAGCTGCTCTTTATGGTCACGTTCAGCAGGTCAGTCTGAATGAATCATCCATAATCACAACTTTAGATTGTTGCAGTCGCATTTTGATTCAAGCCTTGAAATTTTTCATTTCATTCATAACATCACTTCATTTCAAGTTCACAATATTTGTGAATTACACCAAAATGTCTTGATAACTCCACATTCTGTTATGTCTGTGGTCTACACCCATTGTAGAACTATGTACATATAAAATGTGCAGTAAAGTCGCTGTCATGCGTTCTAGTGTAGACTAATGCTCAGCTGTATGTTCTTATGTCTGATGAGATTTTCATTTAAGGAAATGTTTGTCTTCCCACAGATCATTCTCGTGACTCTGGAGAGCGCTAAAATCTCAGTGCTGTTGAGTGTTTTGGATTTCAACCCTGATGTCGGCCAGAAAACTCTGATCGTAGCCAACTCTGCTCAGGAGGTTGAGGACATGTACAAGGTGAAATGACAGCTTCGGTTATATTGTACATTTACTGTACATTCCAGCTCTTTCTTATTCCATTATACCACACGTGTTTTGGTGCATAACAAAAAGCATGGTCGGTAGAAAAATAAAAGGAAAGATAAAAAGCAAGTACTGCAAACTAACAAAGAAACACATTTGACTTGTAATGTGGAGGCAGACATACCAATTAGACTGTTGCAGCCTCAAAATACTAGAATAAAATGCAGCAACAGGACAGAATAAGTTTTGTTTTCAATGACAGGAGTGACAGCAGGTAGAAGAACACTTCATCATTACCAGGCTCCGTCTGCGTGCGTGATCTACAGATTAGATGATTACAGTGCACTGATGACAGTGGAACGTGGAGTTTTCCTTGGGGTTTACCAGTGTCTTTTCTAAACTTCAGGCTCTAAGCAACCGATCAGCATTCTGCCTCAAGACCCACGAGGGGTTAACTCACCAGTTTGACTTTGTCATCCAGCAGTGGAGGAAAGACATTGGCCCCGGCACTCATGTTATTCTGGGTAAACATGGAAGACATCAACAATAAAGACATTTAGAGCCATTTGCTGCCTTTCCTCCCGAATCATTGACACCGCTGCTGTCCTTTTGTTGTGCTTGATCTTTGACCTCTAGTGACCACCAACGAGTGTCTGATGTGTCTGGGAATCAGAGATGCCACTTGTGTTGTCCACTATGGCTTCCCCACCTCACCCAAAGTATTTGGCAGCCGACTCTTCTGCATGGCCGATAACTTCAGAAACCTCTCTGAACGAGTAAGAACAAATGAACGGGATGAATTTGTGTCAATAAAATTTTCTATATCCTGTATAAATGATGAATGCATAAACATAAGGGAGAGGCGGTGGACTAGGTCAGAGAAGCGGGGCATTGACTGGAAGGTTGCTAGTTCGAGGCCACAGACTGGCAACAGGATACCTGGACCGGAGGATGGACCAGACCAGCCCTTGCAGGCCCAAGAGGAGCGACAGATGGACACTCCTTTCCCCATCCCACTAAGTGCCCCTGAGCAAGGCACCTTACTCCCCTCTAAGATCTGCTCCCCGGTGCTTCCAATATAAAGCTGCCCACTGCTCTGTGTGGTCACTGCCCTTGTGTGTTGTTATGTTTTGTGTGCTGTGCTGTGCATGGATGGGTTAAAAGCAAAATTTCTCAGTTGCATGTAGCATGATTGTGTGTGCATGACTGAAGTGGGACAAATAAGGGATCTTAATCTTAAATCTTAATCTTAATAACCACAGTTTCCTTATCCACGTTTGTTGCCTGAGCTGATTTCTTTTCCAAGGTTCCCTCCCAGGATCAGTCAGAGAGCTGTCCTCATTTCACCAAGTCGCTGCTGCTGATCTCTGAGAGGAACGCTCGTCATGTAGTTGGGGTTCATCGTTACCTTGTGCGAACCAGCGCCCCCCTGCCCCCGGAGCTGCTGTCCTTCACCAAGGGTGTCCATGTGGCCCGGGAGGGCCAGAAGACCAACAGGCCTCTCTGCAACTACCTGAAGAGGTTTGGAGTCTGCAGGTCAGCTTTTCCACTTCTAGACATTAGAGACTAAACAAGACTATAAAATAATTGAGAGAATGAAAAAATTACATTTGCATCCTTAACTTAACTAACACAGTCCTCAGGTTTTCATGCGCTCCTCAATGTCATGAATCCCTGTAGACTTTTGGATTAAGACTCCACTGTCTGTTCAGTTTGGGAAAAATAGCTTCATTACAGATATTTTTAATGAAGTGAGAAAATGAGCCACATAATGTGATTCAATGTGTTTTCTTTTGCAGAGACAGCAGTGTGTGTCCCGACCGTCACAGACTCATTTCCCACCTGGATCAGTCTGTGCTTCCCGCCACAGGAGTCATAGATGTGAGGATGTTCACATCTTTGTCCCTGCTTTATTCCACTACTTTGGTTTTCATTCTAAATGGCCATCAGACTCTTCTGCTTAAAGAACTTAGAACGTCTTAATTAGCAACCGTCGTGTTGTCTGTTGCAACACTGGAGTAAGTTTGGACCTGTGTTGTGTCCAATGCTTTCAGGTTGTGCCTCTTTACATTAAGGCAGCATCCGTGTTCTGTGGTCGTATCGTCACCAAGGAGAACGAGGATTTCCAGAGCATGTCCTCTGAGATGACTTCTTACTATGCCGACAAGAAACCTGGACCCAAGGAGGTGCTGGAGGGAGGCTTATACGCTGTGCAGGAGGACGAGATCTTCCACAGGTCTGACATGAAATCTTAATACGACTCTGTGGGGTGAACACACTGCAGGAGATTTGCCGATTCACAACACTTGCAGCTCAGATGCTGTTTTTATTCTGATGTTTTCTGTTCATGAAGCAGAGCAGGCAAGTAACTTGTGTCCTAGTGAGTGTACAGGACTGTCTGGATTAGAGCACTGCAGGTAAATGTATGTGATGTCAGTGTGCACTCCCTGCGACAGGGTGAAGATCCTGTCTGTTCCAGACAGAGGTGACCGGCTGTTTTTCAGCGTATTTGTTCGGTTTATTGATGTGGGAAAGGAGGCGGAGGTCAAATCCCATCAGATCCTCCAGCTCCCGGAGCAGTTTCACTCTCTGCCGGGCCAGGCCGTGGAGATCATCGTCTGCCGAGTCAAACCGCTCGATGCCGAGACCGACTGGCACCCCAAGGTCTCCTGCTCACCTCCTCATTTGCTCTCAAATACACAAACACATTACCACTATTCCTGTGTTTGTTCTTCACTAGTAATTTACTTGACAATCCAAATTGATCCCTCTTTCTACTGTTTTTCCTTCAAAATCTGATTGGCCATTGACCTGTTGATGGTCAAGATTTGCAGTAGCATGAAAATACAGGCGTTTGTCTTTAAGGCCCACTTACAGCGACTTCATTGCTGTGTTCAAATCGGTAAATGTTCTAATAGCCCTGCAGCTGAGAAGGTTATCTATGTTCATCTCTGTGAACCACAGCTAAAATACGCTGCAGGTGTTCAACGAGGTGAACATTGAGAGCTGTGCTTTCCATCAGCTGGCAGGACTCACTCATTCTTACTCTGCTGTGAAGCGTGATGGTATTTACCATTTACCATTGCCGTACCTTTTATACTGAGTTGTTTATCCCCTTAATTTCTCTGGATGTATTGGGTTGAAGGTGTTTCAATTCAGTGAGAAGGATGCTTGTGTTTTACTGCAGTATAGGATTTTTTTGTACCTCAGTCTAGTAGATATTGTGACAATGGTCCTTATTTTAAATTGAACTGGCATTAAAACTATTCCCAGTTTAAATTGAATAAACTTACAGACAACCAGTAATAAATCTGCTGGTATTAGTGATCAAATTTATGGCTTCCACTGTCCTGGACTGTATGCTGTTGAGTCCTGTGTAAAGCAAGTAGTCATGTGATGGCCATGTGATTAATTATAAATGAAAATTAAAAATGTAACCTTTTTGGCTCACAGGTCACCAGAGCGATCAGTCAGAAGATCCGAGGTCTGCAGCACCGAGCCAGAGCAGTTCTCAGTTTAGGAAACACTGTTTTTGTTGATCCCATGGTAAGTTTTTTGTCCTGTCAATCATCTCCTTGTTCAGTCAGTGGGTTTCTGATGGACAAATAAAGTATCTGAATTAATAACAGATCACAAGGTTTCTTAGACAGTTTAAGGTTTGTCTTAAAGTTCAAAGTAGATCATAATTTCTGCAAATTCCACTCGGTATAATAAGTATATGATAAATAGAATATGTGAACTCTGGACTGTTTTTGGTGCAGTTTGCACCAGTAAACTTGTTGTTTCCTGTTGGGTTTTTTTTCGAGGTCCGTGTGACCCAGGTGCCAGGTATGAAAACTGTCATCAATGAATACAACGTACAGTCAGAGATCCTGAACACTGGGATGGCAGTCAGGAACCCGGAGCATCTGGACCTGCTGAGGGCGCTCTGCCAGGAGAGCAAGGCCGACAGCATCAAGGAGGCGGGTCACCTTTCTGCGTAAGGAAGCACTCAACTCATTCCACTAAGTGGTGGGTCAGAATATGCCAGCTACCCTCTCTCTGTGATCACTGAAGCAGTGTTGTGTTGTTGTAGGTCGGGCGGTGGTCCGGCGTCTCTGGAGGTCAACATCAAAGCTGAGGAGGAAGTTTTGATTGAAGCCTTCAGAGCAGCTGAGTTCAGTTGGCTCGCTGATCTTCCTCACCGTGAACCATGTGAGCACCTTAGTGAAGTGTCTTCAGTGATCCAGTCCCTGGTCCCAGCACCACCAGTACCACCAGTACCACAAGCACCACCCATAGCTGAACTCCACCGGGATCCAGTGTGTGATAGCCAGGCAACTGTTGGACAGAGAAATAGCTACACTGCTGATCTGAAATCAGCTGAGGAGACGATGAGGTTGGTGTCTTTACTGAGGAACTCTGCCAGATAGATTATCCATCAAAAAATTAATTGGTCTTTATTCACTCTTCAAAGATTAAGATTATCACACAAGTCTTGGAAAAGCATCGATCACAAACATGTTCCAACAAACCTTTAACCTGCATCTGTCTTCATAATGCAGGGTTTCCTGACCGACTCGCAGTCCCTGCCACAGCTCATTTCAGCCAAGTTAATATTTTCTATGTGATGTTTTAAGATTCCAACATGAAATGGGCCATCTCCTCTTCTCACTGCCATCATTACAAAGTAGCTGTGTGTTGTAAATATATAATATAATATAATATAATATCAGCCTGGGAAACAGCAGTATTGGTTTGGCTCTACTGCTTTTGAAGACTTCATTTTAAGGCTTCAGTAGTAAAATCACTCTCCTCATTTTAGGATCCAGCAGCTGTTTTTTTTTTTATCTTGCCAAGCTTTATTTATTCAGAACATGTCATTGAGACCTGAGAACAAATCATTGCACACACAAACACATTTGTGAATTTCGCCACTGTGGGACGAATAAAGGTTTATCTTGTCTTATTTAAATAGTCATAAATGTCAAAAATAACAGGAGGTAGAACGGAAAGTGCCTCAGAGGAATTAAGGTCTCTTGCTTCAGTTTTGTGGGCTAAATGAGGAACTGAACAGAAGCTTTATGATTTTGATTCACAGCAAAGGAGATGAAGGAGAACTTTGCCTCAGGACCAGCCAGGCTGCTGCTCTCATCCACTGTGACAATGGTAAAAGTAAAAGATAAAATAATATTTTAAAATAAGTTTGATCCTAGGAGAGTTCAGACTTAAAGAATTGTAGATGGACACTATATATTTATATCATTGCTATATTATTATAAAGCTGTACATTAAACTTGAAAACGTTTAATGTTTTAATGTCCTAAAACTGGCTCGAACTCACTACACAAAAAAATTGAGATTCTGATTCAATACTATTCATTATTAAATGTATTAAATAACAGCTGTTGTAAGAGTAGAGCAGATTCAAAACAAGACTTTGTAGCTGTTCCCACATTCAGGAAAATTACGTACAAAACAGAATTTTGTTTCCTGAACCTGAGACATAAATATTGTGGTCAATAATTGAGATCCGTCTCCACTTGTAACACACACTACATTTTGTGTGTGTGTGTGTGTGTGTGTGTGTGTGTGTGTGTGTGTGTGTGTGTGTGTGTGTGTGTGTGTGTGTGTGTGTGTGTGTGTTGAGGTGTGCCTGCAGGTGACAGTCAAAGCAACTGGCAGCAGGTTATCAGCACTAACGAGACAGACGGTCGTAACTCCACAGAAAGGTACGAGACGCTTAGATGGATAGGAATCCTAATTCTTAAAAGCTTATTGTTTATACATTGTGGAGAAAAGTTGAATTGACTTTTTAAAGCCCACAACATTTTAATTTGAAGTGGAAATTCATTTTAAAACTAAACTGTATATTATTTATGTGTTTCAGTTTCCACCCTCAGGTCCACTGGTACCAGACGTCCGACTCTGTGATCGTAACAGTGAAGCTGATGAACCCGGAGAGTCAGCGCTGTGATTTCTACCCTCACAGAGTCGTTTACAGGTCTGTCAGGAGCAGACCACCAGTGATCGCTCACTTCCTTCACATCACATCCAACATTCAGTTGACCGTTTTATCCAGAGCACTTTACACTGGTGGGAGTGGATACATGTTTAGCATGGCTACTCTTTGTGTTTGTCAGGCCAATGAACATACTCGTTTCTGATTGGCTGGTAACACATCAGACATAGTTCAGGTTTACAGTTTGATAATTAGGTATGAATGTATTGAGGAACGACCACTAAAGTTTTTCTGTAATCTGTTTCTGAATAATTGAACTGTTTCACAGCTAAAGATTTAGTCAAATCAATCTGTAACATAATGTGGCGCATAATGTGCACAAACAGATTAAGTTAGAGATTAGAGTTCAGAAAAGGTTATCATGACTTTTTACTACTGCTGTTTTTGTTTTTGGCATTCGTTTCTCAATTAGTTTAGCCTGAAATAAATTGTCTTGAAATCAACATTTAGTGTCACATGCTTATTAAAATACAGTTGGATGTTATCTTGGTCAAGAGACATCGACACAAAGTGCTTACAAGCTTATTTATGACACAAGTTGGTGCCACAATAACTGTTATCTCTCTCTGGGTGTTTGTAAATTTAAAATAAAATATGTAAACTTCATTGAACACAGGTTTTTTCTCTGGATTTAGAATTTTTCCATAAAAATAATGTATTTATTTTAGTGGTGAAAAGACTCGATGAAGTTGTTGACTGACTGAAATTAATTGCCAACAATTCTGATGAACTGTTCAAGCCATGTATTATGAAAGCATTCACTGGTTCCAACTTCTGAGAGAATTTGCTGCTTTTTTCAGTTTTATATCCTTGTAAACTGCCTATCTTTGGACTTTGGACTGTTGGTTGGACATCTGAAGACATCACCTAATTGTTAGTGGAAGCCCTGCTTCATTTGCACTGAGGTGGTGGTTGGGAGAATCTGGTTACAGGCTGTGTAACAAAACCTAGTTAAAAAACTGTATTGGCCACTGGTGTGGCCTCAGACCTGCCCCTGTCCCATGGACTCTGCTTCCTGTCTGTCTGAGAACATGAGGGAGGTCATCCTGAGGAGAGGTGAGGACAGACTGAGGTGTGCAGGCAGAGTGTGGTGCTTTACAGTCTGTGAATGCCTGGAAGGAAACTCATCATTCACTCAGTCATTTGAGCGTGATTCGACAACTTTGTGTGCAGAACAGTAAAGAAACAAACAGTGATGTTTTCCTGTGTGATCAGACTGACACTCTCTCTCTGCCGGTTGTGTTCAGCGGCAGAGTGAACGGTCGGACCTACAGAGCTGACCTGGAGCTTCAGGCCAACATCGCTGCTGACCGCTGCTGCTGGGAAATGAAGTCCAATGAACCAGTCCTCAAACTGCTCAAACAACAGCAGGGATACTGGGAAAGGCTCCTCAGGAGCAAGGTACTGGAGTTCTTTTTTTCAGTCACAATGAATATTAATCCTCTGGTCAACTGTACAAATATAAAAAAGCTGCACCAAATTGGAAAAAAACAAAAGATGAACTTAAGGTTGTTTCTTTATGCAGAATATTTTTGTGAGTTACGACATGGAGCACTTTGAAGTGGATGAAGACAGAACTCCAAATGGTAAGAACCACAGTCACTGAAAGTCTACATTTGACTGTAATTTGTGATTCCAGAGAATGATGTGAAGTCTTTGTCAGCTGTATGGCTACACTGAACTGTCGTCTGTACCTTCCGTGGTTTGATCTTCAGGTCTGTGGTTTGCGGCGAGCACAGGCAAGGATAACTGGTATGTGAGCTCAGAGAGCGGCAGTGAGAGCGACTGAAGATTAGTCTTCAATGCCACTAACAAGTGTCTGCTCGTGACATGAAGGCTACAGGACAAGTTAGTTTTTGTCTCTTGTTCCCCTGCAGGAGCTCAGCCTGCCAGCTGCTGTTAACCAACCACAGCAGCTGAGAGTAAAGGAGCATTTCTGATATTTCCCCAAAACCCTTTTTTCCCTCCTGGTTAATAAAAAATATTGACAATAGATTTAAAAAAACGTGACATTTTTGATGACTAGATGTGATGTCCTTTAGACTTTTAAGTTAGATTCAAGTAAGTTCTAATGTTATGTACATTAATTATAAATGCCTTTAGAAAAGTTCAGAGTTTATTCTTGACCTTGGAAAGAGAAATTGGCCAAACATCTTCACCTAAAGGTCCATTTCATAGCTCATCCGCAGCTTACAGCTTGACGAATAAAGGTTTATCTTAGGTTTATCTTTTGGGTCTAATGTTGTGTTTACACAGAAAGTGGCTCCATGGCTCACTGCTGCACACAGGTTGAGAAACAAGAGTGAAGATGCTCCACTTTTTAATCCCAAAAGTCTGAAAAAAAGTGTCAGTATCAGAGCAGAATCCATTCATGTCCAATGAATTGCACCACCTGGAAAATTGTCTGTGGAGATTCTCAGTCATCCAGGTCATTGTATTTAAGTCAGGTGCTGAATCGATGGCACCTGGACTTGATTGTCGCTACTTGAGGACGTTTCACTTGTTATCCAAGAAGCTTCTTCAGTCTTGACTTGCTGGTGGGATCCCAGGTACTTATCCTCCAAAGCAAATCTGCTTTTGCTTCGTGTGAACACACCATAGAGCCAGAAGGTGTTGTATGTTGTACAGATTCCAAAGCCCTTTGAGGAAAAGAGGTTAAAGAACATTTGTGAAGCAAACTTCTGACTGCAGACTCCTGAAATGACTTCATTTTTATGATTTCATTTTTATTATTTCAAAAGAAGTCACTTATTTTAAGATGCAGCTGAAAACTTCATTTTGTAATTTTGATTATGTATTGTTATATAGTTACTTTTTTGGAAGTGTGGTAAAGTTTATGAAGTGAATGGACCAGAAACAGGCTGTTACTCTAATTTACTGGTGTATTTGTGGATATCCTGCCAACACTTTGGTTTCAATGTATTGTTACGAGAGTTTTTCTGTTCAGGATGAATCCAAAGAGTGTTTGTGTTCATTTAAAGACACAACAATCTTATTGTTTGCTCTCACACTTGTAATATTCCTCTTTAAGATAAGATAAACCTTTATTCGTCTTACAGTGTGGAAATTCCCAAAACTTTACTCCCACACTGAAAATAATACTATAGTAACTTAAAGTTTGTTTTCAGAAGAGTTTGTATTGACGATGAAACCAGTTCGTCTGTGAAGTTTCAGATCCTTATTTTTCTGTTAAACTACATTCTGCTCTGTGATGTTTGTTTTTTACTTTCATTGCACTTTGCTTTGTGATAAGTCTGAGAATATTTTTGCATTTGTCATTTAGGTATTTTGTTAATTTTGTATTTTAAGCCATAGTTCAAAGTTGCAAAAATATTCACCCTTGAGACCTAAGAAATTAGTTCTTGTGCCACAAAATCTTATTAAAGTCACATCATTTTTTTGATAGATAGATAGATAGATAGATAGATAGATAGATAGATAGATAGATAGCAGCTGAGACAGTAAAGGAGCATTTCTGATATTCCCCCCAAACCCTTTTTTCCCTCCTGGTTAATAAAAAATATTGACAATAGATTTTAAAAAACGTGACATATTTGATGACTAGATGTGATGTCATTTAGACTTTTAAGTTAGATTCAAGTAAGTCCTAATGTTATGTACATTAATAATAAATGCCTTTAGAAAAGTTCAGAGATTATTCTTGACCTTGGAAAGAGAAATTGGCCAAACATCTTCACCTAAAGGTCCATTTCATAGCTCATCTGCAGCTTTTGTGAATTTCCCCACTGTGGGACGAATAAAGGTTTATCTTTGGTTTATCTTTTGGGTCTAATGTTGTGTTTACACAGAAAGTAGATAGATAGATGGAGTGTAACACATTATTCTTTCAAACTTGTCCTCAGATTGTAACACAGGCTTTTTGTTGTGAATTTGTGAGATAAACCTGCAGACAACATTATGACATCTTCATGGTTGTTTTTTTTCTTCAGACTTGACAAATCTCCTCCACAGCTTCAGAAGACGTTACACAACTACTGTAACAGACTCAGCAGTAAATGTGTGAAATTGGTGGAGTTTCCCTTTAAAGGGCCGCTTTGCCTCTGGTGACATACGCGGTGCTGGGCGCTAGGGGGCAGTGTGGACCCGCTCTGTGTCGGTGTAAGTCAAACAGTAACTTCATGAGTTTTAAGAATCAAACGTGCAGCTCTGAGTTCAGACCGACTTTGATCATTAAAGCCGGTAAATGGACGGACTGTGTGAGGACTCCGGCTCCACTGAACAGCGGCTCTGCTGACGGCTTGTGATCGGTGTCCCTGTCTGACGTGACGACCCGGACCGGAGGCTCGGGTCCCGGTGTAGCAGCTGGTGTCGGGGAGCCGCCTCTGCCGGGCTCCTGGGGGGGGGTTTCCCGGACATGCCGAAGCCTGGATGAGCGGAGGGACTCAGTGAAAACAGGTAAACAGACGGGTTAGCTTCTGTTAGCTCACTGTTAGACTGGGTTAGCTGCTCATGCTAACAAGCTAACGTTAGCTGTCAAGCAGCCGTAGCCAGCGGAGCTAATGCTAACTGCTAGTACCACGGTTTAGACCTTGTTGTTGTTCTGTTTATCGGCTGTTAGTTAAACTTCCGGGTCCAGCTTTGATCGGCTGAGTCATGACAGAGGCCCGAATGTCTAAATTCATAAACGTGACCAAACGTCTGTGGTTGGTTTGCAGTTAATTTAGCAAAATAACCCAAAAACTGAAAACCGAAGAACCGAGTTGACGAACATGCCAGACTCCATTCAAATAATGTCAAATTTAACGTTGCCTCGAAGCTGCGAACACGATTAAATTAAAGGAATTTAATGGATAGGACTGAAAGCAAGCGCAAGAGTTCATTAAATCGAATACAGTCGTAAAGATTATTAATTTGTCGAATGTATCAGAAGACTCCAGCAAAGATACATTAAAGTGCCAGATTTTTAAATGGGGTTTGGTTTGAACTTTCTAAGCACTAAAGAAACCAGCTGCCTTGAAGCTGTAGACTGACAAACCACACAAATGTGAAATAAAGCAGAAGATGTGACATGAAAGCTTCATATGAAGCACTTTGGATGTATTATGATGAACCATATTATATATCTGTGTCCATATTATTTTGAAAACGCACAGAAATGTGATCTTTGGCTCTGGATCCTGGTTTAGTGCTGCTGCTGTTGGGCTTGTGGTTGAAGTTAAAATGTCTTCACACCTGGTTGTGTGATCAGGTGAAAGGTCATGTGACAGCCCTGAGGAGACACAGCTGATGGGATGGTCAGGTCTTTCTGCTCCTGAGAGGTTTTTATTGATCCAGAGGAACCAGAGAGCAGGAGTGGTGTCTTCTGTCAGTTCGCCCAGTTCCTCTGACCTCCACCATCTGCTCACTGCACTTATCATTATTATTGTTATATTTCTTCATCAGCTTTCTTACCTACCTGATCTGAGGTCTCCAACGATCAGTTGATTATTTGATTAGTGCATTGAAAATAAAAGAATTGACAACTAATTCATAAATCCAATAGTTAGTTCATTCACTGCTTTCAGCTTCTCAAAGATAAATCTATTAGCTTGACATAACGTCACCTTTTTAGTTACTATCCACCACTGGGATGAATTGGTAGTCTCCACATTATCCTGTTCCTTTCCCATCTGTGGATCCTTAAGAAGAGTAAATCGTATATTTAATATGCTATGATATAAAAAGAGGGTGTTTAATAGTCGAGAGCTGCAGTGATTGGTCGATTAGAAGAAAATCAATCGTCAGCTGTACTGATAGTTGTCATTGTTCCAACATTTGTTGGTTCCAGCTGTGTGATGTGATGTGAACTAGTTACTTTTATTTGTCTTCTATGATTGGGAACTGAATATCTTGGTGTTCTGGACTTCTTCACTAACAGTAGCATCTGACAATTGTTTTGCATTTAATTTTTTTCTGTTATGACATAATTATCTCATCACTTCCTGCCTTATCTCTGTTTCTAGCACCAAGCATGAAACATGTTACAGTTCAGGCCTTATTGTAATTTTTGTGCCATTAATTTTCTGTATTTGTGCAAATATTGAGCAAGTTAAATCTCTCATTTTTCTACATTCAGCTCTTTAGCTCTACTCCTTAATCACTTTTTTTGTGGATTCATGCATTAAGGCCCACAACCTGGATTTGATCTAGGGACATTGTGATGGTCACTATCTTACACCCTGGAAGTGCAGAATTGATTCGTACGTTTTGATTGTTGGTTTCAGGCCTGTTTGTGTGTTCGACCTTTAATCTTCTCATTGTTGGTTGTTTGTTCTGCTGCTGCTGAAGTAATTCTGCTGTTCACACGCTTTGTAAGCCTCAGGCAAAGATGTCAGCTGAGTGACTGCAATCTAAGTGTGTAATGTAACGGTGTGTTTGACCGCAGGGGACAGACATTCCTCTGCACCACTGAATACGCTGTTAGCTTCCAGCCTTTAAGGTCACGAGGACCACGAGGGTCACGTGACTCATTCCTCTGTTTCATCCCAGCCGAGCAGCCTGACATGAGGCCGCTCGGGTGGGGAGTCGTCTCTGCTCTGCTGAACTGGTTCCCAGTTTGTCTGCACTGGAGTTGAGGGAGGATGAAGCTGATCTCTGAGCAGAGCGATGAGGTGAGTGGATCAGCTGATGCATGAAGAGTTTTAAACTTGTGGTCATTCTGGCTGAGGATTTCTCCTGAACCTGACCGGTGAACAGATGGATGCTTCATTATGACAGAGCAGAGATCAGATCCTTGTTACTGAGGCCCTCAGAAGCACCAGATGGAAGAAACTTGTTTATTCAAAGGACCTTTTAACAGTAAAAGATAAAAGAAATTATTTCTGTTATTGAAATTGTGTTTTAACACTTCCACACATTTTATAGACAGAACTGCTCATTATTAAAGACGTGTTTGCAGCTGCTGTTTCTTTATTTGTTTAGGATTTATTGCTCCTTGATGGATGAGTTAAGTTTTTTTTATTGATTTTGCAGCATCTTCAATGAGGTTTGTAGCTTGATAGTTAAGGTGATTGGTTAAATTTAAAATGTGTGTTGTTAGGTTTTAGCCATGCTAGCAGCGTGACCGTGTCGGTCAGTCCACTGCGTCAGCTCAGACTGAAATATTTCCCCCCACATTGGATGGATTGCCATGACTCTTTGTACATTCATGTTCCCCAGAGGACAGATGTCTTTGGTGATCCTCTGACGTTTCCTCTAGCGCCACCACAAGGTTGCCATTTGTGGTTTTGGGTGATATGTCTCAACAACTATTGGCTGTATTGTCATGAAATTTGGTTCAGACGTTCATGTTCCCCTCAGGATGAATTATAATAACGTTGGTGGTCCTCTCACTTCAACTTTGACCTCTAGGCTAGTGCCACCATCAGGCCAACATTTTAATGTGTCCAGTGCTTTGGTTTATGGCCAAATACCTGCAGCACTGATGACATTTCCATCAGCCTCAGCTGGACATTGTTTACTGCTAATTAGCAAATGTCACATGCTGGCAAACTACTCTGATGGAGAGAGTTTTTATATGAAGTTCTTTTACATTGCAAATCCTGTTTTAGCAGCCACTGGTATTTGAAATGATTGTTGCTGATTGGACATGGTATAATGCATTCATATTTTATCCCTATATTTGTTATTTGTTTGTTCATTCATTTATCAAAATGAATTCTGTGTAGTCCTGAGGGCTGTGTAGTACTCAAGGCTGCACTTATGAAGAGGCAGTCTTCAGCTATGTTTTAAAAAGATTAGAAAAAGGAAACAGCAGCAGTAACATTATCTTATGTGAATAATATTGTTGATGAATACTGTTTGTTTCATTGTCTCTTGAGTGATTTAGCTCAAAGAGGAGGATCTTTTATTCTCGTGCTCTCGAAAAATCCTTTCGTCTCGATGAGATGATCTTTACAAGTTCACATATAATAATAAACTTTTTGCTGTGTGTGTGTGTGTGTGTGTGTGTGTGTGTGTGTGTGTGTGTTTAGATGGATGAAACATCATCAAATTGTTTTGTGGAATTACGTCACACACACAGTTGAAAGTGGACACAGATATCAGTTCTGAACAGTGTCTCCTGTTGTTTCTTATCACTGTAGTGTCCCTGCAGTCAGACGCCAAGGAAAAGCATTAAAGCTTTTTCTCTTGTGACTGTGGTCATATGTTTTTAAACTACGTGAAATTGAGACTTTCACTTCCTGGAAAACAATTAAGTCTTTTGATAGTAAACTTGCAACCACACATAAAAACTCCAAACAATAACCTCCTCACATATTTAAAAAAATCCTGTCAAACATTTTCTTTCTTTAACTTTCTTAATTTTTATGTTTACTGTGTTAAATGATGATAACTGTGTTGTAAATTGAAAACTGCATGAAGTTGGGGCAGACAGTGGAGACATTGTTTAAGAAAATATCTGGAGTGATGTTATGGTCTGTCCATAGAACAGTACAAGATTTTAACAGATCTTCTGATAAAATGAATGATGAGGTAAATTTCATCAAACTCATCCATTTGCTGATCCTGACAAGCTGCGTCTGAGGTGTCCTAATAAACCCTTTTGATTGAGCTAAACACATGATCTCGTCTTCGATGCCACTTTAGATTATAAAAGATTAAAAGAGAACTTGTCTGTCAGCGAGGAAAATCATCTTTTGATCACTAAAACTAGAAAGTAGCACAAGAAGGTGCAACATACAGCACAAATATGGCAAAACACAAACCAGTAAACTAGTGGAAGTATTCAAATATTAAAGCTTAAAACATTAAAGCATATAATGAAATACTACAGCTCAGCCTGAGGCCAGCGACACGTTTCCTGTCTCAACTCCTGGAGACAGGAAACGATATCCATTGGTGGAAGATGGGGTAGTGAATGAAAGGAGGCTCCATCGTCTGTCTGCAGTGATGAGGACTGCTCCACTGAAAGAATTGAAAAGAAAACTGGGGTAAAATAATTATGTAGAATATTTTTCAGCATATATTTGTGCTTTCTCTTCAGGGATCGATTTGGATAATCGTCAGTAACTCAATTCTTCACAAATGTCCAGTATTTCCACATGCTTTTGTTTGGAAACTCAGTCAATTCATAGCCATGAATTTAAATTAAATTTTAAGTTCATGGTTCCCTTGAGGTCGATGTTTCTATCAGGTGAGTTGTCCTCCCAAACGCAGCCTTTTGAAGCATTGATTGATCATTAATCATCATTGTCCTCTCCAGGACCCAGACTTCCAGATCCTTATGGCTGTATATGATGAGAACATCCTGAAGAATCCTTTCTACTTGGCCTTGGAGAAGCAGAGACCGGACCTCTGCAGCCGAGTGGCAGAGCTCCACGGCATTGTGAGTCCCACCTGTCTCCTTTTAGTTGAGTGTGACTTATTATCTAATTAGAACGTGTGTGTTTGTCAGAAGGATAAATAGGACAACAAAAGACGATGGATGGAAAAGCTTGTGCTTTCAACTTGGTCTGATAAACAAGGTTTTAGAGGCCGCGGCTGAAACAAGTGGCATTCATTCAAGTTTCAAGTCCCTGCAAGCAGATTTTTATAAAAATGAACTGCAGACTGTCCATTGCTCCTCTTGTTATTTAGTCAACTTCAAATGAGGTTTGTTCAAAATAAACCTTTAAATGTGGAAATTTTGGGAGAGGAGTGAGGCTGTGAAAACAGCATGTAGAGACAGAATACATCGCATCTAACTCGGTGAGTTAAGGTTCAGAGTTGGTGATTGTTGGAACAAAAAGACTAAACCAGACAGTTTTGGTGAGTTTTATTTTCTTCCTGTCGAAGTAAAAATCACTGGTTTTGTTGGGCTGCCAACTTTTGACTTCGTCTTTGAGTGATATGTTTTTCCTGAGTAACACCTGACAAATTCATGTGAGAGAGTGAGCAGATATTGTTTTGTAATCTTTGAGTTTTGCTGCAGATCCACAGTTCACCTGAAGTCCACCTCTCTCTCTCTCTCTCTCTCTCTCGCTCTCTCTCTCTCTCTCTCTGGTGTGCAATGACCAGATTATAGTCTGTCTTACTCAAACTCTCTCAATCTGCCAGACTTTATTAGCTGAGCACGAACATTTATCCAGACTTATCTGCCCTGGCTTCTCAGGAATGAGGAACTGGTCACTATCCGATGTCAGTATCTGTCTCCTCTTGATTCTGGGCCTTGTTTGTGGCAGCTCAGTGTTTCCTGGCAGTCTGACTGTTCCTGGGCTTCGATCTAATGGGGACTATAATGGCAGGAAAAGGCAGAAAACGCTTCCTGGTAGCGTGAGGTGTCTGCAGCAGCCGGGAACCTCAATAAAAGAACACAAACTCCAAAAACCAAAAGCCTTAGACTAAGACTTAATTGGCACTGAGTAAACTGGAATAAAGGACGAAACACTGCAGAGAGAAAGTGAAATGGTGATAGAACCTGGGACATTGCAGGTGTGAACAGACCACACATATCTGCCAGTTTTCTCTACAGCAGCTGATTTCACTCATCACTTCCTCCTGTTGAAGGCATGTTGATCACTGAATCTGCTGTCTGTTGCTTCGAGTTGAAACACAGTGGAGTCCTGAGCTTCCGTCCATTCACTTCATGTGGCTGTAGACTTTCTCAGTGTTACCAGCAGTTTCTTTAACACAAATCCCTGAAGTTCTGACTCATTGTTAAAATGACTCAGGAGACAGCAGCGACCAGCTTGGACTCATTTTCAAAGTAAAGCAGCGTGTTGGACCACTTCCTGTTTTGAGAGCTTTTTGTGGTTGTAAAACTCTCTCAGCTGCTTCCTCCTCTCTCTGCCAACACTTTCATCTCAATGCATTTGCTTAATTTAGGGTTTATAACATGATTTGATAATTGAGTTTTCTCAGTCATCTCAGTCAGACGAAACTTTGAAAGTCCAGCCAGGGAAAAAATGCAAACTGTGAAAATCAACATATATCAAATGGCATAAGCCGAGCTGAACATGTTTTAGCTTGTCAAATGGCCTGGAACCTCGACGGACCGGGATCAGATGTTTGAATGTGGGCCAGCAGCAGCTCTGACTCGTCAGGACTCCTCTGGAAACTCAGATGATCTGAACGCCATCAAAACATCAGCAGAGCACAGAAAAGGTCTCTTTAACTGGATTAGAGCCTCTAATATGCATTTCACAGCAGACTGCTGGCCTGAAAAACCTCTGAGACAAGACCCAACAAACAAGACTGCACTACACATTTTACAACACGTTTTAGTTTCACAACCTTTTCTGACTCGTGTTAAATCCTCATGTCTCCTCCAATAAAATGTTGACAATTTGTCCTGAATGGTTGACATTTCGTTCAGGTTTCAACATGGAGGCAAATCTGCAAATGATAGAAATGATGTTGAATTTCAAAATAGAACTTCTTGTAACAAATATGTAAAACCGTTTTCGCACGTCAGTCTGAACAGGACCAGGAGTCCACAGCCAGGTCGCTGTACTCGTTCACAGCTGTGCTCATATGTTCACAGTCACGACGCTGACATACCTGTTTATAATCATAGTTTAGTGTGTTAGCATGCTGACATTTGTTAATTAGCACCAAACACAAAGTCCAGCTGAGGCTGATGGGAATGGTAGTTCTGTAGGTATTTAGTCTTAAATAAAGTCTAATGTCTGAATTACATTTACTCTTTGACCATTTTAAAAACAGGTTTTGACTCCCACTGTTTTTCAGGGTCATTTGTTGAGTCCGGTTCAGTGTTTGTCTCTAACAGCAGCTGTGATGTGTCCACTCTTTGACTGCTCCTGATGACAGCAGGCAGAGAGGAGGAGATAGACAAACCGTTTCCTCTGCTGTCAGCATGGAACAATCCAGACGGCCTCAGTGTCTGATAGTCCGGTCTTTCCTGGTCTGAACAAAATCAGAAACTTCCAGTCACAGAAAGAATTTGCTGCTGTTTCACATCTTAGCAGCCCTGAGTGAACACAAGGTTATGGATTATGACAAAACAAATCAGGAAGATTTGATTTAGTTTGGATTGCTCAGACTAGATTCATGTTTAGAAGTTTTTAAATTCAATCAAAAGATTTCGTCTCATGTTGGTGACCACGTGCAGGTTCTGGTGCCTTGTTGTGGCAGTTTGACCGTCAGCAGCTACTCAGACTCTCAGTTCGACAGCTATGTTCTGCAGCCTGTGGAGGACGGATTCCAGACTGTGGATGGAAAGGTGACACACTGATACACTTCACAAACATCAGCTCCATCACTGTTAAAAACCGATGCTCTAATACCTAGTTTCAAAGTCTGAATTAAAAGCACGATGCTCTTGTTGGCTTCTCCAAAATCAAGTGACTTGTCTAAAAATGAAACTAGACAAGCGGCTCAGATTGTCTGTTCCAAAAAGCTTAATTAAAGTCAAGCTCTTACTGGTTTCTTAAAGTTGACATTTAAAAACAAGAAGCTTCAGTTGGTTTTTCTACAAGTTTTGATAAACAGAAGCTTGTTGACTGACCTCTGACCTACATTAAGATTTCAGACAGTCTTATCTGCGAGTTATTTTATTAAAGAAGCCACAGACAGGAAGTGTTGAGAGGTGGACTAACACCTTGTTGCTTTTAGTCTTTGTTGACAAAAACAGAAATATAGAAATAAAACCAGATTATCCTTCAAAACATCGAAATACTTGATTCTATATGACGATAATCCTGATTTGGGTACTTTGCTTTATGATGTTGTTATGACAGGATGAATCCTGTGTACCTGTTTACCAGAGCTGCTGGTCTTGTTGTGTTGCAGGAGGTCAGGATCCAGGACAGGCAGGTCCTGCTGGGATCCGGCTTCCCGGCTCCGGCGTCGGTGCCCATCCTGTTTGATGAAACCTTCTACAACGACCAGGAGCAGAGCTACAGCATCCTGTGCATCTCCAGGCCCGTCGAGTCGGACCAAAGTCCGGCCGAGCTCAGCCCGCCGCCCCCCTACTGCCTGAAGAGCCTGGAGGATGTCAGGGAGTTCCTGGGCCGCCACGCCCAGAAACTGGACAAATTCATCCACGGCTTCTGTCAGACCTTCAAAGAGCAGGAGAGGAAGGGACTCAGACACCACATAGTAGGACAAATCCTCCTCTTTCTTTTTTCTATCCTTTTCCTGTGTCGTCTTCCTTCCTCTTCTTCTGCTGCCTCCCTGCAGTACTGACAGCCCTCCTGTCTTCTCTCCACTCAGGACTCGGTGAACGGTCTTTACACTAAATGTCTTCAGTGTCTGCTGAGAGACTCTCGCCTGGTAAGTAGAAGCTGAGCTGCAGGACCAACCGATGTGTCTCAGTTGAAGTCCAGGATTCTTGGATACCTGAATTTCTACACTAAATACGACATAATTGTTCTACAAGGCGTGTCCCACTTCAAAAGCTCTGAGAAATGTAATGTCACTTTCCTTTTGGAGAACACTCAGTGTCTCATAACCCACCTGTACCATTCACTTCACACTAAAGGATAATATCCATTTAGCACAACTGAGATCTTAAGATACAAAGTTCAGCTTTTGAAAGTACCACATCATCTTACTCAGCAAATAAAGTTTGACCAGTGTTCCTGGAATTGTAGATGTTTAAATATATATAAATATTTTATTAGAGAAAAAAAATGAACCTTTTAGTCAAGGCTTTAGGTGACACTTCAGGTCAATTTGGAAACTCTGAATGTCAGAAAACCTGATGTATTTCCCATGTATTTTGTGTTCAGGTGGTTAATCACTAGTTAATATTTCACACGAAGTGGACTGATGACAAACAACATGTACAAAAAGGAAGCCAGACATTAAGGGGCCAGTTCTTAAAACAAGTGAAGAAACAATAGCCCATTTTTACATTGAAGGAGGACCCCCATCGATTCCATTGAAGGCACATTAAAGGATCTCTTCAAGTCCAACATGAACCGGAGGAACGATTACAGCAGCGAAACCTGTTCCAGTGTTCATATGGGAGCCTGACAGGACACTTGAAAAACTATGAGCGTGTCCTTTAGCTCCACCGTTTGTTCTTGTTGCAGAAACACAAACAGCATGTAGATGAGTGGTGACGCCACACGACATGAGAAAGTCTTGTTCAGCCCTCTGAAGCCTAATAAGATAATCTGTGTCCTAACTGCTTTCATGCAGCCCCTTATCTCAATTTTCTGCCTAATCACACAAACAGGAGGAGTTGCATCACGTCCTGTGCAGAGAATAATGCATTTCTCTGCATTTACTGCTCTCATGAACAGGTTTTTCTTTTTTTTCTCCAGAAACTTCTGGCGAAGCAGGAGCTTCAGATGACTCTTCTCAAACAGGCGGTAGAGGTAACCTCACTCAGTGTTTTTACATCGACTTTGCTCTCTGTCGTTTGAGTAAAGAAGCGTGTGTTTATACATTAAAATCTAAAGCACATTCATGAAAAACAGATCTCAGAGCTCACAGACAGGCAGATTCCATAAATGTTGATTTTAAATGAGTAAAGAGGAGTTTTTGGAATCTTCTTCTGAGTGTAGACTCTAAAAGAAAGAGCTCCACATTCCGAACATCAGTGGTCATAAGTGATGAGCTCATGCTGCACCTGAGTGACCACCTGAGCAACTAAGGGCTTCCAGCGGCATCACAATCAATAGATAACACCAGAGAACAGTGGCCGAGGTCCTCGAAGGGGCTAAAAGCCATTTAAACCACGGAAAGGTGCAAATCGAATCCTGAAGCTCACAAGCAGAAGAGATGTGCTCGTACCTTTCTGGGCTTTTGGATCATTTCAGGCTCTTAATTGAAGTCCAGAACATACAAAGGTGTTGCTTCAGTTAGTATTTTTAGCAGTTTTATGTCCTGCTTCTGTCTTCAGAATCAATCTTATACGCTAAAATTGTTCCTCCTTGAAAATGCTTCAGTTGAGCTCTGAAGTCACCAAATCTTGCTTCCAACTTACTTTGCTGATAAACCTGCTGCTGCATGTGGGTTATGACTTCCTCACAGCTGTTGTGCAAACTAAAATGTTTTCTGTGTGTTTTTCCTCTCCTCCCAGATGTATGTTCACCATGGTATCCATGATTTGATTTTTAACTTTGTGGGAACGCTGGAAGCCAGCCAGGTAGGTGTGAACACTTCCTGCTCTGCCACACTAACGATGCTCTGTGAAGGAAATATGTTCTTTACAAACGAAAGAACAGACTAATGACAAACAACATATTCATCTCATTTTCATCAGCCATGCAGATAGTTTTGGTTTTATTTGTCCAGATTGATTCATATTTGAGATCTGTCTTTCTGCCTCCCCTCAATACAATGGAACAGAATAAAGTTTTATTTGTGTCGCTCATCGCCTCGAAAAGAAACTCCAAAACAACATTCTTTTCCAGAAGAAGTGTTGTGGTTTCAGTTCACAGGTTTTTTGGCATCTTCAGTGATTTTGTAAGCAATTAAAAATATTTAGCAATGTAAGATATCTATGGTAATCATCAGGTTTTTGTTTCCATCCAAAAAAATAGTCAATAGCCATTTTGCACAACCAGTCACACAGGGAGAAATCCACCAGAGAAGAAGAAACACTGAGACTCCCACAGAGCAGCAAATACTGTAGAGCAGAGAGCGACTGATGAGATTTATTTTTCATTTCTGTCTGTCTTTGATTTAGTTGTGATGAAAACTTCCCCTACATGAAAATGGATGGTGACGTAGCTGGAGTGTTTTCATGTCAGTGCAGCGTCAGTAATGTGTTCTGACTTTATGTGATGGCCGTGTCACAGAACTGATCTGGTGTCTGTTCTGCTGCTCGTCAACAGGATGCAGCCTTCAACAAAACCAGCAGGAGTCTGCAGGAGCTGCAGCAGAAAGAGCTGGGAGTCAAACCCGAGTTCAGGTCAGTTCAACACGTTGCAGCCGGTCATTCTCTGATTATGGTTCACTTCCACTTACTAAACTACTGTTGGCTATTATAAAGGTCAAAAAATCACAGTTAGATAACATGTAGTTGCCTTCATGTTTTTGTTAATGTTACGTTCTGTGTCTGTGCTGCACTGGTGCATTCAAGAATACTCAGATGCCCGAGAACTTATATGCATCTGCCAAAAGGTATTGATGAACCAAAAAGTGAATCCATTTTATCTTTTTTTTTCTTTACAAAGCTTAAATGCCCTTAGCAGCCGTCTCTCAGACCTCAGATTTCAGAGGACCACCACAGAAAGAGTGAAAGTTTTCAAAGCGGTCCAATGTGATGTGATAAAAACGTTACAACATGGTTTTTCTCATAATGAAAAATAGACACTCTCTACATAGTTGAACTGAAATTTCTTGACGTTGGACAAAAAAAAAAAAATCCCATCTCAGGTTAAGCGTGCTTTGTTTTTCCCCAGCAGATGGAGATTTTTAGTTGTTATCACATGATGAATTATGGGATTGGATCTTGTGACAAGATGTTTTTATCAAACTCTCTCAAACTCTGAGTGACTTGTTGAATTCTCTTTGCTGATTGTTGTTGCTCTGCAGTATTAACTTGTCTCGGGCAAAGAGAGAGCTGAGTCAGCTCAACCAGCAGACCTCCCCCCTCCTCAAACTGCTCTGTCTGCGCAGAGTCGCCCTGACGGCCACCCAGACCCCCAGACGCACCGGTAAGCACCGACTGCGTCTGAATGAACGTCTGTCTGTTAAATCTGTTTTCTGATCTCAGGATCATTACAAAATGTGGTTTTAGTCAAAGTTTAGTTTGTTGAACTGAAAGAATCTAAAGAGAAGAGCTTAATTTCTGCCACAATTTAAGACTATTTTATTTATCACTGTTTTACCTCCTGTTATTAGTACATATTTATTTATGATAATTAAGGGATTTTCCTCGGCTTCACGTCATCAGAGAGGAAGTGTGACGAATGTTTTGTCTCGTCTGTGTGTACGTCAGCCGGCCGCCTCTCTGGACAGGAGAGACATGAGCTCTGAGCGTCCTCTCTGTAATCAGATCAGCTCACAGGACAATACCTGCTCTGTCAGCCTCTAATGTGTTTGTCCAGTTTGCTTTGGAAATCCCAGCTTATTGGCCGACAACAACCCTGCTGTCTGTCTGCAGAGTGGTACGATCCGCTCCTAATTAATGTTTGTCAAGCGGCCAATTTAGTCATTTAGTTTGGACAGAGGGAGAGTGTCCGGCAGTGTCAGGACTCCATGAGTTATTTTTGAGCATCTCTTGTGTTGTCTGCAGTGTTTCACTGAGTGTGTCTTCCTCTGCAGTCAGTATAGAGGCTGTGTGTGCGGACGACCTGCTGTCTGTCATCCTCTATCTGCTGGTGAAGACAGAAATCCCCAACTGGTGAGCAGGGATTCACTGTGACCTTTGACCTTTGTAGCTTGCTTGGAGGAAACAAAGAAGCTGATCTGTCATTTCTGGGGTGTGTAAATGTGAAGTGGTGTCACTCCACTCTTTCATCAGTCATGTGGAAGTGACGGAGGGTCTACAGCTCTCCTGGGAGCAGTGGCTCTAAACACAAAGAACAGCTGAGGCTGATGGGAAGCTCATTAGTTTGCAGGTATTTGGACATAATCCAAAGTGTTGGATAGAACAAAATGTTGACCTGCCGAGGGCGCTAGGTGAAAATTCAGAGGTTCACCAAAGTTATTACAATGAATCCATCTCAGGAACGATGAACCTCTCACTTTTCAACGAGCTCCACCATCAGGTCAAAGTTTAAGCTCGCTGCACTTTGCTTCAGTAGCGTGGATGTAACATCACAAGTGATTCTCCACAGCAGCTGAATAACTGGTTTAAAAAAGTTAAGTGTGGAAACTGCATTAGTTGAGACCGATTTATATTTCTGTCCCTCCGCAGCGGCATAAAGACATGATGTCTGACAGTGAAAACCTCTTTGAAGAGGCAGCTGAAGGAGATGTTGCTGTGTCGTGAGTCAATCATAGAGCTGTTTTGCTGTTTGTCCTCAGGATGGCCAACCTGAGCTACATCAGGAACTTCTGCTTCAGCCACTCCAGTAAAGATGAACTCAGCTACTGTCTGAGCACCTTCGAGGCTGCGGTGGAGTACATCAACCTGGGGAAGCTGCAGGACACGCACACTGTGAGTCACACACGTTCACCCAGTGTTGTTGCTCAGCAGCGGCTAATGCTTTTAGAGCTCGTCCACATTTTCTTCTTCCTGTGCCCTCAGGGCTCAGGTGAGCTGAATGACAAGGCGCTATTCAAAGAGAGGATGAGTGTGTTGTCTCAGAGCGCTGCCACGCCCATCCACTGTCTGTTTGAGGTGAGCTCACAGCGCATGTATCCAAGTGGAGAATTTACAGGTTCATCAAATGCCTTCTTTCGTCTGACAGTTGAAAACAAAATCATATTCAGTTTTTTATTTTGGACGCTGGCGCCATCAAATATTTGGCATTTTTGAAAAATTACTGAAACGAGTTGCAAACAGTTGCTGATTAATTTATTTGATTCCTGCATTTTCAGTGTGTTGTGAACTGTTGAGCTAGTCTTACAAGTGATTCAGGGGTCATTGTCGGGGTCTCCATTTTCAATAAATAATAATGAATATTGTTTTCATTTCTTCCATGTTTGTGTGTGTGTGTGTTGTAGCACATTGCGAATGGAAACGAAGTGGAAGTGGAACGTCTGCTGAGCGAAGGAGAGAGCAACGAGGACGTCAGGATGTGTCACCCCCTCTGCTCATGTGACCTGTGTGACCTCCAGCTGTCTGGGTCAGCGTCCACACACACACACACACACACACACACACACAGGAAATTACTTGTATTAATGAAGCTGTTTTAAGAGTTGCATTTATGGTGTTGAGGTGTTTTACAGAAAATGAGACAATTCCAGAAAACCCTGTCTTTTGCTTTCTTTTCTACTCAAACTCATTTCCCCATTTTGCTCTATTTTAGTCACAGCAGAGCTGTGAATCAGGAACCAAAAGCTGTTTGCTCTTTCACTTCCCACGCATGCATGCACACCCACGCACCACACCCACGCACACCCACGCACCTACACCACACACACACACACACACACACACACACACACCCACACACACCCCCACACACACACACACACACACAAAGAGTATTTAGGGATTGCATCCCTAAACAACATAAATGTGTCACTGGCATTAAGATCTCAATTGTGAAATTCAGAGCAGTTTTTACTTTTCTTCTCCTGCCTGTAAACTATTAGGAATCATCTACGGTGGCCCACAAGGGACATATAAATATTTGACATAACCCTGAGAAAACTGTGAGCAGGGTGTGACTTAGCATTTATGAACTTGAACAACATTTGACTCACAGCCCTGCTACTCTCTGATACTTTTCTCTAATGTTTCACAAAGACACATGATTCATTAATGACCATTTCAAATCTTTATTTATTGATTCTCATTACTGCCACTGACATCAGTTTCCTGCCTTTTGAGTTTCAGTAAGCGACGCTCTCGAATTAACCTATTCGTCCATTAACTACTACTGTGGAGTAACTTTTCTTGATGGCTTCCTGTTGCAGGCGGTTGAACGACTCGTCCATTGTCACACCGTTCTCCAGAGACGACCGAGGTTACACTCCGCTGCACGTCGCTGCCGTCTGTGGTGAGCAGCGGTTAACACACATGAGATCTTTAATGATTGGAATCCTAATTTACATGTAAAAAAACAACAACGTGTGCTTGTGTGTCCGCAGGTCAGTCCCAGCTGATCGACCTGCTGGTGTGTAAAGGAGCGCTGGTGAACGCCACAGACTACCACGCCCTCACACCGCTGCACCTGGCCTGCCAGCGGGGATACCAGGGAGTCACGGTGAAAACACAAAAGATGAATGAATAAAGATTAAAGATGAATAAATATATTTGATTAAGATTAAGACAAAGGCAATAATGCCATATCATCACTAACGTGCTCTCTGGCCTCTAGCTGCTGCTGTTGCACTACAAGGCCAACACCGACGCTCAGGACAACAACGGCAACGCGCCGCTCCACCTCGCCTGCATGTACGGACACGAGGACGTAAGTCAAACACAGACGGTCTTTATGAGAACCACTTCCTGAGCTCAGATCCTGAACGTTATCAACCCATTGCCTCAGTGTTTCCCAACCTTTTTTGCTTTTGACCCATGAATACAAAACAAGAGTTTATCCCAGTTAGAGTTTGGAGGCACCGGATTAGTCGGCATATAGAAAACATATTTGGTCAATTGGACGATTTGATAAACAGTTGTTTAAAATTCCATTTGCTAATTTTTGATATTTTTTTAAAACAGGTTTGGTAACTTGTGATGTTCCAACTAAACAATTAATCAGTTAATGCAAAATGTAATGAATATGTTGTTAGATAATGAAAATAACTGTCAGCTGCAAAATGTTTCTGGTCACCAGATGTTTCTGAACTGTGATGGTGCTGCGTGTTGTGTGTTAGTGCGTGAAGGCCCTGGTGTACTACGACGTCCAAACGTGCCGTCTGGACCTGCAGAACGATAAAGGCGACACGGCGCTGCACATGGCGGCACGCTGGGGCTACGAGGGGATCATCCAGGTGCTGCTGGAGAACGGAGCACGCACCGACATCGTCAACAAGAACAAAGACTCGTCGCAGCAGTGTGCACTCAACTCCAAGGTCAGAACATAACAGACGAGCTGGAACTGAACCAAAATATTGTGTAGGTCTCAGCTGTTTGTCCCTGAAGGTATTCACCTTGTTGAACTGGTCAGTGTTGAGCCTGAAAAGGAAGCCAGATGCAGGTTTCACTTTGCAGGACGTTGTCTCGCTACATTTTGAGCTCTTACAAAAAACAAGCTTTTTTAATTTCAACAATTCTGGTTCTCTGTGCTGAGGCTGACTCAGGTTTCCTCACAAGGTGTCAGTCTGGACCTGCACCTGGACTCAGCGGTACATGTCAGGTTAAACACCCAAAATGATTTGATGATGATGACTATTTCCTCGTTAACACAGAAGAAACCGTTTCGAAAGTGTGTTATTCTGTGGTGGCAGAATTGACTCAGATGTTTCTGACATCTTCCTCCTTTCTGACTCTTAGCATTCCCTTCTTTCTTCTGCTTTATTTGTTGTCAAAACCTCCCGAACATGCTTTTCATAAAATGAAATAAATACATCAGAATTTGAAACAAATCATACATTACTAGATTTAAGTTTGTATTAAAGTGTTGGCAGCTGATTTCACTGAATGTGTTAGAGTGAAAGGTACGAAGCCAAAGTTTGCTGTTCTTTGTTTGTCTTTGCCTTTAATATTTATTGAGCATGTTGCAGTTTCAGCATGAAGCTGTACTGACATTGGTTGTTTTCTTTCTTGTGTTTGTTTCAATGATGAATTGTGAGCTGAACTACTTGGACTTTTATTAAGACCATGGTGTAACCAGCACAACAGAATCCTCATTCAACAATAAGTAGTGTCATAAATACTGAGGATTTGAAGGCATGTTTTTAGGAGCTTTACGCTGTTTGAAGCTGCTGCATCACTATATGAGCAGTAAAGTTTCTTAAATGTGACCGACAGAGAGATTTAATACAAACTTTTGGTCCTTGATCATTAAAGAAAAAAGGAAATCAAAGCGATGTCCACTCCATCCAAACTCACATTGTTGTCATGTTTCAGAGCTGTGTAGTTTCACTAATCCGATCAGCTGCTGCTGTTTCCAGGAACTGAATGTGTTTGAGCGACTCGGCTGTGGGAACAGACAGGGTCTATCCTGCAGGGACCCTGACCTCAGATCAGCTCATCTCAGCAAAACAGATGTTAAAACATCTTCCTCCAGCAGCTGCCTGCTTGAAAATTCAATATTGCTGATACATGTGTGTGTTTTCTCTTCTTGTAGATCCTCATGTTGTTGCAGTCGACTCAGAACGGCCGACAGCGCAGCAGCGGTGGAGTCGACGTGAGTCTGATCTGCTCTTGTGTCTCTATGAAGCAGCCCATAAACCTGAAGGGTCAGAGGTCACAGCGTCCAGATCTGATGAACAAAAATGTTCAGTGTTCTGCTAGAAAGAGAATTAATTCCATAGATTCCTGACCATTTTCTACTCAGTTTCCTTTCTGCTAAAGAAGTATTTCTTTGGGATGATAAAGTTCGACAACCACAACTTCTCCTTCAACTTAAGGAGGTGTTCAATTATTTCCCAACTTCCACCACATAGTTTAGCCACAAGGCTCATTATGAGTTTCTTCTGAAAGGATTGATCTGCATCAAGTGCTTTAAAATTTTTCTAAATTTAAGTAAAGGAATACTGAAATGAATACTTCTTCCAATCCAGATTGACATTAGTGACCATCGTTAATGATCTAGTAGAAGGTGTCGGGATCAGATGCAGCAGAGCAGCATGTAAAAAGGCAGAAACCTTTAAGTGTGGAGCCTCAGTGATTCCTCTGTCTCCTCCTCCTCCTCTCAGTCTCCCGGTCGCTCCCCTCAGGCCTCAGACTGCAGCAGCCGTCGCTCCTCCGTCTCCAGCACCTCCTCTCTGAGCTCCGAGGTCAAACCAGAGGGAGAGCGGGTCCGACACAGAGAGGTAACAGGACAAGCTGACGCCTTTACCTCCAGAGACCTTCTCACCTCAAAGTCCATTACAAATCTAGTTAGAGAAGCGAAGGTTTAGTCTGGTAGTAGTAACAGTAACGGTAATATCAGTGTGTGTGTGTGTGTGTGTGTGTGTGTGTGTGTGTGTGTGTGTGTGTCCAATTGACAGGTGGAGAAGCTGCTGCGTGCCGTGGCAGACGGTGATGTGGAGATGGTGAGAACACAGTTGAAACAGAAAGCAGTCACATTTTCTCCATCTGAGCATCCTGTTCGGAGACTTGGGCTACGTTCACAGTGTGTGTGTGTGTGTGTGTGTGTGTGTGTCCGTGTCCGTGTCCGTGTCCAGGTGCGTTACCTGTTGGAGTGGATGGATGAAGAAGAGGAGGATGAAGGAGAGCTTCGGTCCGAGGCTCTGCTCTGCCACCCGCTGTGTCAGTGTCCAAACTGTGCTCCCACTCAGCAGGTAGAAATGTGTCAGAACCAGAATCTAAACTGACGTGTTCACAGTTTACAAGCAGGCAGGAGATAACTGGATTCATCTGATCCTGATTCGTCTGTGTGTGTCGCAGCTCTCTGTCCTGCAGACCGGAACGCTCAGCGTTAACAGCTGTAACGTTGACGGTTTCACGCCGCTCCACGTCGCCGCCCTGCACGGCCACTCTGCGCTGGCCGCCCTGCTGATCCGCCACGGAGCCAACGTCAACGCCCGCACCAACCAGAGCGCCACACCGCTTCACCTGGCCAGCCAGAACAGCCACATCCAGGTAGGAGGGAAGAGTTCAAAATAGGAAGGAAGCTGTCGACAGTTCATGAGAGCTGTCGGATCATCACTGAGCCTCAAGGCGAGTCACAGTCATGCAGAGCAGGAATATGTTCTAATGGAGGTCCAGCTGTTCACACTTGAATTGTGTTTGAGGTGAAGTTTTCTTACACCTTGAATTCAGACACATATAAATGGAGGACAGTAAATCTGATACACTGAGGAGCACAGAGAGAGAGAGAGATTTTGGAAAAGGCATTTTCTGCAAACATTAAGTGAAGTTAGTTCTGTTCATTTTGATCTACAGGCTGTTGATGGGATGTGGATGAAATCATTGTGATTTAAGAAGTTTTCTGATATTTTATTGTTCAGACAAAATAATGAGATTGGAATGTCTGTTTTTAGCTTTTTCAGCAAATGTAATACTTAACAAATGAAGGTACTTACAAAAGCAATGTTTGATTGAATAACATCATAAAGCAGTTTCACTCATTGTTTACAACACGGCCCACAACGACCTCATACAGAAGATGTTAAAGGGCGAGCTACCACAGTATAGACGACTCTGGCGGAAGATAAATGTCTGTTGTCTCACAGTATTTATCGTCATGTTGTTTCACTCTTTAAGTACAGCCAAGAATTTCATCTGGCTACTTTTTCTACAATATATGAGATGAATCATTTCTCCACTGAAAGAAGTTCATACTAATAATTATTATTTTTTCTTTGTTTTTATTTTATACAAAATCTTGATGAAAATTGTCCCTGGAGTGGACGCAGAATCAGACAGTCCTGTTAGGATAAGATAAACCTTTATTCGTCCCAACTATTACATCACAGTGGTAATAAAAATCAAATGTTTACAGTAGTTTATGTTGACGTGGGTCAACTGCAACACTGACGTCTCTGCGACGAGGAAGTCTGGTTCCTGCTTTTATCAGGTTCACTGGCATCACCTTGTGGCAAAAAGACAGCAGGGCAGAAAAAAGATTTACAGAAGTCTGATATTCTATATTTGTCATTTTATTAAGATGAAAAATCCCAAACCAACAGTAAATGTGTCTCCTATCAGCTTCTGTGTCTTCGTCCTCTGTGTCCATTAAAACCTCATCACTGAGCCTCGCTGTTGTTCCGTCGTCACCATGAACTCACACACTGTCGTTTATCTGGACTCAGTCAAACTAGGAACCAATGGACTTGGAGCTGAGGGCCAGAGACAGAAATCCAGAAAGTGTTGTGAGACTGACATGTTGTTGGTTTTAGTCTTTTCATGAGATTTGTTGACAAAAAGAAAAATTATGAATACGACAGCCTTAAAGTAAGATTCCTGTGTATTGTGTGTGTGTGTGTGTGTGTGTGTGTGTGTGTGTGTGTGTGTGTGTGTGTGTGTGTGTGTGTGTGTGTGTGTTCAGGTGGTGAGGTTTCTGCTCGAGTGCAACGCCAAACTGAACAAGAAGGATCACTATGGCAACACACCTCTAATACACGCATGTCTCTGTGGAAACCTGGAGACCGCCACCACCCTGTTACAGGTAAACTGGATTGTTTTCAATTCAAAAAAGATGCACATTTCACTCTGCTGGATCTATAAGGACACAGAGCCTGATGGGAAAAAATGAAGACAAGAATGAGGAAGGAAAAGAGCTTTCTAACAGGTGGATCACACGGCCTGCAAGCTTCTGAAAAAACTTCAAAAAATGATTTTCTATTCAAATATTTATGTAAAATAAATTAATGACACATGAGCAATCAGAACAGGTGTGTTACATGAGACCAGTTTAGTTTTTAATTATACTTTGAGCCACTTCACTCAGCGTGCAGGTCTTTAAACGAACATACGTTTTGTGTCATTCAAATAGTTTGTTTAGAATAAAATAAATAGTTAATTTATTGATGGTCCCTAAGTGAAGCCCCTGTGGTTCAGAGCGAAGTGTCCTCTTACTGCCCACACTGAGTGAACCTGCTGAACCTGGACTGAAGATTTGTGGAATATCCATAACTTCACTTCTAGAATGATCTGTCAAATACCTGAACTCAAAAAGTAACAAGGCTACTGAGGTTTGACATCCAGGTGGCGCCACCAGGGGGGGCCACAGCCACCCTGATGTGATTGCCCCCCCCTCACTCCCCTCACAAGTATATACATCGTATTCTTCTATCTGATATATTACTGATATTTTTTATTCAGATCCTTTACTTAAGTAACAGTATCAATACCTCACACCAAAAATACTCCACTCCAAGTAAATGCAAAATGTGTTGTTTCTTTTTCAGTCCCGTCACGTCTGAATAAAGCTGTAAGGAACATTGATGTAACAGCCACCATGTCTGTTCGTCTCTTCAAGGTATTAAAAGACTTTTAATGAAAGCGAACTGATGTGTGTGTCTGTGCAGAGTAACGCGTTGGTGAACATCACGAACCTTCAGGGGAACGCGGCCCTGCACGAGGCGGTGCGGGGGGGACACCAGGCGCTGGTGGAGCTGCTGCTGAGGGGCGGAGCCTCGCCCGGCCTCCGGAACAAGAGGCAGAGGACGCCGCTGGACTGCGCCTACGAACTTGGGGGAAAGGTGGTTCTGGTCACACTCTGCAGGGACACTGAAGCACATTTAACTGAACGCCTCCTGTAATATTCTCTCTCTCACTCATGGTCACGCAGCGCTTTGCTTTAGAAAGACATTATTAGCATCAGAACTGTCCCTCTGCTTCTGTCTCAGTGCAGCGCTGCTCTGATGACACCTCATCGATCGTCACGATCGTCTTTGTGAATGGAACTTTTACACAGAGCCCAACAGTTTAAGACCAAACCTCAACAGAAAAACTAAGATAGATTTTGGATAAGAACACATGAGGCCAACATCTGGGGTTTGAGTCGAGCCTGGAATCTGTATCACATGAAGTCTGTTGTGTCGCTAACTGACCTATAAAGACGGAAAGACCCATGAAAATGTATGTTACTATCACTGAAGTGTTTAAACATCACATCAGTTTCGGTTACAGGAATAGAAAACCTCTTTTCACACACTGTAAACTCCTTCATCAGAATAACAACAGTAACACTGACCTTTTAACTTTTTCTTCTGCAGAACACAGAGATCCTGAGAGCTCTGCAGAAAGCGTCTGGACTTTCTCCTGATGCTGAACCAATCAAACTCCTCTCTGTGCCCAAAGGAGCTCTGGGTAACGGATGTCTGAATTCATTTATTTCTGTTGTCCTCCCAGCCTCCACGAGACGATGTTGTTTATTTCCAGCTTTGGAACAAAATAATTAATCAGTACTGAGTTTTCTAACAGATTTTCAGCCTCTTTTCAGTAATTTCAGATATTATAATCACATGTTTTGTGAAAGTACTTTCAGTAATTTTTAGCAAAACTCAGATTCAGATCATGTCAGAAATCCAGTGAATTTCTGTCAGTGATTATTTAGGGTTTTATCTTCTTTTTGTTGCTGCAGCTCATTCGTTCGTCCAACGTCTGAGGCTGCAGGATCAGGCCAACGGCAGGAGACAGAAGGTGGCCCAGTCCATCAGCAGGTGGCCTCTCACCAAGCTTCAACTCTCAAATAACCCAAAATAAAAGATGAGATTTTGTTTGTGCTAACTGTGTTTGGATGTTCTTTGATTCAGGATTCAGCAGATGAAGAAAGGTTCTTCTGGTCCTCCAGCCAGGTGTTCAACCCTGAACCAGGTACACTGTGCACATTCTTACTGAGCACAAACCCTGTGGGTGACAATGTGACCTTTCCTCTTCTGCTTATTTCAGTAAAGTTGTAAAAATATGACCTTTCTTCCGGCACCAAACTTTGGATTTTCCTTCTCAGGTGAATCCAGACAGGAGGAGGTTGAGGCGAGGGGAGACGGTGGAGGTCAGCAGCCCCTCTGCAAGCCTCGACGCCGGGCCCCGGCCCCGGCTGAGACCCTGGGCAGGAGAACAAACACTGGAGCAGCCTGTCACAAACACCTGGAACACACTCAGGAGAACAAACACTGGAGCAGCCTGAGTGTGAACACACTCCAAACACAACTGAACACACTCCAAACCTGACTGAACACACTCCAAACACGACTGAACACGCTCCAAACACGACTGAACACGCTCCAAACCCGACTGAACACGCTCCAAACACGACTGAACACACTCCAAACACGACTGAACACACTCCAAACACGACTGAACACACTCCAAACACGACTGAACGCACTCCACAAGAGAGTAATGAGGCCGATGTCACCCACACTCCCGAAACAGCCAACAGCGCTCTGTCAGCAGGCCGTCAGACGCCCCGAGATACAGACGACACCAGTGAAACACACTCCACTGAGGACTGCAGCACCGGCAGTGACACGCCACCGTCCTCGCCCTCTAATGCACCGTCACACGATGATAATCTGACTGAAGCCCCTCCCACACAAACATCAGCCGAATGCTCTGCTTTACACGACCCCACCAGCCAGAGTCTCCGTCCTCTAAAAGGAGAGTCCCCCGAGGACCGGGCTCTGCAGTCAGAAAGCAGCGTCAGAGACTCCAGTCCCACCCGCCCCGCTGACCCCCACCCCACAATCCAGACTGATGGAGGCGATCAGAGAGACACCAACCAAACAGACCGATCAGACACGAGTGCAGAGTCGCATCACGGAGGCTGTGACTGAAATGGAGAGAGAGAGAGGAGCACTGAGCTGGTTCCAACCTTTGATTTCCATTTCCCTCGACTGAAACCGTCACACAAACACGGGAAACTAAAAGCACACAGTTTCTGATCAGACGTGACTTTGACTGTCGGATGACGCTGACTCGTACTGTAGCTGACACAGTGACTTCCACCAGTTAATTTTACACAAACAAAGATATCGTGGAAAACTGAAAACATTTAAAAGGGTCAGTTCACCCAACTTACAAAACAATATGTTTTCTCGCTTTTCATGCTGATAGATTTGGTTTAGGGACCAGTTGGACTTGACGGCGTCCAGCTTTGTACACTGCTGTTTCTATCAGGGTTTCACATGAATGAAACACTCGAACATGAACACACCTGCTGTCACCACCCCATTACAGTGGAGCTGAATGGAAGCTGGTTTGTGCTGATTGCAACATTATATATATTATATATATTTAAAGATGTCAACGACAACATGTTTGTCCTGGTTACTCTGGATGATCCACAGGACACAGTTGACTATTTTCATATGGACTATTTCTTCGGTAGAAAGTAGTTCAAGTGAAAACTGTGGATTATCCAAAGTGGCTGGACATGGACAGGCTTTGAACGCCACAGGTACGTTTCCATTCACTTCCACTGTTTTGGTTTGGAGGCAAATTATAGAAGATGAAAACATCACATATTATCTCAATGGAAAATAAAATCTCCACTGCAAACACTGAAGTTCTATTCAAGCTGTCGGTCCAAAAACCTTCATCAGTCCTAGAGACAGATCTCAATACCTGGATAAATAAATGGCAAAATGTGTGTATGTAATTTGGGTGCACTGGCCCTTTAAAGTCACAGGGCTGAAATGTGACGCCACCTATTATTGACCCATAAATCACTAAATCCCGTCCTGGTCACTGTTTTGAACACAGTTGACAGTTGCTGGCTTCTTGGTGCTCACAGCAGCATCTCATGGTCTTCAGCTGACACACAAAATACATTTTCATTCTCTTATGTGGTTTTATTTTGGAATCCATCACTTTTAACTTCCTGTGAAACTGCATATTTTTAGTTGTTAACTGTGGATCAGCTGATGCACAGAAAACCAGTGTTGCACACGACTGCCTCCCTCATCGAATCAAACTGACTGACATGCTGTTGATTGTGTGACTAAAAACAGAACTACAAGAGAAAAATCTGAAAGACTGAACCTTAAATGAAATTAGGTGAACGTTTTGGTTGAATGATCATTTCCTGCATTGTGTCTCATTCATTTCAATGTGAACTCTTAAAAAGAAATCATTTCATTGTGACTTTAACAGGTCAGATGTTGTTGGGAACATTAACAGACTTTCTCCCAGTCCTGCGTGTCCTCCTCCTCCTCCTCCTCTCACCTGAGTTTGAAGCACTTTCTTCTCCTCCTAGCCTTCACTAAAAGAAAAAGGGATGCAAACTGACGTTATTTTAGTTTCTTACTGAATGAATGTTGTTGCTTTGGTTTTGTTTTAAGCCACTAGACTGTAGCTCTGATCTCAACACCAGACTTCATTTGAAGAACATGTTTGTTTTTGGTTTTACTTGAAGACTAGACTTTGTTCAAAGTTAAAAATAGATTTACAGTTTGCTCTGACCCTTGTTGATGGTGTTTTGTGTGTTCAGAGAGGTTCAGCTTCTCCTGAATGTCTTTTCTCCTCAGACACACAGCAGGTTTTAAATGGTTCATCCCATTAATCACAGATCTTATATTTTTCATCACTGCCACCTGATGGTGAGAAATCAAAGACACACCTGCCGGCAGATGATCAGAAACCTGGATTCTGTTAGAATCACGTCTGCAGAGATCTGAGTAATAACCAGGTTTCTCATGTTCCATGTAAACATCACATCCTGACTAAGATCAAAACCAGGATTAGACTCAAAACCTGGATACTAGAGTCCATAAATTCACACAGTGAATTCATTTGTCAAGCAAAAATTCCCCGAAAATTGCTGGTTCAACTCACCAAATGTGAGAATTTGCTGCTCTGCTCTGTTTTATAATGAATTTCATTGGGTTTTGTGATGTGATTTTCTGACATTTTATTAGACCAAACAGAGAGAAAATAATTGAATATTATAGTATATAATAATTAATTGGTATTGGAAATAAGTTTTAGTAGAAGTTTCAGTTTTACGTGTGTGAAAAACTTTATTAAATCTAATGCAGAACAATAGAACAGTTCATTGCATTTAAGGTCATGACTCTAATTATTTCACATGATTTTTGCCATGTCATGATAATAGATTGATATTTGTATTATAATGAATTTATTTGGTTCATCATTCATTGAACAGCAGTGATATCAAACATTTCAGAGGTTTATGAGCAAAACCACCTGTTTGGTCCTTTAACATTGGATGAGATAATTAAATCATATTTACTACAGCTGCATTACAACATAATGAAGCAGCTGCAGTCCTGTAGAACCATCAGTGTTTCTGTTCACACACATTTCACACACTTCACTTACTGTTTGTGTTGAAGCCTCAGTTTAAACTGAGCTTCATCCCTCTTTGACCTTCTATTCTTTGTGTGTCAAATAGTTTTTCCACTGTTAACCGGCTGTTTGTTTCCGCTCCGTGTTTTTGTCCCGTCACACACAAACATTGACAGACTCTTCAGCAAAGCAGCGTCTTTGTGTCTTACAGTGTCTCATTTAATCAGACAGGATGTCAAACCCAACCAGGAGTCCACTCTTAATTATTTTTGTACCACTGTTTTTATGTATGTTTAAAGATGATGTGAATGTGCCTTATTTAATTCACACCCAAGTAACCAATAGTAAACCTTATCAGTCGTGTGTTTTTTCACAAAAGAAGCTTAAAAACATTAAACATAAATTGACAGTGTTGCTGTAATCAGACCTCATTTCTGTGATATCAAGTAGTTGAAGTTAATTTTTTATGATCTGTTACAAGTCAAGATTATTTTTAGAATGTTTATGTAGTTTCTGTTTTTTATGAGTCCAAAAAGAACAAGTAATTATGATGCTGCGGTTCTAACCAGTGTTAGAGGAAGTAATCAGATTCTTTACTTCAGTAAAAGTACTAATAGCACACTGTACAAATACTTACAAGTAGAAACCCTGCAATAATAATGTTACCACATGAAAACTTTTGAAGTCTCATCAGTCAAATGACCTTAAAGTGTTCAGAGCATCAAACTGTGTCTGTGTCTGTTCTTCTGTTCATCTTCTGTCATCACACGATTTTTCCTCCTCATTCATGTAAAAGCAGCATTTTTCCTGTTGGAGCTCATTTTGAACTATTTTGTTCAGGACTGAAATTAATGATTCTTTTCATTCTGGATTCATCTGCTGATTATTTTCTCCATCGATCGATCAATCATTGAAAACAGTGGTCACAATGATCCAGAGCCCAAAGTGACACCTTCACAATGTTGCTTTGCTCCAAGCAACAGAACAAACCTGCAAACAACAGACACATTCAAACTATTACAGACACATTCACACTATTACAGACACATTCAAACTATTACAGACACATTCACATCAGTCAAAGGAAAAACAGAAAATCTTCACATTTTCTGTTTTTCTTAATGAAACTGGAGAAATTTTGAAGTCGCTCATGTTCTGAATCTGTCCCAGTTCACGTGATCAAAACAAGCCAATAGAATGGCGTCTGATTGGTCTGAGGAGGCTGGAGGAGTGATCTGATTTGCCGGACGGCCGTCGGGGGGAGGGACTTGTAGCCACCACGGAAGAGGGTGTAACAGAGATCCAGTGTGTTTTCACCGCATGTGTTCAACTCATAGGCTGTTCCACCGACAAACACCACTACGAAACACTAAAATAATAAAATACAATCGTCACCTTTGTGTCATTTGTCCATGTAAGTGTTGTAGCGGCGTCTTCTTCGCCTCATGTGGTGCGTTAAGCCGCTCGTTACCGCCGCCTTGAGGCCGGAGGTTCCTGTGATCGGTGAACCTGGACAGACAGGTGAGATTCCTGCTTCACAAGTGTCGTTTCAAACGGTATCTTTCGGTTTTACAGGACTTAAAAGAGGAAGCGTAGCTGGTTGGTTTCATAAATGTGAGTCTGGTTTTCAGCCGTTGAAGCAGCTGGAGTTTCTCTGTGGATCCGAACGGGCCAAAGATTTAATGAATTTATATGATAAACATCCGGACAGAAACTAGTTTGTTGTTTGAATTCAAGATCTGAGTTTTACAGGTTATAATAATAAAACCGTGGTATAACAACACGACCTCAGAGCTGAATATCAGTTATGTGTTAATGTTATAAAATGTTAAATCTCTGTTCAGTTTCAGGAAGAAGTCATAGCTAAAGAGCTAGCCGTTAGCTGACAGCTAGCTTAAGTTAGCTTGTAAAACTCACGTGTAGCTCATGTGTTGAACACAGTCCTGCTGCTGTTTATCACCACACATACCGTATTGAGGTTGGACTGTAGCTAAATGTTGCTAACGTCTGCAGCCAAAGCTCCAGATGTTCTTTAAATGGCTGCTGGGCTTGTTATGCTAACGTTAGGCTAAGTTAGCTAACGTTGAATATCGTTGCCGCCTGCTGTATTTTTGACACAACAGCACACAGATCTAATATTACTGTAATAACTGATCAGTATTGGAGTCAGTCCAGCAGCATCAACGTTTTCTTTCACCATTTTTTGGCTTTAACATCTGAATTCTCCCAGTTTGTAAGTGAAAAACGACTCAGAAAGGCTGAAGAGATGTGAACATCTGTTTCTATCAGGAACTGATCAGGGTTTGACTCCATGAACCTTTATCCAGTGGTGGAAGAAGTAATCATATCCTTTACTTATGCAAAAGTACTGATACCACAATGTGATATTTCTCCACTACATTCAAAACCTCACTGAAGTTTAATCAGCAAAAATGTTCTTAAAGTCAGACTGTTCCTGTGTGAGTGAACTGTTTCCTCAGAGTTTCTCTCTGGATTCTTCTTCTGCTGCTTTAATGTGTCTGAGTCATTTTCCTGCTGGAGATGTTGAAGCTCATTTGAACGACTTTATATCCTGTCGGCCGCTTTCATCTCCAGCAACGAGCATCAGATTGTAGAAGATCATCATGTGTTTGTGGCCTGGTCGTCCTGTGAGAACCACGTATCTCTACAAAGCTTCATGAGAAAAACAGCCTGTTTTCAGCTTTGTGTCGATGCTTTTTGATCCAAGAGGCTTTTTAAAGAGTTGATTCAGCTTCAGAAGGAGGAGAATTTTCTCATGAAGGAAAACTTCATCCTTCACTTCATCACAAACATCTGGAGATACGTGGTTTTCACTGGACAGGAAGGAAAAACTGTCATCTGAAGAGTAACTGGTAACTAAAGCTGTCAGACAAATGTAATGGAGTAAAAAAGTACAAGATTTACCTCTGAGTAGCTCAAATTTGTACCCAGGTGCAGTACTTTCAGAGTAAATGTACTGAGTTACATTCCAGCACTGTTTTTGTCTCTGCTCTCTACAGTGATGTGACCCAGAGGCAAAACAGCTTGTGACTCCACGGAGCAGCTGGAGGAGAGAAGATAATGCTGTAAAGTTGGAGGCTCTTTCAAGTAAGTGTTCATCATCCCAACTTCATCTTCACTGATTTGAGCTGGACGTGTCTCACATGTATCTTCTCTGGGACGTCACAGACATTTTATCTTCCATCATGACAAGAATGACATTTTGAAGTGAACTGTGAATAATTGTTATCACATTTTTAGTAATAGTTTTGTGGAGTTTCTCACATAAAATGTCACCAACAGTTGAACTGAAGTGGACCGACTCATTTTTCTTTTGACTTTGGCACAGAATATTTGTTATTGGCAACTGAAATCCAATGTTATAAATATCTTTGATCTTTGAAAATGGTATAAATAAAAACTCTTACTTCCTTCGATTCTCTTGGTTCAGGTCAGAATGTCCTCAGGCCACAGGCTGAGAGACGTGGAGCAGCAGCGCCCCCTGCTGGACGGGGAGGAGGTGGCAGAGAGTTCCCGCAGTGAGGCGAAGCAACTCTGGTTCATCCAGGACTGCTGCGGCATGGTGTGCGCCTTCATCACCTGGTTCCTGGTCTTCTTCGCTGACTTCGTGGTCACCTTCGTCATGCTGCTGCCGTCCAGGAGCTTCTGGTACGCCGTGGTCAATGGGGTGGTCTTCAACAGCCTGGCTGTGCTGGCTCTGGCCTCCCACCTCCGCACCATGCTGACCGACCCGGTGAGGACGATGATGACTGATTTTTGGGAAAAATAGAATCTGTAAGTTGCAACTTACAGCAACCTTAAGCTTTTTCCAGTTCTCTCTTTTCACTGTCTATGTCTCCCTCCTCTCCTCAGGGAGCCGTTCCCAAAGGAAACGCCACTAAGAAGTACATGGAGAGTCTGCAGCTGAAGCCGGGCGAAGTCATCTACAAATGTCCAAAATGCTGCAGCATCAAACCTGAGAGGGCTCATCACTGCAGGTCAGAGGGATTCATCCAGCCCGGACGACACATGAACTCTGCTGAGCTTGAAGCTGCACTGATTGATTTTGGAAATGTTGTTTTACCACAAGGCAGCTTTTGAGAGTGTTAAGAAATAATCAGTTGTTCTTGTCAGGAAGTAAAACTGCCCCGTTTATTTCTATTTCTTCTTCTTCTTCTACAGTATCTGTAAGCGCTGCATCCGCAAGATGGACCACCACTGTCCCTGGGTCAACAACTGTGTCGGAGAGAAAAACCAGCGCTTCTTCGTCCTCTTCACTGTGAGTTCAGTTACTGTCGTGTCCCCACAGGACAACCAGAGAGACTGTGTGCTTTGGAAAACTCTTTTCTTTTACCAAGAAGTGAAGGGAAAAGAAGACAATCAGTTGAGAATGAGAGACCGAGGGTTGTTGAAATGGCTGCCTGGTTATTTTAATGCATCGTCAAATGACTCCCATATTTTTCTTTTTTTTAATGTTCAACCCCGACTGTTGGGAACCAGTCAGTCTGCAGCTGCTGATTGAGGAAGCAGCAATGGTGACAAATCTGTGTGTGAATAGAGTCGACTGTGTTCTGTGCTGTTGTAGCACTTTTAGTAATAGTTAGAAAAGTGTTTGGAGCTCAGGCTTTGCAGCACAACTTACTTTTAGTGGCAGTTTGTGTTTATCAAAGAGTCAAATATTTAATATGTGAAATCACTCATATTTCATATCGATCATGACAGAATTCTGTTGATATTCTATATTTTTCTTCTTGTTAACACATTTGGATGAAATGACTCAAACCAATCGTGAATGTACCTACAAAACAAATCTGCCTGTCTCTCAGTCTGATCTGTCTTCTTCCTCTGTTGTTCCTTCATAACCATCAACTCACACACTGTTGTTTATCTGGACTCAATCCCACAAACACAAAGACTCACTAGAGACCAAATGTGGATTCATCCGCCGCTGAAAATAGTCCCCAACACATGAACTATTTCCTCCTGTTTGTCTGATAAAAACTACAGTGAGCAGCTGTTTGAAGAAACTAATGAACCTTTTCTAACATGAAACCTTATATTAGTGATGTGTTTTTAAAGATGTACATCTTCAGTAGGAACCAATGAGCTTGGAGCTGAGAGCCACAGACAGGAAGTCAGACATTTATTTATTTGACAATAAGGAGATATAGACTAACTCCAGACAGAGACGCTGCTCTTTCTGTTTTTAAGAAAAGACAAACTCATCTTGCTGTCAGAAATGAGCTGAAAATGCTAATGAGGACATGACATCAGAGCTGTGATGTGACACAACGATTGCATCTGGAGCTGCAACAGACAGAAAAACAATCTGCAACTATTTTAATAATATGTCCGATACTGTACAAATAAAGATGTAATTCATTTGAATTATGTGATGTTGCATTTGGATTGTTGGTCAAACCAATCGGACAATTTGATGACATCATGCTTTAAACTGTGATGGAGAAAGTAATTGATAGATTACGTTACAGTGAAGATAGCAGTTAGTTGCAGCTCTACTTCTCAGACAAGCGCAATAGCATTTGTATGCTGTTTGCTGTTTGCAGTAAAACACCGGCAGAGTGAAGAGGTCTGAGATGTTCGATATATTTTCTTCTGTCCACAGATGTACATCGCTGTGATCTCCAGTCACGCTCTGGCTCTCTGTGGATACCAGTTCATCACCTGCATCAGAGTCCAATGGAGAGGTGATATTTCAGCTCTCTGTTTTCTCCTCGGCTGCCTTTCTCTAATGTAGGGCTGGATCTCAAACCCCAATATTGTTGTCAAACATCTGGTCAGATTCATTAAGATCTTTGAGCAGATTTTAATCACGTTACCAGTTTTAGTTCAGCAAAGTTCTTGAACAGCGTTTGTAGAAAAGCACCGAATTTCAAATGTTGTGACAGAAGCTATCTGGAGTTCATAATGCGACTGTGTTGTTCTTCTGTGTCCAGAGTGCAGTGATTTCTCTCCTCCAGTGACCATGATGCTGATGATCTTCCTCTGCATGGAGGCCCTCCTCTTCCTCACCTTCACAGCCGTTATGTTCAGCACTCAGCTCCACTCCATCTGCAACGACGAGACGGTGAAGACAGAAACTCTCATGTTCTCTACATTCTACAGTGTCATGATTAATAGTTGTTCACTCCTCCTCCTCCTCACTCCTCCACTCCCTGTCTGTGAGAAAGGTCAGACTATTTATCTGTGTGTGGTGAAGGTGTGTGTAACAAGGTTGTTCATCCGTTTCAGGAGATCGAGCGTCTGAAGAACGAGAAGCCGACGTGGGAGCGTCAGACTCGCTGGGCCGGCCTCAGGTCTGTGTTTGGAGGTCAGCCGTCGCTGATGTGGATCAGCCCCTTCGCTGGACTCAAACTGCCAACCCTTTTCCCCAAACGCACCTGGAGGGGCGGAGCAGAGTTCTCCGTCTGACAGACTGTCACTCAAACACTGCACAGCGGAGCGGATCCAAACAAACCACAGTGGTGCTGTTTCATGGTGGTGGTGAACCAGCAGAGTCCAGCAAGGCCCTCAGAGCCTTCATCTCCTCTGCAGTTTTCTTTTCCCTGAACCAGAGAAACCAAGTTCACACTCGGCTGCAGTTCCCAGAAGCAACAGTCTCCATCTGTAACACTTGACCTCTTACCTTCCTCCTCAGTGGTGGATCATCGTCTCTGCTGGGAGTGAATGCAGATCTAACCAGTCAGAGCGACGGGAGGCCGGTGCTGCTAAATGTGTGGAGAATCTTTAGACGACTTTCTTCCACATGGATCAATCCCACTCAACAAGAGATTCACATTTGGAGCCTGAATGTTTTTTATATTTGCTCGTTAAGATGCTGGATCTTCTTAGAGCTCTTGCTGTCTACAGAAATTATTATTTGACTGATAATCATTGAATTTGCTGTCACTAAAGTTTTTGCTGTAAGTAGAAGTTGATTTGCACTGTGTGCATAAAGTCACAATGAACTGAAATATTCTACAGTTATTACAATGATTCTTCCTTTCTGTTGATTTTAAATGATGTGCATCTATTTAAAGGGGCCCTGTGGAGTTTTCTTGTTAACAATCAAAGGTTATTACTTTATTCAGCTTTACTCACCAAAGCTCAATGTGTGGCTCCTTAAGGTAAAACACAACAACACGTCATTGACAGATTGACAGATCGGACCACTTCTGTATTTTATTTGATAGTATTTTCCAAAGTGACCTGGTAAACAAGCTCAATACCCACAATTCCTCAGACACAGACAAGCTTATGAATGACTTCAACCTCCTTTGTGTCACAGTGATTGTGAAGGACTTGTCACAAATGAACGTTCACGTCAGATCCTGTTTTAAGACACAAAATAAATGAGGTGTATGAATAAGGAGGCATCAGGAACATTATCAAGTGAAAGAGTTGATTTAGTGAACAGGTTCAGAATGTGAGCGTCGGCTGTTTCTCGGTTTTATTTGTCACTAATAAGCACAGCGCTGTTTTTAACACTGTGGGTCATCTTTTAATTCCTGTATGTTTTAATCAGTGAAACTCATCTCACCGTTTTTCTGAGCTTGGGATGGTTCTGTGTCTGTATGAAATCCTTTCGTATGTTCATGTTTCCATTTTTCATTTCTACAATAAAGTTCCTCTCTACCTCTTTAAACCTCCTTTTGATTTTTGTGATCACATGACCTCAGGAAAAGCTTAACGTTCTCCGCTGCGCAGCCGGTGAGACCGAGGCTCCTCGTGTCAGCAGCGACACCAGGATGTCTCGGACAGAGCTGCTTCCACAGCTGCAGACTCTCATATTGTCACCACAGTTTCAGTTCTTGGTCTCACTGCTGTCGAGATTTATCATTATGATTCCCTTCTTTTTCTTCCTCATGAATTCTCGCTCACTTCTTTCCATCACCGCCTCATGTTTTTCAACATTATTCCGACTTTCAGGATCAAAACTCTGAACAGCTTCTTGTTCAGAGGCCACGCTCCACGTAATTTCAGATTTCAATCTCTCAAGCTAAATTCAGCCTAAATCCTGATTGCAGTTTCCAGAGTCTCTTCAAAGTTGCCTTGAAAACCCCATTTTGCAGATGATCAGTTCTGAGTATTGGTCTGATTTGTGCAGCGCTGGTGTTTGTGGTCAAACTGTCCGTTTCTTCCTTCAGTGGCTCTGCAGGGTCAACGCTTGTGTTTCGGTCTCGGCGGCTCCAGCTGTGGAAGCTGCCCACTTTTCCCACTGACTCGGCCACATTTTGGCCAGTTAATCATTTCTGATCTCTCCGCACACTCTCTCCCTTTCATTACGGGGGATTTCTCCATCTGTTCAGACATGTTGTTCAGGGTTCCCTGCTTATTTCTCGTCCCTGTGTTTTGGGCCCTGGCCGGCGGCGGGCCCCAGACGAACCCCCACCCCGACATAACGGACCAGGAGCTGTTCTGGGGCTCCGACCAGTACGACTTCTCTGTGGTGCTTCGTGCCTCGGGGATGGAGTGTTTCTGGCACTTCGCTCACCGTGGAGAGAGATTCTACCTGAACTTCATGGTAAGAAGAAACGCAGAGGCCTCGACGCGTTTCCCTCAACATGAGCAGTTTTACTTTGAAGCCCCTGAGAACAAATCTTAAATATTTCTCTACAACATTAATCACAGATGTGTTCAATTTGCTGCCATGACTCTGTGCTGTCTGTCTGTCTGTCTGTCTGTCTGTCTGTCTGTCTGTCTGTAGGTCCAGTGGGTGACAGGAGTCAGCCATGACAGACACCTGTCTGTCAACGTCAACGCTCCCAGTGGTCTGATGGTGTCGAATGTTGATGACGCAACGGCTCAGATCAACTTCGAGGCTGAGGAAACAGGTAGCTGTCTGTCTGTCTGCCTGTCTGTCTGTCTGTCTGCCTGAGTGTCTGTCTGTCTGTCTGTCCAAGTGTCTGTCTGTCTGCCTGAGTGTGTCTGTCTGTCTGCCTGAGTGTCTGTCTGTCTGTCTGCCTGAGTGTCTGTCTGTCTGTCTGTCTGTCTGTATGTAAATATAATATAAATAGTGAGTGATTAATTGACTATTGGTCTCAGCTGCACTTGTATAAACTGTTGGAGTTAAATTTATAACAAAACATCAGATTTATAAATTCTTCATGTTGGTGTATAAAAATCTTAATTTGCAAAGTAACTAAAACTGTCACATAAATGTAGTGAAGTAAAAGTGCAATATTTCCTCTGAGATGTGGAGAAGTAGATCAGTACCTCAAAGTTGTACTCAAGTACTGTACAAAGTAGAGTACTTGAGTAAATGTACTTAGTTACATTTCACCACTGCTGCTGGGCCTGAGTTTATTAAGCCTCAGCTCGACCTTCAGGACAGAAGTGACGGATCCACACCGTCACCACTTTCACCTGGATGTCGCCATAAACTGTGTTCAGCGTCTCTCACCTGTCGTGTGTCCGTCCAGGCTTCTATCAGATGTGTTTCAGCAACTTCCACAACCACTTCGGCAGCATGCAGGTCTTCCTCAGCTTCGGCGTCTACTACGACGGCCCCCAGGAGCCCAACAGGCGCAAAGAGGAAGAGAAGAAGAAGAAAGAGCAAGTCAGCAAAGACGTGAACAACACCCTGAGCATCATCGAGGTACACACACACACACACACACACACACGGACACAAAAACACACACACACACACACACACGGACACAAACACACACACACACACACGGACACAAAAACACACACACACACACACACACACACACACACACGGACACAAAACACACACACACACACATACACACACACACACACGCACACAAAACACACACACACACACACACACACACACACGGACACAACACACACACACACGTACACACACACGCACACATACACACACACGCACACACACACACACACGCACATACACACACACACACACACACACACACGGACACAAAACACGCACACACACACACACACACGCACACACACACGCACACACACGCACACACGCACACACAAACACACACACGCACACAAAACACACATACACACAGCACACGGACATGTACTGGCAGTTGGTGTTGATGATTATGTGGATATAGTGTAATAAGTAGTAGTAGTAGTAGTAGTAGTGGTTGTAGTAGTAGTAGTAGTGGTTGTAGTAGTAGTAGTAGTAGTAGTAGTAGTGGTTGTAGTAGTAGTAGTAGTAGTAGTAGTGGTTGTAGTGGTTGTAGTAGTAGTAGTAGTGGTTGTAGTAGTAGTAGTAGTAGTAGTAGTGGTTGTAGTAGTAGTGCAACCTGTTAAATGAATCAGAGTAGTAGTATCAACACTAACAGTAGTTATGGTACAGAAGTAAGTTGCAACGCTGCAGTAGTATTAATACTAATTGTTGTAATAGTAGTTATTAGTATTAGCTCGAACTGTAATCTTGTACAAATAACAGGAATAGATGTAGTGGCCACAATAGTACTAATTGTTGTAATATTTATTTACTGGCTGTAGCTGTGCAGTTGTAATGCTGGTAGTTTAGTAGTACTGGCAGCAGTAGTATTTGTAATGGTAATGACAGTAGCAGTAATGCTTGTAGTAGTTTTACTTGTGTGTGTTTTGCAGGACGCGAGTCACAAAGTGGAAAACTCCGTCTTCCACATGTTTCGCTACTACAGCTTCGGACGAATGAGGAAGAGCGCCGACTACTTCCTGCTGCTGTCCAACTCGCAGTACATCACCTGGTGGTCGACGGCCCTCAGCCTCCTCATCGTCACCTCCGGGTACCTGCAGCTCCTCTTCCTCAAAAGACTCTTCATCACCAAGACGTGCACGGAGGACGAGAAGCCGCGCTGCTGACGGACCCGCTGCGCTTCCAACGTCCCGTCACATCTGTCTGCATGTGCGACGCTGAAAGGCTCTGGGCCACGTTGCTTCCTGTGTTTGTGTACTTGTATTTCTTTAAAATACAAAAAGTACAAAAACTTCAAACTTGTTTTTAATCTTTAAAAAAACGACATAAATCAATGTGCATTTTCTTTTGTTCAGTAAACTTCTGTCACTGAATGAGGCTCGTTGACCTCGGAGCTCGGTCGAACTCGTGTTTCCTCTCTCTCCGTCGTCGTCGTTGTTGCTGAGGTTTGGACAGATTCACTGAACGTTTGATGCCTGATGATCAAAGTGCTACAGTCACATTCGCTGCTGTCGGACGACCTGAGGCCGCGCCGGCTGTCAAAGAATACGGGACATGACGGGATGATGATGCGATGGCAGGTAAAGGTGAGCGATACCGAAAACAGTCTTTAATCATCTTCAAGCCTGTGACACGGCAGCTGTTGTGGCGCCTCTCTGTGGAATGTGGGCAGAACTGTCTGACGCTCACTTTTGGGAAGTGAGACAGATTTTTAGTAAACTCCGCCCCTTCTTTCCTTCCAAGAAAAAGTCTGGCCTGGACTATATGACTTCCTCATCCTATAGCTTTAGATCATACTTTCAGTGTAAAGACGCCTGAAACACTGAAAGAACAGATTCACTGAACCGTTTCCCTTCGCTCTCTTTAAATATGTTTCATCATCCCGTCACACGGTGACAGTATCATATATTTTCTTATCATCATCGGCTCGTCGCTCATTCTACAGTGACAGAGTTTACATGTTAACACTGAGTGAAATATTACAAACAAAGACACATGAAATTCAGCCTGACAAACTCGGGATTGTTGGGATTGTTGGGATCTTTGGGATTGTTGGGATTGTTGGGATCTTGACCAGACTTTCAAATGAACTTCTGTGTGTTTTTCGTTTTGTTGCCTCGACACATTTTGAAGCTACAGCTGTCGCCATCTTTGCTTTGTTCGATCATCACAGTAACAAGTTCTTGTTTTCAAAGGTTCCTTTTAATTAAAAGTCACCAAAAATGTTTCTTCATGCTTTTCATTGATGACATGATCAGCACAGATGGCAGGTTTTGACGAGAATGGATGGAAAATAAAAATTCCTGGTTGATTTGATTTTGATCCTGAGATTCTCTCTGTTGTGGAGAAGCTTCGTTTCTCCAGTTTTCAGATGATGTCGTCTTCACTGCAGCACGATATGAGGAGCAGCCGTGAAGACACGGTTATACAGAACAGAGCAAATGAATAAAATCAATTAATGGAAACTAGAGGAGCAGCGACTGCTCTCTACCCAGCATGCTTTGCTTCACCTTCGATATCTTTGTGGATCAGTGTCAGAGCGAGGAATCGATCAGAGACCTTCACAGATCGAGGCAGCAGTCGGAGTTCAGGCTCTCAGAGAGATGAAAACATCACGTTTATCCTTAAACACTGATGGTCTTTTTAATGAAACGTCCAAAACGACTTTTTACACAATATAAAAAGAACGACAGTAGAAATATGAGTTGTATTTGTGTGTTTGTAGAAAGTGTGAAACAGTTTTGCGTCTTTGTGTCTTTGTGAGTGTGTTTGTCGATGGGAGTGCGAGGGACTGTTTTTCTGCGGCGTGTTACGTCCGTCAGTGAGGGTGCGATCGGTCCCAGTTCAGAGACAAAAGACTGAAACTTCTTCAGCAGCACTGAAGAGAAAACATCGTCTTTGGACAGAAAATGAGACATTTTGACAGTTTGACCTTTGTTTGACATTTGTCTCACGGTGGAACACACACCTGTTCTCACCCGACCGTCCTCACACTTCATTCTTACTCTCGGCTGTGAATCCTGAGCTTCCTGTGGAGGCGACGGGCTGAACAGGAGGAGCAGGTTCGACAGATGAAGCGTGTCGATGTGTCTGTCGATCACAGGCTCCAAGAATGTTTCTTTCATTTTCGTGCACACTTGCCATCAGACCAGCTGCTTGTCAACAGGTACGTTCATCATTTCCAACCAAACTTCTGTAAAACGCTGCTCTTTAATGAAATCTATTCATTCGGTTATTATTATTGTTTGTGTCAATTTTCATGGGTTAAAAAACACTGTTGGGTTTTTTGTAGTTTTGCAACAGTATTTTTAAATAATCCAGATGTTTTTTTAGATTTATTTCTGGGTCATTCAGTGGATGTATGGGACAGAGACCGAGGCCGACAGGAGACGGTCGAGCTGCAGCTGCTTTTTAAATGGTTCATTTTCATGCAATAAACGAACGTTTTCAGAATCAGTTGACACTTTTTCAAGTCTGATTTAAAACTACCGACATAGAAACTGCTTCGTCTTGTCATCATTCCTTTCTCATGCAAAGTGCGTTTGAAATGTGTTTTAAAAATCAGTGTTACAGCAGTTTTCGGCAGGTGTCAACAGACAAGTTAGAGGTCGTTGTGACAGAACACACGGTGACGTACGGCCATGTTTACCTGTCAACACAGGTTGGCGTCCATTCGTACGTAACTGTATGTAGGACAAAACACGACGGTGGGAAAAATGTGGCTGAACGAGTTCTGAAACAGAACAAAATTGCATTGGAAGTTACTGATATTTGCCTGTGCTCAACTGAAACTTGACCTGCTCTCTGATAAAAGCAGAAACAGTGAAGGATTCATTCATCGTCAGTTCTGGGAAATGATAGAAAACAAAAGGAGAGAGACGATGTTGACATGAGACAAAGGTCCACAGCCACTAAAGATCTGCCATGTTTGAAATGAACAGTTTGTTTTTCTCGTCTGATGGAGTCTGGAGGTTTTTCTCACTTTGACTCTGTCTGTTTCTTCAACACAGCTCACAGTGTGATTCCATCGTGGATCCTGAGCTCATCAGTGACAATGAGTTTGTCCACCTTTCAAGACGCTATACAGGTTTGACAAACTGACTGTCTTTGTTCACTTAACGTTCTGCAAAGTGGACAAGATGCTGAACCCCAAACTGTCCCCGATGGCTGTTCCATCGGTATGTGAATATACGTCGCTTTGGATAAAATATGCTAAATGAAACTGTAGAACTGTAGTCGTTGAAAGCAGATGTGGGCGCGCGACGGCAAAACAAAAAGGAAAAACAGCAAACAGATAGATGATGATGGTGAGACGACCTCGATAGCTCAACCTGTCCAGGTGTAAGACATCAGGTCTGATCACGTCTCTACCTGCCACAGATAAAGACAGCAGGGGGAGCACTGAGTCAGAGGCTGATGGACACTTCACCAGACTTAGGTCATTTTTCATTCACTGACTTCAGCTCAGGTCAGTTAGATTTGAGCAACTCAAGGTTGATTGTTCGTTTCAGTTGAGTTGAGTTTAGTTCAGTTTAATTCAGAAAGTTCACTGTGGCACCGATCAGTCAAAGCTAAGCATCTCTTTGTCTCCACAGCCGGTCATGGACGCGATCTCAGTCTTCGAGTCTATCTTCTCCTTCTGTAAGGTCATCTACCAGCTGGTTGACAATGTGATGTCCAACAAGGACCTCTGCAAACAAATCGCAGAGAGAGTGCGAGCGCTGGAGGATCTGGTTCTCACCATCAAACAAAGAGGGCCGGACCAGATCTCTGCTGCTGTCTACAAGGCTCTGCAGGAACTCAACACCATTCTGGCCTCTGCCAGGGCGCTGATATCAAAATACACCCGAACTAAGACTGTCTCACGCGTCCTGAAGTCGGGCAGCCAGAAAGACAAGTTCTGCAAGGTGGACAAAAGACTTACTGACAGCTTCCAGGTTCTGTCCGGGGCTCTGCTGATTGAGCAGGGGAACGTCCTGAACGAAGTCTACGGCACTCTCTCAGGAAGGAGACAGTGTCCCGCTAACTCCACAAACCGGCTGCCTCTCCCCAGCGATTGGTCTCTGAGTCCATTGCCTCCCCCCACGAGTCCACTGTCTCCCCCCTGCATCATGCCCACCAGTCCACTGTCTTTCCCAACAGCTCCGTTGCCTCTCCGCCGCATCGTGCCCACCACCCCTCTGTCTCCCCCTTGCATCATGCCCACCAGTCCACTGTCTCCCCCCTGCATCGCGCCCACCAGTCCACTGTCTTTCCCAACAGCTCCGTTGCCTCTCCGCCGCATCGTGCCCACCACCCCTCTGTCTCCCCCCTGCATCGCGCCCACCAGTCCACTGTCTTTCCCAACAGCTCCGTTGCCTCTCCGCCGCATCACGCCCCCCCTGCCACTGCCCGGCAGTGTGACCCCCATGCCTCTAACTGGAACCGTGTCCTCCATCGGCTTCTCCACCACAGTTATCCCCAAGCCTAACATCAGCATCGTTGCCCCAACAACTGTGTCTGTTGTAAGAAGTTATGTCGTCAGCAGCTCTTCTTTCCTTTAAAACAAACAAAACACACTGTAGAAAGTGTTTCCAGTGATTTGTTCTACAGAGGGCGACTCCTGCAGGGACACGGTCGCCTCCTGTACATAAAAATCACACGATAAGCTTATAAAACATAATAAATATAATAAAAAGGTAAAATTCAATTTCAATTCAATTTTATTTGTATAGCACCAAATCACAGCACAAGTCATCTCAGGGCACTTTCCATACAGAGCAGGTCGAGACCATACTCTTCCTAATTATTATCTATAGAGACCCAACAGTTCCCATCGTGCATCAGCACCTGGTGACAATCCAATATTTCAGAAAACAACAAAAATTATATTAAAAAACATCTCAAATATTAAAAAGTTTTATATCAGAACTTTTTTCTTCTTTGTCATGAATCATGTGTCGACCCCTCAGAATAATCCGGTGGCCCTCTGGAGGGGCCCGACCCCTCAGGTTGGGAACTGTGTACCATTTTGCACATCATTGCATCGTTATTAACAATCTAACATGTAGTATATGATAATATGCTAATGAAGGGAGCAATACTTTTAATTTTGATCATTTAAGTACATTTTGCTGATGATACTTGATGTACTTTGCTTAAGGGGGATTTTAAATGCCGCACTTGTACTTGGAATGAAGTGTTGTCACAGTATTGTATTGGTAGTTTTACTTCATTAAAGTCTCTGAATGCTTCGTCCACCTCTGTTCACCCTCGGTTTCCAGTCTTTACACCAAGCTAAGCTCACTGGCTTCATATGTACTGTACATATATGAGACCAGTGAAGGGAACGAGTTACACTGAGATGTTATCAAGCGTTGAGACTGAGAGTTTGTCGATGTGGTTAATAATTCTTTTCCAGTTGATATCTGAGGATCAACAGAGGAACACTTCACGTCCTCCTCGGCGAGCTGCAGTCATGCTGCTGAACGCTCTGCTCTTAGTGTTGAGTTCTCGATGTGTCGGGGCCAGAAAGTCTGAACCTTCCGTCGCTGAGGCGGACGCAGGTTTGTTCAGGGGATCAGATAAATATGACTTTGCCGTCGAGGTTCCTGCTGCAGGGACGGAGTGTTTCTGGCACTTTGCCCACCAGAGCGGGAGCTTCTACCTGATGTACATGGTGAGAGTTTCCATCGTAAACCTGCAGGACTGGGTTTCACGTCTTGTTCTGATGTACAAACATGAAATGAATGTGTGGTCGGTATGTTTCTGTGCCTTTGAGCTGTTTGTCCTCAGGCTTATCACACTGACTTTCAAGGTGACTTCTAAACACTGATCATTGCATTAGTGTGTGCAAAGGTTTTCCTGTAGTCAGAAATCCAGACCTGTGCTCACAGTATATGTGTTGACATGTGTCTCCTCTTCTTTGAATGTGGATAAATGAATTAAAATTGTTGATGATCTGACAGAAGTCTGGATCTTCCAGTTCTTCAAAGCTGCCTGGAGTTGTTGTTAAACCTGCGGCTTCGTGACCAACAGTTTTCATGTTGAACTTCTAATCTCCATTTTTAAATATGAACGACTAATTTTCTCAGAGGCATCAATAGAAAAATGAAATGATGAAACAATGATCTCAGATGATGCCATGTAAGTTTTACAATCAAATCAGAAAAGACCTCTCATCTCGAGGTTTCTGACCCTAAACAGAACAATGGGACCAAAGAACTTGGAGGTTAATTCAATTTTTATGGGGATTTTTTACTTAAACATAAAATAATATATGAAATGTGCTTCAGCGCTCTGACTGAAACAATCTGTTAATTGTAGTTTTGTCTGTGATGTTATAAGTACAGTTAAAGAATCTAAACCAGCTCCAATGTCTTTTATTTATCAAAGTTTCTGGCACAGTTTTAATATGTTCAACTTTAAATGATCTGCTGTGCAGCTACAGTCAAGTGTTTTGTCTGTAGAGTCACACCAGTAAAATCATATGATCAGCATTCAGCCAATCATACAAGTGCTGATGATGGTTTCAACTCTCCAACTATGCAGCCTTTCTTTCAAATTAGAGAGAATGGCGATGAAACGTAACCTAATATTAAAGAGATAAAAGATGAACAGAGGAACCAGTAACTTGTTTGGAGAAGCAGCTTCCCTGGATGAGAATGAAAGTTTCAGCTGACACACGTCACGTTTGCCTGAATTATCTGAGTCACGTTTGAAGACTGAGACCATTAGAAATAATATGTGGTGAAACTGAAAGTGTGAAGGCCTGTGAGCTGCCGTGAGAACATTCATTAACTGTTAATTACACCTGACAGGATTAAAGTGATCTGACGGTGGCGCTGGAGATTTCATAATACAGCTGGACAGTGTAGGTTTTAGTAAACACCATTCAAACAGGAGGAAACAGTTCATGTGTTGGGGACTATTTTCAGCGGCGGATGAATCCACATTTGGTCTCTAGTGAGTCTTTGTGTTTGTGGGATTGAGTCCAGATAAACGACAGTGTGTGAGTTGATGGTGATGAAGGAACAACAGTGAGACTCAGTGATGTTGACTTGGGATTCGTTGACTTGTGTATGTGACCACAGGTACAGTGGGTAACAGGGTTGACCAATGACCCCCGGCTTTTTGTGACCGTCAGCTCACCACAGGGGGCTCTCATGGCTTCAAAGAACGAGGCTGTGGGTCAAATGAACTTCCAGACGGAGGCGACAGGTAGGACCATCAGAAACACTCTGTATATCCAATTATATATCTTCTCTGTGGTAACTGCGGTTTCGGCTCAACAGGTTTTTACCGGCTGTGTCTTGGGAACCACAACAACCAGTTCGGAGGCATCAGGGTCTTTCTGAACTTTGGCGTCATCTACGAAGGCCTTGAAGAATTCAAGAGAGAGATGGAGGAAGGACAGAAAGTCCTCAACAGTACTTTGGCTGGTATTGAGGTATTTGTCTCAATTCAGTTTGTGTGAGAGGCTGTAATGTTTTAAGAGTAACTGCAGGTACTTCATCACTTTCAAAAGTGACAATGTACAGTTTTTTTTTTCATTTATAGTCATATGCAAACATATAAATGACCTGAAACTAAACATTGCACCATGTTTGGTTTAGGAGAGTGTACACAAGCTGCAGAATCAGGTCTTCCACATGTGGCGTCATTACAACGTCGCCCGCATGAGGAAAGGGAAGGATCACTACCTCCTCCTGTCCAACCTCAACTACGTCACCTGGTGGTCGGCGGCTCAAAGCTTCGTCATCGTCCTGTCTGGATACCTGCAGCTGCTCGTCCTCAAAAGACTCTTCCACGCAGACTCCAGCCGGCCGCGATGCTGAGAACAGCCACACATCTGGATCGCTGCTTCAAGCCCTGTCGTGATTTCTACTTTCTCAGATCAGATTTTATTGATAAAAGATAAAGATCCTGCGCACTATCTGAAGCTGGAAACTAAAATGTGTCATTGATGCAGAGACGTTGTACGTCCTACAGGCCAACAGGTCTCTTCTCACCTGACTATTAATCACTGAAAGATGATCCTCAATGGGGGAATTCAGAAACATGAATAAAAAAATCAATGTACGAAATATGGTTGAGCCAGGTGTTCTTTGGTTTTCTTTACTTTAACTAGTTTTCACTACTTTACAGTTAAGTAGTTTAGCCCAGAGGTTCCCAACCTGAGGGGTCGGGTCCCTCCAGAGGGCCACCAGATAAATCTGAGGGGTGGTGAGAAAAAGTGATGCTACACAAATCTGTTCTTATTTCTGATATTGGATAATTTATCTGATAATCTGTGTCTCAAACTGAAACCATCCAAGAAGCAACACAAACACATCTAACACAGCTCATTTTTTTGGCTTATCATGTGCTTGTTTACGTAAAATCTGCTTCTCAGACAAAAGGAAGAGAGTTAAATATATGAAAGCTTTGACTCTGCGTCTGTTTCTGTATTTGTCTTCAATGGACGACGTTGCTGTTTCCCTGATGTCGACACCTCACGCTGACATTTCCCTGTGAGCTCCTGAGTATCCACGTGAATGAAACTCAAAGGCTGCAGCTCTTACGCTTTTGAACAGGATCAGCAGGTTTAACAAATGAACTGATTGATCGTTCTGCTTGTATCTGGTGCACTACGTTGACGCAGCATCGTAGATGCCACGGATGTTTCAGATGAAACACCTGAGAAGCAGTTTGTTGGTGCATAAATACTTCAGTCTTCGACGCTCTGAGGGAACTGTGCTTCCTGAAGTCCAGCAACCAGCAAGACAAGTTCTCCGAGATGAACCAGAGACTCACCGATGACTTCCAGGTTCTGTCCGGGGCGCTACAGGTCGAGCAGGGGAACGTCCTGCACGGAGTGTTTGAAACTGTTTCAGGAAGGAGGCAGGATGAAGAGTGTTGTGATGAACAAGCCTGCGCCACGACCCCCTCAGCTCCCATGCCACTCCCCAGCACTCTGCCCCCCACGCCAATGTCAAGCCCCCACAAGTCAGCCTCTTAGCATCATGGTCCCCTGTCCAGTGTCTGTCCCCAGAGCTGTCCCCATGCCCGTCCTTAGGACGGTTGCTCCGGTGCAAGCTACTTTTGCCCCAATGATGTTTTCAACTCAAAAGACATCCGTTGAAAGAAGTTATGTGGTCAACAACTCTTATTTTCCTTAAAACAATGGGACACTGGACTGAACTGATCCCCCATGGAAAAACACACTCACCCAAGCCTTTAGTATTTTTCTTTTAAGGCTTTTCTTTTGTGTACAACATGTGAATTGATATTGTCATTTAAACACTGATGAACTGCAGAGAAAAATAAGGAGCAGCTCTGGTGACTCGCTTCCTTCGATGTTCCCACAGCCTTTGTCCCTGAGTGGAACCTGCCCTGAGTGGAACCCGTGGTGGCTCCAGACTTCGCTCTGATCACATTCAGGTCTCTGGCTTTAATGTGTGATTATTGTTTTCTCTCTAACTAATTATGATCATATTCTTTTACTTACTGTGAGACTTGTAGATTATTGACTGAAGGAAAACTGTTCAGGACATTTTGCATCATGAGGCCACATTTCTTCAGACTCATAGCGCCATCTTGTGGACTGAAGGCTGAACAATACAGCTGTTATTATTGACTATAGACACAGTTATTACACTGCATCATGTAAGACCAGTCTCTTTGCCACTGAGTCACTGTTACAGCTATTTTTTCAAATCTTATTTGGTGAAATGAACTGACACTCTCGACATGGCTGCACATGTTGAGGCTGAGTGGTTGGTGGTGACCTCTAGTGGTCGTAGTCATTATGATGAGAGCAGAGGAAGTGAGGTGAAGCTGTTGGCCTTTATCAGTGTTCAAATGAACGTCTGAGTCGTTGAATAATCTTTGACCCGAAATAAAAACTGAGAGAAGATTCTGCCTCTCGAGAAAAACAAACTTGTTTTGACCAAAGTTCATGGAATTGAAAGTGAAAATAGGTTTAAAAGGTTTATCTTATCTTATCTTTACAGTGTGACACATTGATGTTCCCCTCAGGATGAACTCATCTAGCGCCACCATCAGGTCAGGATTTATGACCAATGACACTGACACGACTGGAGATTTGCCATGTTTTCAACTCAACACAAGCTGAAACTGAACAACACACAAACACTGATATCAATATTCAATCATCAATTATGAATGTTGTAAAATATATTACAGCATTTGTGAGGCATCCACACCTGAAAAATAAGAACCAGGAAATTATCAAAGTAAAGTCAATGAAGACCTACATATGGAACAGAGATACATGAGGATGCAGGAAGTAAGTTCAGGATTTTAATCTAAAACTACATGCAAACAATGAGGCACGTCTGCGACCGATGGAAGCATTTCCAGATTCTAATACACATTCACTTTGCGCAAAAACATATTAGTTGAAATATTGATTATCAGGGTCTGAAACATGACGAGCAGATTTCTGTCTAAGAGTCTACTGCTGAGCTTCATGGTGAAATCACGTCAGCGGCTGGGACTCGGATCTTCTTTGTCGCAGACGACACTCGCACCTTCTTCTTTCGTGAATGTCGCCAGCTTGTTTTCCAGCTCCTCCAGCCTCTTCTCCTGCTCGTCCAGCTTCTTCCACTGGTGGACGTGCAGAGCGCCAGAGGGAGTCACGAAGGCATCAGTGAGACGTTTGTTCAACTTGTCAAACCCTGTGTTGTAGGTGTTGAGATACATCCAATTCGTCACCCTGTACGCCTCCGTGAATTTCTGGACCAGCTCATCAGCTGATGACAGAACCTTCTTGAGGTTTTCCAAACCTTCCTTTATGTCATCAGAGAGTTGGTCTGGATTTTTCTCTAAGATGAAAAGGTCCAGTTTCTCCAGAGCTTTGAGTCTCTGCAAAATGTGGCAGCACTGCTCATTATTATTCTTTATCTTTTCAACTCGCTTGTAGAGCGCTCCAGTGGGGTTAATGAGATCCATGATCCGCTGGAGAAACAGGTAGCACGAGACAAAATGGACCGGCGTTAATCAGACAGTAATGGGAACCATAATTCATGTTGAGGTTAGTTACAGCGATTGCAGCTGAACTGAGCTGATGTGGATGAAATGAACTTGTGGACTGAGCTTGAATCTTTGAGTTATAGCTGTAATGGAAGCTGAGATTCTGCTTCTTTGGTTGGAAATACAATGTTGTTTTATCATCTAACTACACACACACACACACACACACACACTCATATAAATTGTAATACTTATTCATATAACAGTTTTCCAGTGATAAAATGAAAGTGAATTAACAACATGTACGTAACATTTTTTAAATAATATTTTAACAATAACATTAACAAAACTATAAACAAACTTAAACAAACTTGGAACCATCAGTGTTGACGCTGAGCCTCCTTCCAACTAACAGGTTGTAACACATTCATTAATAAATGTTGACTTACTGTAAAGTGGATGCTGGTGCAGGTCGTGTTCATGAAAGAACGTGAAACAATGACTTGCTTTTATATCTTCTGTTTGTCTTTACAAGTTTGTGTGAGTGACCTCTGCAGGTCTCAGATGATCTCAGCTTTGTTAATCATTGAAACAAATTATTGTGTGTATGCATAAAGGTTTATCAGTTTCTGGAAACCTTCCTTAAGTTCAAACTATATATGTTCACGGGGTCAAGTGTGTTTCACTTCTGCTAACAACAGTCCTGCTGGCAAAAAAGCAAAAGAAAAAAAAACCATGTGAAACATGAATTGGATGTTTCTGTGAAGTTGTAAGTAGTTTCATCTATTTGAGTTTATTAGTCCTGAACTGTGGAGTCAATGAAGAATCATGAGTTGGAAATAAACAATAAAAGAAACAATAAATCAATACGTGCAGTGTAATAACTGATCCAAAAACACCTGTTTGGATCCTTCCACAGGTAAACAGGCTCATTAATAAGGCTCATTATAACAGGTGATAGTATCATGATTGGGTCTGAAAGGTTCATCCTGGAAAGACTCAGTCGTTCACAGAGAGGATGGAGAGAGGTTCAACACTTTGTCAACACATGACTGGATAAAGTGTGGAATCAGGGTTGTGCTTGGGTTAAACACCAGAACAACGCTGCTCGTGTATTCCCACGGCTTCTCCATGAATCATCAGCTGGTGACAATGCTGACTTTGTGCCTGGACATGCAGCTTTAACACTTCTCCAATCAGAATCAGCTTTATTGGCTGAGTATGTGAAAAATCTGACCTGCTCTCAAAGTTGCACTCAGTTCCAATAGAAATAGACATAAAGCTGAACAAGGACGAGACACTGAACTATTACAGAGAACAAGCAGGTGAGAAGTACATATATTCAGAAATATATATAAAAAAGCAAAAATGACAATAACACACAATGACTCATTTTTATTCTTTGTGTGTGAAATGTGCTGAGCAGATGAACAGTCTGTGTTCATTTTTTGAGGGATGGGAGAGTCTGAGATTCCTGGATCCACCGTCAGAGGTGAATGGAGTTTTGTTGGAGGAGCTGAAAGGCGTCTCCACGACTCGGTAACGCACAGAACGCTGCTCATTAGGACTGTAGACATCATGAGATGCTGCAGTCATGTGAAAAAAACACTCAGGAATGACTGAGAGCTTATGGGACGATCAACATGAAGAGTCATATCAGTGCAACAGAGAACACAGTGAAGTGTGTGTAAAGCTGAACCGTCTCCTTCTTCACTCTTCGTCACCTCGGAGGGTTGAAAGCAGCCGACCTGACGGACCGTCGGCAGAAGTGTTGCCTCTCTGCTCTGAGTTATGCTTCTGCTTCCAGGAGAAGACAAATCAATGTTGGATGAGTCAGAGCAGAGAGAATAACAGGAGGGGGAAGGACGGCCACTTTCAGAGAGGAACAGGAAGCAGAGAGCGGCTGAGGGAGGAGCTGGAGGCCACAGAGGCAGTTTCATTTTCTGCCAGCAAACGCAGACACACGGCAGACACCTGAGCTGAGACGAGAGGCTTCGTCCACTTGCAGGTAAACAAGCTTTATGTTTTTGCTGGTCTCTGCAGCGAGCTGCTCCTCAGGTGAGTCTGCTGCAGCTTCGGGAGCTCAGGTCCTTTCTCTTCTGCACAACCAGCTTTCTGAGCTTTGTTCGAACTCTGGTTTTGCCAAAGAGAGATTTCAGCGAGCGAGGAGCCACCCTGAGCTTTGATCCGTCACTGGATGAACCTGACACGAAGACAAAGACATTTCATTCCCCTCAGGGCAACAGAGAGCGGTGATCTCCCGTCTCATGGGGTTTAAGGTGGAGTTTACCTGCTCCCGTGAAAGAGAGAGGAGGAGCAAACAAGACAAGTGTTTACCTGCCAAACCAACATACCAATCTCATTCAGCCTGAGAAGCTCAGGATTCACAGACAGACAAGAAATCAATCCGAATCAAAAGTCAAAGATTTCTTGTTCGTCTTTTGTGAGTGTTTGTGTGTTTGTGTCTACAAACTCTGAGCTGTGAGCTTCTGAATTAGCTGGTGATTTGATTTTAAAGCACATCAAATCTCATCCAGACACATTATGACGGTCGGGACTTTAGTTTATTTGTGACATGTGGCTGTTTATTGGCTGTGCTGTCATGGCTTTAGGGTTGGAAATGTGTGTCACCTGGTTCAGACTGAAATTTCCCAACAACATTGGTTTATGACCAAATGCCTGCAGAACTGATGACATTTGTGAGACTGGTGCCATGTTGTAACGAACAGTCTGGGCTGTAGTGAGATGGATTCAGACGAGCTGAGGATGATCAGGAAACGATAACGTCGTCATTAACACTGGACCGAAAGCCTTTGTGTTTTGGAATGGACCGAATTCATTGAACAGTGCCTGGTGCTGTTGAGCTTGTTGGTATGTGTTGAAGACCTTGTTCCCCAAATGTCCTGAGCAACACAGGCACAAAGTCCTTTTCTCACTTCAGTCAGAAACTATCAGAAGAAGAAGAATCTTCTGTTAGTAGCTGCAGTGTTCAAAACAATCATCAACATTAGATCTCGTCTTGTTTCACTCTCGAATGTCCTTAAATATCAGACTATTACGTTTGTTTTTAGGATGTTGTTTGTTAGTAAAATGTGACCTAAATGTGTAAGTTTTCAAAGCCACAAATTCAAATTCAACTCTTTAAAGGTTGAGTTTTCAGTCTTTGAGAGGCCAGAAGTCTTAACAAATCGTGCGTCTTGTTGTCCTGCTGTAATAACACCTTCAACACGAGTTAGTGATGGATGAATCATCTCCTCGCTCAGCTCTTCAGACCTTCCTGTTTAGATTTGGAGAGACATTCCCATGGGAAATTTTCTCTGCACATAACAGCTGCACAGCTCAGTTCACCCGAGTGCCGATAAAACCGCTTTAATTAAATTCACGTCAGATCAGTTAAACACAGACCAGGTGCTGATAATTACAGTCGACCTGTTCTGTCATGAAAGCAGTCATTTCACATTTATAACCTGCTCAGTGAGCTCTTCAGAAAGCTGCCGGGACTTTCTCTCTGTTCTTGTCATGTTGTCTGTGAATATCTGCCCTATTCTTTCTACATTTTACTGTGATAATGGCACCAGTTCAGAGGCAGATAAATCAAGACCTCTGCATGTGAAAGTGTCGCTGCACGGTTCAAAGACTCTAAAAAAGGCCCAAGTACTTTAATACTAACTACATTTAGCTGTTAATACTTCTGTACTTTTAGTTAGTGATGGGACTTTGACTTGTAACAGAGTATTTTTACAGAGCAGTACTGCTACTTTTCCTGAAGTAAAGGATATGAGTACTTCTTCCATCACTGCCCTGAAGTCCGACTTGTTCAGTTGAATTCAGTTCAGCTCACGTTGGAACAGGTTATTTCAGTTAACTATGAATCACTTCAACAGTATTTACACATGACATAACTTCCTCTGTGTCTCTCCAGCCGGTCATGGACTTCGTAGACCCCATCCTGTCCATCACCTCACAGATCTACACCCTGGTGGAGAACGTGAAGGCCAATAAGAAACGTTGCCGTCGCGTTTGTCAACGAGTCAAAGCCCTGGAAGAGCTGGTGAGGTCCATCAAACAGAGAGAGCAGGCACAAACCTCTGCCGACATAGAAAAGGCTCTGAGGGAACTCTCCATCACTCTGAAATCAGCACAGGAGCTCATCAAGAAATACACCTTGGCCAACTGGGTGGAGCGCATCCTGAACTCCAGCAGCCACGGAGACGAGTTCAACAGCGTCAACGACCGTCTCAATGATGCCTTCCAGGTCCTGTCTGGAGCTCTGCAGGTGGAGCAGGGCAACATGCTGTACCAGGTGTTTGAGCTGAGCTCCAGGAAGCAAGAAGACGAGGTGGACGGGAGGGAGGACGACACAGAGCTGAAGAAATGTGAGGGAAAGTGATGCTGACTTTGTTGAGTGTGTTGAGCAAAGATAATAAGAACCAGAATGAAAATCAGAAACTGGTGATGACAAGAGCTCCGACGTGACATGAACTCAGCATTAGCTCTGTTCTGGCTGCAGCCTTCAACTGGTCAAACTGAAGCATTTTAAGAATCTTTCATTGTTCAAATGCAAACTTCTTAAAATGCAAAAATCTTACATAGACAGTTTCTGAAAACCATCAGCTTCCTCACGATTTGTCTAATCTTCACTCGTGAGCTGTGTCAGGAAAGCAAACGCGAATGATTTCGAGGAACTTTTGCAGTTCCTGAACCTTGTAGTCCTCTCCTCCTCTCGGTCCTGACTGAAACGACCTCATGACAAATGTATTTGCATTATTTTGGTCTGACCGTAGCTGAAAAGATGAAGATAGGAGTTTTGCAACTGCTCAGTAAATTGATATGTGACAGATCTGATAGAGATCAGAGCAGAGGAGCTGGACAGGATTCAGTGTCCGGCCGGGTTTGATTCATCAGAGTTTGTTTGCTCCTCAGTGCTGCTGGACTACATGAAGAGCCAGCAGGAGAAAACTGACACCATGCTGAGAGAGTTCCAACACGTCAAAGTCAACGTGGAAAAGGTCGTCAGTATCTGTGAGTACATCGAAACACTCACATTTATGTCAGGATGATTTCGTTGGACATTTGTTGAGAAAAGGACTTTGACCTGAGTTTGCTCTGATTGGTTGTTCGGAGTGATTCTTTCCAGTTTCTACAGCTTTTGTCTCAGAAACAATGTTTGAAGCTCACAGACCCTGAGATTAAACTTTAATGCAGTGGCCTTGACAAGGAAAAACTCTGCTGGAGAACTTCCAGTAAGTCCAACAGTTTGTCCTGAGAGCATCTGGTTCAGGTTCTTAATACAACTCTGAGACTGAGACTGATTGACTGACAGGACTTTAGTTGTACTGGAGTATTTTCACAGTGTGGTATCAGTACTTTTACTTTAGTAAAGGATCTGAGTACTTCTTCCACCACTGTCCAGTAAGATGCACCAGTTTTTCTTACTGTGAACAACAAAGGTAAACAGACACCTTCTGTTCTAATAAGAATAATCACATATTTAAATATAACTAATAAACCTATTGCTTCTCTACAGAGAACAACAACAACGTTCAAACAGTCTGTCTGTGTTGATGTGCTGGATTTGAGGATCAGAGCACAACTCCACTGCCCCCAAGTGGCCAAAGACATGTTATTGTTATTGGGAAAACACTGAATATCGTGGGGCAATCAAACCTTTGCTCTTTTCCAAACTAAAATGTGTTTCAACAGTGAATAAGCCCAGCGTCACTGATGAAGTCATCCGGATGATCAAACCGGATGAGCTGAATTACGAACATCCCAAAGAGCCCTTCATGACAACATCAACCTCAGAGGTCTACAGAGGAGAGTACCGTGGATTCTCGGTGGCCATCAAGAGATACACTGAACCTGTGAACACCAGCCCGAGGTCTGTCCCACATTTCAGGACAAGTCTGAATTAACATGAAGCATTTTGATTGGACAATGATAATATTGTGATTATAGTTTTAATTTTTCTTACCATCATTTCTGTTTAGTTTAGATTCTAAGTTTAGAATCTGGATTGTTCCTATTATCTGTTCTCATGAAGACAAAAGACAAACTGGGAGAGAGATTCTTCCTGAGGTTTCCTTTTCCTGCTAAAGGTTTTTTGGGCGTAGTTTGTCTGTGTTGTGAGCAGCACGTCTGTTACTAACTGTCCCATATTCATGGTCAACATAAACATTTTCTCCATGTGTAGGGAAGTGCGGTCTATTTTCAATAAAGAAGTTGAAACCATGAGGCGGTTTGAGTCGCCCAACATCCTGCGAATGTTCGGCATCTGTGTCCAGGATGAGGACGGTGAGCGAACTGCAGCAGGTGAATGACAGAAAATCAGGCAGCTTTACACTTAGTAGTGATGTGATGTGACCTTGTGGCTGCCTGTAGGACCCAGCCCTCAGTTCCTCATCATCATGGAGTACTGTGAGAAGGGAAGTCTCCGCCAGGTCCTGGACTCCGACTGCAAACTGTCCTGGACCAGGAAAGCTTGTATGTGTCTGGACGCAGCAAAAGGACTCTACCGGTCAGTCTGCAGTGATTGATTATATGTCTGGATGATTCCAAATCAGTTGGGACGCTGTGTAAAACAGAATGTGATCATTTGTTAATCCTTTGTGACATGAACTCCATCAAAAACAGTTCAAAGACAAGATATTTAATGGTGAACAGAGGATTCATTATTGAGCTTGTGTGATGAAAACCGCTGCTGTTTTCTGTCATTTGATTCAGTGTGAACATAAGATTTGTATGATTTATGGTTTATGATAAAAAAGTTCCTGATGATGATCACTGTTTTCTCTTAGGCTGCACCAGACAGAAGAAAAATCTAAGGTTCATGGATGCATCAACAGCAGCAAGTTCCTCGTGGCCAAAGGCTACACAGTCAAGGTACTGAGAGCAGTGCATGCTGGGATTTGCTGACAGCCCACCGAATGGCTGAACGACTGAAGTTTTGACGTGGCTGATGTTTTTTCAGCTGGGAGGTTTTGAGCTGGCGAAAACGGAGACGTCGCTGAAGAAGTCAGCGAGGGACAAAGAGATGAGGTCCCTGTGCTACTCCCCTCCTCAGATGCTCGACAACATCAACCACGTCTACAGCAAAGACTGTGAGATGTACAGGTCAGATACCAACCACGACTTACTGTGCAGAGCTGCTCCAGAGACGCTGCACTTTCTCTTTCTACGTTGCAGTTTTCTTAATGGCTCATAAATAATCTACTAATGCTTTATAGATCAGATACAAGCCAGTGATAAATGCAAGTTTTGTCTTGGCAGGTTGTGAAAAATCTTTTTTGTTGGTGTTCATCATATATTTGATGATAAGAGAGTTCAGTGTTGGTGATTTGTTTCTTATAAGCCGTCAGGTTGGCAGCTATAAATTCAAAAACCTCAGCGTCTGTAAAATCCTGTTTGCACTTGTAAAAGCTGTTAAGATGCTGATAAATCGTTTTCTCCCAAACTGCTTCCTGATGAACAAACAAGCTAAAAAGACAAACTAAGCGTCTTGCTGGAGGAAGATAAAGCCTGTCAACACAAATATTCTTGTCATTAATGGTTCATATGAATCATTAGTAAACAATTTATTAACCATTAATAAAGACGTTAATTACAAGCCTTTTTCTATTAACGTAGTTGTTTGTATCATTATGATTATTTCTCATTATAAATGTTTAACCGCTGGACGCAGGATCTCAGTGTTTGTGCACCGGAGACTTCAAGTTTCCACATCACACATGTGACATTTACTGAACAAACTGGACCGTGATTGGCTGCAGGTGTTAAACTCAGATTGAAGGAGAGGACAGACAAACTTCCTCCTTCAGCAGATGAACGAGCTCGAAGTGTCAAACTCTGCACACACATCATTCTACACATTTCAGAGCAGAGGGGAACTTTGATCAAATAGAAAAGTCCTCACGAATTTGAAAATGTTGTTTTTCAGCTTTGGAATCGTCTTGTGGGAACTTGCAACCCGAAAGAGGCCTTTTGAAGGTGCGTATCTGCAGGAGACAACGACCAACATCCAGTTTCAGTTTCAGTTTCCTTTAAACTCTTTAAACACTGTTTCCTCTTTCAGAGAGAACATGAGGTCATGTTGCTTAAAATAGTTTCAAGGTGACACAATTTTCCATTGACTAGTTTCCTGTTAGAAAATCATGTTTTTGAAAAGAAAATCTTGGTTTTCTGTTTGACAATTTATAACCACTAGTGATGAGGTCATGAAATGAATCTCAGAGCGCTGTGACACAAAACAACTACAGCGTGATGAATAGATGGTGACGCATATAAATAATAATAGTTGCAGTAATAGCTGCATTTCTCATCATTTTAAATTCACAGTCGCTATATTAAATTTACATTGTGCTATAGATAGTTTGATTTCACTGTTTTGGAGTTTTGCATCACACAGAGAGACAAAAGATGCAAATTAGCCGAGAGTTATTTCTGATTCATTTGCTTTAATTGAACATGGTGAGTCTAAAAATCATAAAGTATAAGATGGAATTGCAAAAAGACATTTGGATTACACTTGTTTTATTCTATTTGCTAATATAGCTACAACAATATATAGTTTATGTTCACTTTCTTAGTTCAGTGTGTTAGTTGCTGGAATTAGCACTCAACACAAAGAAGCTGAGGCTGATGTGAATGTCTTTAGTTCTGCAGGTATTTGTTCATACACCAAAGTGTTGGACTCACTGATGGTGGCATTAGATGAAAAAACAAAGTTATTAGCATTGATCCTCTGGGAACCAGGAATGTCTGTACAAAATTCCCCCTAATAGTTGTTGAGATGTTTCAGTCTGGACCAAAGTGGTGGACGACCAACAGACCTAAACTATAAACTAAACGATAGAATCTCTGGCTTCTGCTTTTGTTCTTAGTTGCGTCTCACTTTTCTTCCAGGTTGGTCGAATCAGGAAATCTATCAGAAAGTGTGCAAAGAGAAATTTCAGGAGCTGCTCCCTGGCGACGCTGACCCTGACGGTCCCTGTCCTGAACCTCTGGGGAATCTGATCAACGCCTGTCGGGCCTATGACGGCTTCAGGAGACCATCTGCTGGAGGTAGATTGTGATCCTGTCATCGCTGCACATTTAGATACTGGATCTGCAAGACGGACCTGCAAATGAGTGAACGGGTTTCTGTGTGCAGTTTGAAAGTCAGTTGGTGTTTACACTGTGAGCATCGAACACTGCTGAGTCTAACATGAGGCCAAACTCTGCTGTTCTACACACACACACACACACACACACACACACACACACAACAGATACAAATAAAAACACACAAAAATAAAAAGTGTTATTCATGAACGGTGGCTCTTCTGTCTCTTCTGCAGTGCTGGTGGACAAACTGCGCAGCGTGGTGACACAATTAGAGGAGCAATAAAACTCTTCATCGACTCTTCTCCGGTCGCAGTAGCTGCTCAGGGTTCCTGTTCATCCTCGGGAGAAGAAGCACAGCATGGAATCGTAACAGAGGCCTGGAGTCATTGAAAACTTCTGTATAATCCACAAAAAAAGTTTACAAGGCACTAAAAGCCACAAGTTTGCATTTCAGTTTGCTCGAACTGTTGGATTTGTTGATTGGTTGTTTTAGAGCTGGTCGTCCTTTCAGAGCCCAAAGATGAAAACACTGCGTTTTACAGGTCTGACCTGTATTCTCTGATCAGTCACGAACAGAATCCAACTGTGATAATAACCTGTTATGAACACCCGAGCTCTGGACACTGTCGAACTGAAAAGACCTGTGAATTAAAGTGCTGATGTGATGTGATGCGAAAAAGTGCCATTAAAAATAGATGAACCAATACAGTACTGAGTCTTTTTCACTTTGAGTGATAAAAGGGAAAATCATTTTCTCATTTTCAACAAAATTGTCCATAAATTTGTTGACTTGAGCTAAAGTTCCCGTGAATTGTGGATCCCTGTATATTATATATACTTTCCTTCTTTACTTGTCCTCCTCTTACTCTTTTCAATACATCCTTGAAATTTTGCTTCTAATATCATTAATCTCATCTCACTGCAATAGAACTTTTCCTGTATGTACTTTTTGTCATTTCTGTCTTCACATCAGTTGTTTTTAGTGAGTGTGAATATGTAGGGAAGGAAGCAAATAAGAAAGGTCACTGCTTGATTTGAGGGTTGATATTTGTTAAAGTGTAATAAGGAACCTTTGGAGGGGAAGAATCACAGAGTTTGGATCTGTTTATCATAAAATTGGCAGCATCACCACTCTTCAAGGTGGAAATGAGGACAGGAGGTGATTTGAAAATAAAAGGAAGCAAAGCAGATCAATTCAAGTGAAAACAAGAGAAAGAGGAGACTCCTGTCGGGACGACGGCTGAGACACAAACGGACGAGAGGATCCACATGAGGTTGTAAAAAGTGGAGGAAGCTTGGAGAGGAAGTGGGATGGTGTCGCTGAATGTGCATCAAAGCGTCAGAGCATCGAGCCCTGAAGATTCACGCATTTGAAGACAGTAGCTGTGTGATTTGTTTCCCACTGGGATCAGAAGAAAGGAAGAATGGAGGGATGCGTGGCCACTGTCAGGATGTTCCAGCCGTGTGAAGCTCCAGAGGAGGAGGACAGTAACCCACTGTGTTTGACTTGGAGAAGAGCTGCTGGAGAACCTCGACTGTGTGTGTTACCAGGTGAGACCACATGGGGGAGCTGCTCTCTGCTGTCAGGACCATGGACATGCTGCTGCAGCAGGTGGACGAGTGAGAAGATGTGGGCAGTAAAGAGTCCAACAAAAATGAAGGAAATAAAACAGAAGATCAGAGCAGAAAAGAGTTTTGTGATGAAATGAAGGCAGCGCAAAAGGAAAGAAATCTGATCAGAATATCTGCTGAGATATTTTTGATATTTTTGCAATGGATGTAAATTGTGCAGCTCCTGAACGTGTGGACAGAACTGGAGAAGATCTGGATGCTGCACCGAGTTTGGATGGACACTGTAAATAATTTTTCACTGAGACGCTGTTACAATCCAGTAGATGGCGGTAATGCGACTCATTAGATACCAGCCGCTATAAAACCCAACAGAAGAAGAAAAGGGCCGTTTACTTCCGGTTGCGGTGATTCATCTTGCTCACAAACGATCTTGGGCAATGACGCGGCGGCAGGATGAGGCGGGCGGAGTGAAGCCGCGCCGGGAGATTCGAGCCTGAGCGCCGTCCTGCGGAGCTGGAAGTCACCCGGAGACCCGACACAACGACACCCGACTGATGAGCGGCTCTGGAGCCATGTTGTCACCGTGTGTGGTTTCCCAGAGCGGCCGTTAAAGCTTCGCATCCACACGGTTTGTTCGCTGTCCGCTTCTCACCGCGCTGCTGCTACAGAGCCCACAAGCTAAACATGCTAACGTGCTAACAGGCTAACCAGACTGGATCTGCTCATATTTACAGCATCTAGAGTTAAAATCAGCTGATTAATCACTGACTGTGATAAAAGCCCAGTTTCATTACACACACGTTGGCAGCCCGTGTTAGCTGGTTTTAGCTCCCGTGCCTCTGGTTCATGGAGATCAGAACACACACCCCGTTCTGTTTTCACATATGTTTCTGTAACGTTACTTAAATGCTAAGAAGCCACCGTTAAAAATGAGGTTCAGTGAAGTTTGAACTGACTCCAGCTGCTCCTGGTCGCTCCGGCTCGGTTCTGCTCGGAGGCCGCGGAGACCTCGGTCTCTAGTTCGGTTCGTAGCCGGGGAACACGCGACCAGACCCGGAGAAACTGAAGGTATCTGCCATCATCAGATAAGAGACATTCATAAATCATGGAGGACATTTGTTGCGTAGTCAGAGACAAACATAGTTCGTGGCCGTTGATACTGGCCAGGTTAGCTTTAGCTCGCCAGTTAGCACAGCATGCAGGTTGTGTAACTTTGACTTCGTGCAGCTGGTTGGAGTTTAGTTTGGCTCCAGCTGCTCAAATGTCCAGAGGTGATGGGAACCACCTCCATGTATGTAACTGCTTCCTCACTGTTCAGTGTACAGAGACACAGAGACAATCATCTGTCCCAGGCTTCGTTGTACTGAGGCTTAACTCAGGCTTAACTTTTCACTGATAAAGGAGGAGGAGGAAGTTTGTGTCTGTAAGATTTTAAGTGATGTTAAAAAGCAGCAGGGGAAACAGGGAAATGTACTAAAACTATAATAGTGGTGCTAATCTTCTTTGTTTGTAGCACCTTTCTTAACAAGATCACAAACTGCTTCACAAGTGAAAAACAGACATATGAGTGAAACATGAGCTCATACAACCATCACAAACAACAGGCTGCAAAACACATGAATTTAGGAAATACATCAGCATGTGTTACAAAAATCTACATCTTCAAATGAGTCTGCCATTTGTGGTTGGAGCCTTTCCCAGCATGCACCAGGTTGTAGATGTTGGGTTTCTTTCAGCCCTGTTAGACTAACATTTTCATTCATGCCTGTCAAATGCACAGGAAGAAGTGGGACTCAGTGGGAAATCTTGCTGATGTGATGTGTTGTGCTGGCACTGTCAGAGCGTTGTCTCTGAGATGAAACGGTCTCTGCTTTCTTTCCCGCTGTGCTGTGGTGCAGATGGAGGCCATGGAGGTGGACTCCCCTTTGGAGATGCAGGGGAGAGGCAGTGGACAGCCAGTGGCCGCCGCTGCAGCTGAGGACGCCAACGCGCCACACATCATCTCCGACTCTGGCAGCAGCACCGACGTGGACGAGGATGACGACGGTGACAATGAAGGAGGACACACAGCAGCTCGTGTGCCGCCCAGACTTCCTGCCACCTGGGCGTTCAGTCAGAGAGCAGTTGGTGGCGCTGCAGCTACACCTTCAGCTGCTCAGGGGGCGCCCATACGGAGGAGACTCAGGTACACGGAATAAATGCCCAGAGAAGGCTTGGTTAATGCCTCGTGCTGTAGTTTATTATTCCTCATTTAACAGTTACAAAAGTTTAATACCAGTTTTATATAACTGTATCTAATTTGTTTCTCTTTAAAGTCAATGTGTTTTGCTTTAAGTTTTCTAACCAGGGTTCAGACCCTCCTGCCTCCTCCTACAGCTGTGTTTTGTCAGAATGTTCGGTGTCTTTCTGAGATGATGTTGTTGTGCTGCTCCAGGCAGGGACTCAGAGTGCACTACCCCAGCCAAACTGCAGCGCCCTCCAGAGGCTTTCCAGACTTCCTGCTCCGAGCCCCGGCTGCCAGCGTGGCCGAACCAGAGTCCGGCAGCACCACCGAGATCAGTGAGTCTGACGAGGAGGAGGAAGAGGAGGAGGAAGGGGATGAAGAAGGCCCACCTGCTGCCGCAGAGTCTGTCGACCCCGTGCTGCCGGCGAGTCCTCGCCTCAACACCTCCGTCCATCACGCACAACCGCAGGAAGCAGCTCCAACCAGTGAGTCTGACCAGCATGTGCTTTATGTCTCTCACTGCTTTTCACAGATCAGTGCTGCATCTATCTCATGTTCTTTTTTTCTGCCGTGGTCAGACTCCAGTTCAGCTGCAGGTGGTGAGAGGACAGAGGCTCAAAATCAGGATGTCCAGGTAATGTTAAGCTTAATAAGAGTAATTATAATTCTGGAATTTGAAAAGCTTCTTCAGTTTCTAGCAGCATCTAGTAGCACCACCTTGTGTCTTTGGATATGCAACCAGGGACAGAAATGCAAACAATATGACTGTAGTGAGCTGAAAAGATAAAACAACTTCTTTGTCTTACCTTCTGTTAGGAATCTACACTCATACAACAATGAAAAATGTGCTTCTTTGTTCGTGGATGGGTTGTGTTATATACAGGGTCCCACAGTTTTCTCAGTCTTTCTGCTCTTATTGCCTTCTAAAACTTAGGTCTAGGTTCTTTACCCTGTTTTTGGCAGATGGAAATGACAAGGAGGCAGCTTCACATAATTACAGAGCGATGAATTGTTTTCCCCTCTGGATGTGGGCTCTGTGTCTCATTCAGTCTGAATGCTAACGTAAGCCGACCTTATTTTGAATCTGTATTTATGATGTTGAAACTCTGTTCATGTCCTCCGGTAGCCGGTCCCCGTGGCCTCAGTCTCTGTCCAGCCGTCACACGGCGAGGAGGGCGAAGGCGAAAACTGCACCATCTGCTTTGAGGCATGGACGACAGCGGGCGAACACAGACTGTCCGCTCTGCGCTGTGGACACCTCTTCGGCTTCACCTGCATCCAGCGCTGGCTGAAAGCTCAGGGTCCGGCTGCTAAATGTCCACAGGTCAGCGAGGTTACTGTATTTTAACAGGAAGTTGAATCGGTCCTTTTTTTCCTCACAGGTCTCATATTCTACATCTCACACCAGGACTCTGATGATGATGATGTTGTGTTTCTGCTGTTTCTCTTTAGTGCAACAAGAAAGCGAAGCGTTCAGACATCGTTCTGCTCTACGCTCCAAAGCTGAGAGCGCTCGACAACTCTGAGCAGGAGAGCTTAAAGAAGTGAGTGACGTTTTCTCTGATGATGCAGTGTGGCACATTCATTTCATTTCACCTGTGTCCTGTAGCATGGAGAGGTGTTTGGCAAACCTTTTGTGCTTCATTGACAAATAAATGTGTCACATATCTAAACATGAAAGTTTTCAGAATATTTTAGAAGATTTTTTTCTTCTAAAATACCAACCCAACTGTGCAAGTGAAGTGTTTGCCTTGTTAGATATATTTAGTGTGTGTGTGTGTGTGTGTGTGTGTGTGTGTGTGTGTGTGTAGGTCTCTGGAGCAGGAGCAGTCTTTGAGGAGGAAGGCTGAACTGGAATCAGCTCAGTACAAACTGAAACTGCAGGTTGTCACAAACAAATATGGACAAGCACAACAAGAGCTGCAGGTATCAGTGACGTGTGTTTCTTTTCTAATTTCCTCAAACTCCAGAGCTTTAAGGATGTCCAGCGAACTTGATGTCCTTCACATGATTGTCCTTTGTAGTTCTATAAATATCAGGAGATGAATCTCGTGATGTCCTCCTGGTTAAAACCTTCCTTCCCCTCTCTCGGTCTGTGTAGGAGCTGAGGGCTCTGATGGCCGGGAGAAACTCATTTCCCTCTTCTTCCTCCTCGTCCTCCTCCTCGGCGTCGACCTCACTCCTCCTCGGTCTGTCTCAGAGGGCGGACGGCTCCAGGACGGCCCAGTACAGTTTCACCAAGGCGGTGCTGGTGTCTCAGGCCGGCGGCTCCAGGGTCTTGTCTTACTGTGAACCTCTGAGCTGCCTGCTGGCCTCGCAGCCCTCCCCTCACTCCACACTGGTGCCTGGTGAGACGTCCCTCCTTCTTCCTTTTGACCCATTAGCAACACAATCTCTAGATGGCGGCATTGTTCGTTTCAGTACTTTGGTCCAGAGCAATACATGTAGACAGTCTATTATGAAAGTTACAATATGGTCACATTACACTTTGTCGTACAACAGACGGATTTAAGCATGAACTTCCTGTTTCCATGTGATTTCTGACCAGGTCAGAATTCTCATTTGTTCAACTTGAACGTCGACTTTCTCAGTCAGCCAATAGAAATATTGATGCACTGTGTTTGGAAATGTAGAAGTTATTGTTTGCGTGTGGAAATGTAATGTGTCTCTGCTTTACTGTGCACTGCACTGTGCAAAGGATGAACTCTTTTTCCTTTTGGATATTCTGTGAGCTTCTCTTTAGCACCACCTTCAGGTCAAGATATCTAATTGTAGTCTTTTTTTATTTGCTGGAACTTTTCCATGAACCCAGCAGGAACCTTTTGGGGAACTCTGAGGGCAGTATTCCAAATTCCAGTTTGTTATCAGTCTTATCTTCACGAGTCTTCAGATGCTCTTAAACACATTACGTTGCCAAGATTCTTATTTTCTCAGTTTATTTTCTGGCACTGTTTGGTGGAAACAGAATATCTTATTCTAATAGTCGTGAAATCTATTGAGCTTATTCTTGCTCCTCAGACACTGAACACTAGATTTTAACAACCCTACATCCTTTGCTGTAACACTCTGAAACTCGAGATCTCGACAGACAAAAGTCTGATATTGTCGCCGAGCTCTGACTCGACGCACACTCTCTGTCACACCGGGGATCTTTCTGTCTCCTCCTTCAGGCTGCGGGGTGAAGAAGGTGAGTGTTGTCAACATGAAGGCGAGTCAGTACGTTCCCATCCACAGTAAACAGATCCGAGGTCTGTCCTTCAACAGACAGAATGACAGTCTGCTGCTGTCTGCTGCTCTGGACAACACCATCAAACTGACCAGGTACACACACACACACACACACACACACACACACACACACACACACACACACATCTAACATTACAGTGTTTTTCCTGTGTAGTTTCAATTATAATATGAGGTCTGATATCTAATGTTATCATGTGATAAGTGGACTGTGTGTGTGTGTGTGTTTGTGTGTGTGTGTGTGTGCGTGTGTTACAGTCTGCTGACCAACACAGTGGTTCAGACCTATAACGCAGGTAAACCCGTGTGGAGCTGCTGCTGGTGTTTGGACAACAGTAATTACGTCTATGCAGGTCTGAGTAATGGCTCCGTGCTCGTCTATGACACCAGAGACACCAGCACTCATGTCCAGGAGCTGCAGCCGCTACGCTCCAGGTACACACACACACACACACACTTACACTAAAAGATGAGGCTGGCGCTCTCAGATTAATTTACTCTGAAGAATGTTTTGGCAAACCCTTTGAGTGTGAAATGCTGTCATAGTGAGAATGGAAGGTCTAACAGATGTGTTGGTGTAGGTCTGGTCTGAAAGGCCTCATTAAGGCCACCACTCGTCCACTGGGACAAGACTGACTAAAAGCTAAAACTTGTTGAACTCTTGATGTTTCCAGGTGTCCGGTGGCGTCTCTGTGCTACGTCCCGCGGGCGGCGTCCAGTTCGTTCCCCTGTGGCGGGCTGATCGCCGGGTCTCTGGAGGGCGGGTGTTTCTGGGAGCAGGTCAATGAGACCACCTACAGGCCGCATATCCTGCCGCTGGAGACCGCCGGCTGCATTGACATCCAAGTGGAGACGGAGAGCCGACACTGTCTGGTCACCTACAGGCCAGGTGAGACCACGACCATCATTTCATCTTCCAATCTTAAAACTTTGAAAAAAGAAACATGTTGTTGTGCGGTGTGTCTTTCTGAAAAACTCTAATTCAAATAGTAATATATATATATATTATATTTAAAATATGCATCCATCATTTAAAAAACTCTTGATGCACTTTCTTAAAAAATGAATTCCTGCTTAAACCTACATCTATGTACACAAAATAATATCGCTGTCCAGCTGCGATGATGAATTAATAATTCTTTATTGATCCTGAAATTCAGGCTTCGATTCTGTCACTCTGGACCAGAAAAGAAATGTCCAAATCAGGGAGAGTTTCACAGGCTGGTACTGCAGCTCAGGAATCACCTTCATCAACTTGAACAAATGACAATGTGTCTGGTTATTAAAGGGAGACAGTTTGATACATCACTAAAATGTCTGCTCGCTGTCATCCAGAAACAACCGGACCAGTTATGATCTGAAACTTTGTCTTAAAAAACCTCATATACATGAAACCTCATGTTTCTAATGATACTGCAGCTTGTGGCTAGTTTTTCAACATTTGCCAACAAAAAACAGCAGACTCAACAAAGGTGTCTGCAATGAAATAATCACAGCAACGATCAAGCTGAGACGTCTGGCAGGAAAAAATGCTGGTTCATAAGCAGCTTTGCTGAGGGAGAAAAAGTGTAAACGCAGAAAACTCAAAGGTGTCACTAACTGCTCATATCTGTCTCTCTGTGAAACAACCTAACCTTCACAGCTTTTGTGCAGTTGCTGTCCTGAAATTCCCCACAGAATTAGATTATTGCAACAGGGTAGTGAGTGTTCAGAACAGCAGATTAAAAAATCAGATGAGGACTCAGTCTGGATGAGAAGATGTGACGTGTGTCCCGTCTCTCCTGCAGGACGCTCCAACCCGTCTCTGCGCTGCGTCCTCATGGCTCTGAACAGGACGCCTCAGCAGGACTCGAGCCAGCTGCCCAGCTGCTCCTGCGCTCCGGTCCAGACCTTCAGCGCCGGCTCGTCCTGCAAGCTGCTCACCAAGAATGCAGTTTTCAAGAGTCCAGACGGAGGCGGGACGCTGGTCTGCGCCGGGGACGAGGCCTCCAACTCTACCATGGTCAGTGTGAGAGAGATCAGGAGCAGTCAGGATTGTTCAGACAGTCAACAGTGGACACCAAGCCTCATGATGGAGTCGTGTATACTTTGATTTCTATTCTTTTTCCATATTCTTTCCGAGAGCATAAAGTTACCTAATGACTTTCTTTAAATTCAGTTAAATTATCATTATATATTATTTGTTTCCTTCTTTACGTCACGTCATGTTAAAGAGCTCAAAGCTGCCTGGTACATTTCAACGATATTTTATTCTGGTTTATTATGTTTCCTTTTTCATTTGAAAGAGCCAAAAATTGCCTAATAACTAAATTCCTCTGCTTCTGTCTCCTCTTCATCTTCTGAACCTTTTTGTCTTCTTCCTCCTACTGTATCTGCCTCCTCCTCTTCCTCCTCCTCCTCAGGTGTGGGATGCAGGCAGCGGCTCTCTGCTGCAGAAGCTTCCAGCCGACCTCCCGGTGTTGGACATCAGTCCGTTCACAGTGAACGGCGAGCACTTCCTGGCCTCGCTCACCGAGAAGATGCTGAAGCTCTATAGGTGGGAGTGAACCAGAAGGACCTTCTCTCATCCAGAAATCCTGAAAATAAAAACCACACGCAGTCTGAGAGAACAAGGAGACAACGCGGCCTGTGTGGAACTGTGGAAAATCCAATGCTGCTCAACTTTTATCTGTTCAGACATGCAAAAAAACTGATTACTGGGAGTGATCGACATGAGGAAACATTTCAGTTTCACCACTGTCATTTTTATTTTCGTCTTTTTAAACCAAACATCCATGTTACAGCATCTGTTGATCTTTGAGCCGCACAGGAAGCCAAATGAAGCCTGAGTCAGGTGTGCAGTAATTGGACAGAGAACATGTCCAGGACAGTCAAAGATGTCAAACTCTTGTCCACATTCAACTAAACAGTGTGACAGCAGTGAGGATGCTGGGAAAAGGTCCAGGTCAGAAAATCACCACCAACCACATGATGATCAGTGAAAGTTCCCGGTGAATGTTTAATAGACGTCTGCTCTAAGATCCTCGAGAGCAGGTTTACACGATCACGACTTTCTGCACTTTGATTTCAACCTGACTGAAACTTCAAAATGGCCTCGAATTTCCCCCAAAAAACAGAGAAAACAAAAGTTCTTTCCATGTTTTTTTGCTGTTGGATTTTGGATTTTGTTTTCAATTTTAATTCATTCCTCTCAAACATGTTTTCTCCTCACACAGTCCATCACCACCGTTATATCATCTTCTGTCCGATTGGATTCTTCACTCTCTGAACCTGAACATTAAGTGCCAAACTCTGCCGTTGTTGTAAATTTTACCTTCCTTGTTTTCTTTCTAAAGGATGTTGTATATATGTATATTTGCTACCAAACGTTTGTGTACAACTTCAAAGTTAATAAAATTATGAGTTATTTTTAATTAAAGTTCTCAGAGTGGACTGTTTGTATCTCACTGTGAAATGATTTTGGAAAAATTATGTTTTTGGAATTTACCTGTCATCAAACCTTTTAAAAAAATACTGACTGAAAAACATTATAGGATAAATGTTTGTCACTCGTCAGCGCCCCAGCAGAGTACAATCAGTTCTCCAGCGCCACCATGAGGTGGACATTTGTGGTTTTGAGTTAAATGTCTCTGGTTATTGGATGTATTGCTTTAAAATTTTCATTCATGTTCCCCTCAGTGGATAAATTGTTGGTGATTCCATCACCTGCAGAAATAATTCCCATCAGCCTCAGCTGGACTTTGTGTTTAGTGCTGATTTAGGATTTAGGAAAAGTTAACAGGCTAAACTAAGATTTAGAACATGAACATCAACATGCCGGTGCTGTCGTTGTCAGAATGTGAACATGCAGACTCTTCAAGCTGCTTTCACATCTTCAAACAGCAATTTTTAAATAAACAGCAATTTGATCTGTAAATGTTAAAGTTACATTGTGAGATGAAATATGAAACTTGGTCAATATATTAATTTAAATTACTTTTTGTAATTCCATTTAGAAATTAACTGCCAAATTTTATATCTATATCATTTTTATTTACTTGAGTGTTTGAATAGTTGTAATAATTATAATTCATATATATTTTTTGAATTTGTTAATTTCTACATAGGTTGTAATTGAATACATGAAATCCTCCCTGACCAACTTTTTTTTGGCTTGAACTGACCTTTAAATTAAAACCAAACGTGCCTCCAAATGTTCTGCAGCGACAAAAGTCAACTGTTGTCATCGTGAAGACTAAACTGATGTGTTCATGTGTCTGGAGGTGTTTTAGTATTCATGTCAGTGGTGCTACGACTTCTGACTACTGTTGAGTTCTGGACAAAAAACCCAGCATGAGTTTATTAAATTAAAAGTGCAACATTTCCTCTGAAATGTCATGAATATGTGAACAGTCTCAGGAAAGTGGCTCCTTGTGTCGTTGAGAACTGTATTAAAATAAATGAACAAATAGCAGCAGAATCAAGTGAAAGAACTTCAGGGGTCAGATCATCTGACAAACAGGTGTCGCTCCATGTTTCATACTTTATTCCACTGTGTCCTGACACAGACTGAAGAAAACACATCAGTTATTTTTCTATGATTCAATCCACAAACATATTTCTCCAACCTCATGCTGCCTTCAGGACGTGCTCGTAAATTCCGGCTTCACATTCCAGAAGACTCAAACAGTAAATAACGTCCTGCTCTTAGGTGCTTGTGTTTGGAAATACATCTGTGAGACTGACTTCATTTTAATTCATTATTTTAGGGAAACGCAGAAATACAGCATTTATTCTGTGACAGAGATGTACTGACATTTTATAATGTAAAAATGAACAATCGGTTTATTTATCTGATAAATAAATGTTTCCAAATCACCACAAATATTTCTTTGACTGTTCTTGTTACTTATCGACTGACATGTAGACTCAATCTTTGCATCATTATAATTCATTTTGAGAGAACAGCTGGTGATACAAGTTTTTTACTCTTCCAAATATTTTTTAACTTCATTGGCTAAATACAGATTAAACATGATCATAATCAAGTTCTTGTCAACATTTAACATTTTTTGTCAAAGGAAAAGTCTTGTGATATTCTATGTTTTTCTTTTTTTATCAAGTCATTTTTAGTCTTTTCATATAAAATAACATCATTCTTGTGCTTTGAACATGTTCATGATTCAGTTCTTTGATGGGTGGATTCATTCAGTGTTTCATGATTCACAACTCAGGCAGAGTTTAAATGAAAAATGGGTTTGTAGAAGTGTCTTTATATTTTGTGTTGGTATTTGAACTAAAACCCAGCCGTCGTCCAGATACCACCATGGGAAATGTTGAGATGATATATTCTTCACATTCTTCCTAAAATGTTCAAATTTCTATAAATGAAATCGATGAGGATTCACGTCCAACCTTCTTCTTCATCAAAGTCCAGCAGAATCAATACCTGCACACAGTTTATAGAAGCATAGTGGTAATAGTGAAATAACGAGGGATGCTGGGAGATGACGTTTGCATGGCGGTCTTGTGATTGGATGACTCACGGCGCTCATTAATTATTCATGTTCCATCCCTGAAAGAAAAAAATCCGTCTGCAACTTTTCTCCCGTCAGCTCTCAGATTTCCGACAGCTCGTGAAGGCAGCGGCAGCAGGCTGACGGGCTGTGAAGATGGCGGACTGTATACGTGTTCCTCTGCTCCTGCTTTTCATCTGCATCTGCTCGTTTGTGCTTCAGACTCGGGGGCAAAACGTCGTCGGCAAACTCGCTGCCAAAGCCGATAACCCGCAGAATCCGGGCGGAGGCGCGGGGCCGGCCGCGGTGAACCCGGGCGCCGCTGAGAGGGACCGGGGCGCCGGGGCCTCGCTGCCGCGGCGGCGCTCTACCGGCTGGAAGTTGGCGGAGGAGGCGGTGTGCAGAGAGGACCTGACCCGGCTTTGCCCCAAACACTCGTGGAACAACAACCTGGCGGTGCTGGAGTGTCTGCAGGACAAGAAGGAGGTGAGTGAGCGGGGCTGGGTGTGACGGCCGGACCGAGCCGCTAACGTTAGCTGCCGCCGTTAGCCCGCCGCTAGCACCCGCACTTAGAGAACGTCACGCTGAATGCCGGTCAGAAGATCACCGATTTATGACTCGTGATATTGTCTCCGGTTTGACTCGCGTTGTAGAGCGGGTTTGAACACATATTCAGAGCCCCCGGGATCCAGCCCTCAGTTCGGCCTGATGCAGCTCCACCACGGAGGCTTACAAGGTTCAGGACCGGCAAGTTTCTGAGTCGTGTCGCTTCACATTTCTTGTCTCTCTTAAATGCACCGAACCGAACAGCGTAGCGTTGATTAGCAGAAAAGCAGCTGGATAATACCGAGAGAAATGTTGCTTTGTGGATTCTTCCATAGCCGAACTCACCAGAAGGCACAACTGTTACAGATCAGGTGTTTGATTTTTTGCTCCGCGTATCGTCAGACATTTAACGTTGAGAGTTAACGTTAAACCGGCAGATTCTTAGCGCAGTTCGGAGCGACAAGACGTCGTGCATCTGGACTGAGTCAGCTAGCGGCTAAATGTGAAATTAGCCACACAGTCTGTCAACCTGCATGTGTAACAGCTCATAAGCGCAGTTCAGCTGTAGTTGTCTGACACAGCTGAGTAAGCTGGTAACTTTTTAAACCAGGTTAGCTAACACCAGCTAACTACCTGCTAACGCTGCTGTGCTAGCAGCTCGACGAGATGTTAGCAAAGATAAAGCTGAACAAACCTTCAGCCGGTTGCTTTCTGGCTTTGTGTGCTGACTGTTTGCAGTAATTACAACGTTTCATTTAATTTTAGACTGAAAGGCCACACAGCAATAAGCTCTAATGACTTTAATGACTGGCAACTAGCTGAGCTGCTTTTTGTCTGTGTGGGTTCGAGCTGCTCTGTTTTCTGTAGTTAACGTTGACAGAACGGTTTGAATCCAGGTTGTGTTCACAGACTTGCTTCCTCCTGTGGCCTCCACCTCCAGCCTGCAGCTGCACCAGGATCTGGAGCCACTGTGGTTTTGTCCTGACATGTTTCAGCGACATCACCAGAAAAAATGATAAGGAAAGATAAAACACTTTTCAATCCCAGTGCCAATGAACTGCATGTTGTCTCTGAATGTGCTGACTACAATCTGCCCAAACTTTATTTTTCCATTTCAAGAATAAACCACTTATGGAATGCAAGTGTTCAATTTGAAAATACAGTTGAAAGTTAACAAAACGATGACAGATGCAATTTGCAGAACAATCAAGAAGGGTTGCGACAGACAGACAGACAGACAGACAGACAGACAGGGACAAGGTGACGTCCTCTAATGTCATGTTTTGTTCAGCCAAGAGTCCAAAGCATAATAAAATCCAAATTACAATAATATGAAACTGAGAAAAGCATCAAATCTTCTTATTTATGAAGCCAGAACCAGCAGCATTTTTTGGTTGATGAATGATTGTAAAGAAACAACTTTGTAAGTTGTTTAACTTTCTGTCCGTCGACTGATTATTTCAGCCCTAGTTTGACTCCCGCTCTACTCGTTTCTAAACTAAATTTAACCAGGTTGGAGTTGAAGAACAGCGGTAGTTTGGCGGCTGGAGGAGGTGTTGTTCGCACATTCACTGACACATACGTTCACACGCTGATTAGAGAGACAACTGTTAACTTTCTTCCTGGCGTGCGATAAGATAAGACGAGATGAAGCTTCATTTTACCCCGAGGGAGATTGTTGAAATATAGACAATGAGTCGTTTCCCAGAAGTTATCAGATTTGTTTGTCTTGTTCCAACTCGGTCCGCAGGGAGTTGTGGAGGATTACTCATTACTTATTCACACATACTCCGACTCAGTGAGGAATCTTTCCCAGGCCTGTCGGTAGTTGAACTTGTGGTTTTCAGGTCACTAGGTAGCTTTTGAGACCTTCAGGCCCATTGAAGTGCTTCCTGAGAGATCAGCCCAGGACCGTGGCTGCTGGCTGGGTGGCGGCCGACTGCTCACTTACTTCTTTAAGCTCATTAGCTGCTTGTCAACAGCAGAACTGCAGCAGACTGAGAGATCTCTATACGCTACAACAGGAGCTTACAGCAGCTGAGACAAGCCATGGATTGTGCCCATTATCTGATTACTCAGAATCACAAGACAGCATCCACCTCTAGTGGTGTAACAGCCACTGGAAGAAGGCTAAACAATAGATTTAAAAAAAAGAAGAAGAATTGTACGAGGTGAGAGAGAAGATTCATGATTCAGCTTGACCGTTTAAAAAAAGGCTGCTGAAGATTTCCAGCATTCAAACTGGTTTAAAATCACCACCAAGGCACCGTGATCATAGTTTTCTGTGGTCTTGCTCCTGATGAGCTTTTTCCCTTTTCACATGTGTGAAGTGAGGAACATAACTAGAGCTGAAATGATTTGTGGAATTACAGGAAATTAATCAGCAACAGGTTTTGGTAGTTATAAAGCTAAAATAATGAAAATTCTCTGGTTCCAGTTTGTCAGATGTGAAGATTTGCTACTTTTTTCTGTAACTGGAACATATTTGAGTTTTGTACATCTGAGACGTCAAGATGAGCTGAAATGTTAAGACGATTAACAGATTACTTGATAGACAGAAAATTAAATAGCAATTATGTTAATTGATTAATCATTTTAGCAATTTCTAATCAGAAATGACAAACCTTTGACTATTAATTAACCTGAGAGATTAATCAGTAATGATAATACTCATTAGTTGCAGCTGTGGACGAAGCATCAGATGTCACATTTGAATGCAGATCAACTACAAACGGTTGTGTCCTGTCTGCCATTTTAAATGTAGGGATAAAAGATACAGTTGAGAAAATCAGTTAATCACTTAAGTCTAAAGGAGAATTAAATACAGTGTCATTATTTTCAATTTCCTCATTCTTCACACGTAGTAGCAGGTTTGGAGTTGTTTGCAAATTGAGACCTCTGAAGACCCTTTAAATGCCTCTGTGAATGAAAGTCACTGAAATCAACTGAACATAAAACGCTTTTCCACACAGGGTTTGACCGTGAGCTGCTTTGTTAATGATGACTCTTATACCCAATGAGGTGCTTTTAGTTTCAGACTTCCTGAGGATTTACATGCCGTCTTATGTTGTAATCATTTACTCACAACAAAAAGAACTGTCCAGAAATCTGGACTGAGTTCTCAGCGGGCAATAAGAATAATTTACTGTAGTTAATCATACTTTTTTTTAGAAAATCAAATTCCTGACAACTTGAACTTTGTAACCAAATTTTTTTTCTCAAGAATTCTGTGGTTTTCAACACATTTACATATTTTGCTTTGACAAGAACACCAGCAGACAAAAGAAACGGACACATATGTTTATAATATATATTTAAAGTAAAAGAACATACAATGCAAAGATATTACCAGAAAGAAGGAAGTACTTAAGTTGTATTAAAGTAAATACAATCAATAGGATGAGTAACTTATTGATTTGATCGATCACGCATGTGATCATTTAGTCCATCAGTTAAACTCCCACTTCATAACGTCCGCTCTTCCTCAACACGATTTTTCAAACTCAAGCTGATATTATAATCACTATATGTCAGTTGGATTATTTTTTCCAGTTCTATTTCGATTTACTGTTGTTCCTCATAGTTTTTCACTCAGGTGTAAAAGGAAAGTCTTTCTAGCAAAAGACTTGTTTCTGTTGTTTTCACGGTCTGACGTGAAAGCGGTTTAAGAGAACTCAGGTTTTGGGGTGCGACGTCTCGTCTCTCAACGCCCACCATGAGCAGCTACCGTGGAGCTCGTCCACCTTCTGTGTGAAGGCCTGAGCTGCCCAGCTGGCACTCTGCTGCTGCTGCTGTTGTCGGGTTCGAGGGTGAGATCGGGAGCTGCTTTTAGACTCGTAGCATTTTTGTGTGTCTCGGGCCTGCCCGCTGACGGTCCTGCTGGTGGCTGTGGTTTTGTGTACGTGGTGCAGAGACTCAGAGTCCAGAGGGAGGAGGCTCTGGAGATTGAAGGTTTCGCTCTGGCCTGTCGGCTGCATGAAGCCTCCGTGTGTCTGTCTCTGTCTCAGCCTCCCAGTTGTGCCCAGTTTGGTAATTGCCGATTAGCACATTTAAGGCTACAGGACATTCTCTTTAAGACAGTTCTTGTGTATATTCATCTGCTGTTGAGCAATTTAAGGAATTGAAACTGCCACCCAGGCAGTGTCTTGGTCAAATACCACAACCTTTGTTGAAGCTTTGACTTTCAACATTTGTTTATATATCTGATGGATTTAGATACTGGTCACAACACAGATATTGAGTGATCATCCCACAGGTGTGAGAACCAGTCACGTTCTTGCACAGCAAACTGGGAAAACTTATGCTGCTGTCTTTGTGCGCAGTTGAAACAGGAAAGAGACGAACACAAAGTTGTCTACAGTATCACTGCTGTTGCATTAAGATTTCCCTTCGTTGGAACGACGGAGCCGAAATCAGGAAAAACAGCTGCAGACCACAAGTCCACAAATGGATGTTGGCCCCATACTTTTGACAGTTTAGTATAGCATCACCTAAAGTCCATTCAGTATTAATGACAGCTAGCATTACCCATTTTCATTTATAATAAACCCTGTAGAATCGACCAAGAACATTTTACTTCCGGGAGTATTTTCCCATTACTCTGGTCCTGCTGCTCTTACTGAAGGGCAGGATGTGATTCCTTGTTCTGCCGATGCTGTCTGAGCAGCTGCAGAGAGAAAACAGCTGAATTTTAGCAGCACGTCAGAAGGTTGTCGGGACCTCTGTGTCCTGATGAGAAGAAACACTTCAGCATCTCTGAGTCCTGAATCAGTGTCCCAAATATGCTGCGGCTTTTATCCCAAACAAAGACAGAAGCTTTTAGTTCGTGTTAATATTTTTATTTTGACTCCACAAAAAAGAAGGAAAAAAAAGGTTCCTGGCTGCTAAGCAACATCCTTTTGTGTCCTTCCAGTGTCTGCCGGTCCGTTCAGGCTTATTGTTGACATTTATCTCAAAGTGTTCAAGTGTTCATCCAGCTGCAGCTCTGCTCCTATTGTGTGTGCAGAAACAGTGATGTTAGTGGTAATTTAAAAAACCGCTCTGACGCCTCACTGCCTGTGGCTCATCTTCTACTCTTAGAGTTATTGGCTCTTCAATTGGTGGGACTCACATGTAGCCTGAGAATCGGACTCAGCTGTCACCATGTTGTGCTTCATTCTTTCAGTCCTGTAGAGTCACAGTAGCAGCTGACTTAAAACAAGGCTGTGTTACTTGTGAAAGCAGAAATAAGACAATCTTAATAAACTCACAAGCAATAAAAAGCACTTTTAATTCCTTCAAACCCACTGAGGGGTCCAGCATTCTTTGGTCTGGTATGACCAGTAGATAATGGTGGACGTTGCTGTATAACTGATGTTACTGAGTTGATTTGCTAACAATGTGACTCTTTTTGTTTTAGCATTTACCCTCGTGTCATAAGTGTCCAATTGTAATTCGGGGATGCACAGATCCACTTCTTTCAGTTCTGATCTGTTTCCGGTACCTGAATTTGGAGATGGCCGATCCTATAACAAATAAATATAGATATAAATTCACTGTTTGTTATTTATCAGCAAAATAATGAATAATCGTGCATCAGCAACTTGGTAAAATAAAATCTTCAAAATTAAGCATCAGCAAATTGGTCAGGAATTAAAATTCCAGTAAAACAGTGGACATGTTTTTTTGTTAGCTCCCTCGTTCCTAGAGCAAAATGACTGGGTCAGCCAGCCTAGTATAGATACATGGAGATATCAACATAGAATTGAATTGATCGTCCCCATTGTCACAGATTCCTGATCCAGCTCTCTGAGTTAGTATTGGATCGATGCTTCCCTACAGCAACCACGTTTGTTGCCATTTTTTTTGGCTATGTGGGAAGAATATATCTTCATTCTTAATCTCACTTTACAAAGTTTGCTTGTTTTTCCAACCAGTGAAACCGGTCTGAGGTCTCCCTGAACAAATATAAGATGTGGGTGTTGATTCAGAATAAGGCACATGCAAATCCCTTCATCCTCTGTTGGCAAATTTTAATAGATTTTCCTGGTTGTATTTTCGTAGCAACAGATAATGTGCAGTTCAGATAAATGTAAATGGAGCAGAGTGATAGCTCTCCTGGTTCCGGTGTCATGAAATGTCTCTGGCCCCAATGTGCAATCACAATCTCCGATTTCTTCCACAGACATGCATTTGTTTTCTTACATTTCCCTTTCAATAAATGAACAGCACCTTCAAATTGTTCAAGCAGGACAGTTTTTCTTTTAGAGTAATACGTTAATGCATTTTTACTTTTTCTGTTTGTTTGTGAAGGACTTTCAACTATTCAGATGTCTTGACTCCTTGAATGTCTGTTTTAAGTTAAAAACCTCCCCACCCACATGGGAGGACACCACCTCCAACTAAACTGAATCTCTTAAGTTCTGAATTGTGACTTTATTGTGTATTGTTTTGCTTTGCCTTGAACAGCCAGGTTGAAGCCTCACAAAGGTGAATTGGTTTAAAGGAAAACAAATCACTTCCAGAACAAACCTGAATTAAAACACACCCATGTAGCTATGGCACAAAGTTTGATCAACTTATCGCTGACAGATCAGCTGGACACCTGCCCTGAATCCTGCCCCACCTGTTTGCTGGGAAGAAAAGCACATATGTTTTCTGGGTGGAGAATGAAATAGACCGGTGTGCAGAGCTAAAGACTGGTTTTGGTCATGAAACTGTGTTTAAACAGCTACTGTTTGCTGATGTGCTGCCTCAACTTATCCATGATTAGTTTGTAATTGGATGATTGAAAATGCTGCATCTGTTATTGACTGTAACCACCAAAGTTACAGGATGCAGCTGCATCGAGTTCCGGCTTTGTTTTGGCTGCTGGAGACGATGTGCTGCTTTTCTCGCTGTGTGCTGACGTCCACTGCAGCAGCTCATCTGTGGCACTTTTTTCTGCTCCATAATCTTCATGCACTGCATCTATTTTAGACCAGCTCTTGTCTCTGAAGCATGACATTTACTCATGAGTGTATTTAAATGCCTAAGTCAGTTTATCAGTTATTTGATCAGCAGGAAATTATTGTAACTGTTTTGTTCATGGATCCTTATTTTCAGTCCCTTTACATGTAGAAATGCCGAAACATTCTCGGCTGCAGCTTCATACACTGAGATTTGCTGCTTGTTTGATATAATTGTAAACAGAATATTTTTGAGGTTTGAACCGACAAAAGAAAACATCTGTAGGCAAGAACTTGGGTTCTGGAAATTTATGTTTAGCACTTTTCACTATTTTCTTTTTTTTCTCTTTTTTTTTAAGACTAAAACACAGTTGATTATTTAAGAAAGTAATTGGTGGATTAATCTAAGTGTTTGTTTCCTGTGGTGAGCATTGTTCACTGTTTTCTGACATTTTATAGACCAAACAACACCAAGTAATCATTAATATAAATGTTCAGGTTGCTAGATGTTAGTACTTTTTTAAACTTTGTTTATTTCCGTTTTATTACAATTCAACTACTGACCATCCCCTGCTGCTGTGCAATGTAAGTGTAATAAAGGTATATCTTATCTCTCATAAGTGGCCAATGCAAATCTACACTGTTCAGGTAATACAGGTACAGCATAAAGATAGGAAGGCGTAATGTGTCCTCAGGTGTTTGTAGTGTGAGTCTGAAGTTGATGCAAATCAGCTGGTCCAAATGATTTTTTTGACAAATTGTCTTGAATTGTGAAGGTCTTCAGTAGTTTTGATTTCAGTTCTGTAATTATTGCTGTCAGCTTTAGGAAGCAGGGCTCAATGAGGTTGTATGAACCCAAACAGCCAGCTGCTGCGCTCTGTGCTTCGTGACTCAGAAGGTGTTGGAAATGGCTGGTTTCCCTCTGGATTCTCTCCTCTTTCTATCACTTTGTGTGTCATTTTCTCTCTCCATCTCTTTCTCTCACCCACTTCCAATTATAGCCCGTGCCGGTTTTCCCAAGACAAAATGAGGAGAGCTGATTAAGTTTAATTTAGCTGCAGCTATTAAATGAGATGGAGGCTTTCACAGTGTTCGCTCTCAGTGAGCGGAGCAGGAACGTCGCTAAACAAAGAGCCTGAATGTTTCCATCTGATCGAAGTATGTGGACGGGTGTGTCCGCTGTATTGGTTTTATTCCCTGCCGTTGTTTTAGATTACTGCTGCTGCTCACAGTGAGTTTGACATGCATGCACACTTGGATTAATACAGCAGTTAGCTGTTGTGTTCATCCCATTCACCTGAGCAGGTGCCATGGAAGCTTCCATAAGCTCTGTTTGGTCAGAAAAAAAGCTGGTTTCATCATTGTTAGTGGATTTTGGCTTTTAAATGAACATAGGATTGAATAGATGAGAAGATTTGGCTTTCTGAAGATCCCCTGACAGAGCTGGACAGACGCCCACATGAGTCACATTGTGCTCTGCAGCAGTGTGATGTGATGTTTGGCTCTTCAGTCCTGAAGTGGACTGAGCGTGTGCAGAGGCGGGGTTTTCCCCGGTGGCCGTCCAGAAACACAGAATATAAAACAAATGTCCCGTGCTGTTTGATCCAGCATCACACCAGACTGGCCGGCTCCATCCAGAGTAACACCCCCCCGTCAGCTGTACCGTGCTACGTTCTGCCTTTCATACGCCGTGCTGACACTGACAGACTGACTGTGTTGACTCTACAAACAAACACGACGCTGCTTTCAGGTGCCAGTCAGAAGCACCAGTTACTGATTGAGCCTCCGTAAACAAGAAAGTCCATCACATGAATGTGGGAACATGCTGACTGAATTTTCTTGTTTGGCAAGATGAGTGTCATAACCTGACTACAAAATCAGCCTTGTTTTGTAGGGAAGTTATTATCATTTTTATTTTCAGTGGTTGTCTTCACAGTTTTATGAGACAAGAAAAGCTGTGAGATGATGGCGATTTCTCAACTGTCGGAGACGAACAACAAGGTGCAGCTCCCGATTGGAGTTTGAGAGTTTCTCTGTGACAGACTAATGAAAACTTGGTCGACTAGGACTCTTCTCATCGACTTACTTTTTGTCAGGCTGTCCCCTAAATCCTTCAGATTGGGGTTATTAGTCGAGGACGTTTTTAGCTGTGTCCAAAGAACAGCAGAGGTTAAAAAGGTTGGCTCAGGATGCCTCAAACACTTGTCTTAGATTGATGTAACTGCAAACCTAAATGTAGAGGAAACGAAGAAGAAGAAAAGTGTGTCTTCATGGTTGTTTCTGCTCAGCTCTGGTGCTGAGTGTTAGCAGACAGCTAAATCACTCCTGACCCAGACCAGACTCTGGCGCCAGAGTCACCAGCTCAGTCAGGAAAACACTTTGTATTTTGTTGGGATTTTATTACTAATCTACGACAAGGACTTTTTTCTTCTTTGACTGTGTGAAAATGTGTAAAATGATCTGTAAACTGGCATGTCTTCTAGTTGTCGTATAGCAGTTCAGTGTGCTGGACTGTGGTGTTGTTGGCTGGAGGCCATAAAAAGGACTTATAATCCAAAGGTGTTTTGATGAAACTCCATCAGTAATAATGTTGAGTATTTGCTAAAATCAACAGTGTCTATTTATGGAACAAAAAAAACACCCAATCAGATGATATAAAGAAGCTGTTTCATGACAAGAGACCCTTCCTGAAATATTCAAATAATTACCTTGTGAAAATAAAAAACCACAGTGCTGGGCCCTGTCCGAGCTGGTTCTGAGCTGGTTCTGAGCTGGTTCTGAGCTGGTTCTGAGCTGGTTCTGAGCTGGTTCTCCTTTGCTGTTCTGGCGGTGGGTGTGTCAGTGCCGACGGGTCAGTGTGGGTCACATTTCCAGAACCATTTATTTATTTTTTCCAGCCCAGTTGACCACTGAGTCAGCTCTGTGCTGTTTATAGCATCTGTCAGTCCTCTGCCACCGTACCGTCCTCTTCTTCAGTACGACCAGGCTGAGAGACCCCCCCCCACCACCGCCACCACCACCACACTGCATTTACTGTCTGTGTGAAGAGCATTGTGACACTTGACTGTAAATAGAACACACACGAATATTCAAACACACACAGCCTATTCCTGGCTCCTGGTGCGGCTGCCATGTGTTAAACAGTCAGAAACTCTTCAGCCATCTGCAGAGCTGTGATTTCAAAGACACACACACACACACACACACACACACACACACACACGCAGAGTCAGTCCTCCTTTGGGAGTGATTTGTGCTTTTCTCTGGTTCAAGAGGAGGGGCCGCTCTTGGTCCTGGCTGCTGGTTGTTGCGGGAAATTAGAGAGGTCTCCTTAGGTCAACACAGCACAGCAGGAAAATAACACAGTGGCCCCAGAAGCCGAGTCAGGGGCCGCCCCATTGGAAGGAGGCCACCTACGAAGGTGTGTCCTGCCGAAGGCCAGTCGGTCAAAACTGCATCTCTTCACCTACAGAGATTGAACCATAATGTGCACACCTCTACCAGGCTCAGCAACTATCTGAATGCACTGTTACACTAGAGACAAGCTTGCAATGGATAATGGGATGAGTTGCAAAGTATCTACTGGTTGTGTCCTCCAGCTTCTGACAGCCTTGAGAAGTGGCACAGTGACAGACTTGAGTCTCACACAGCTGCGTTTAATTGACCTCATAAAGACACAAATCTCTGGAGAAATGATCTGAAACCTAAAGTTATGTCCTGATTCCACTCTCACCTCTCCTCTCTCCTTCTTTTTCAGGAAACTGAGATTGCCGCTGAATGCAACCATGTAAGTATCTTCACTCCCGGTGTCACTTCCTAAAACACCACTTTCCAGCCGGCATCATGTTCCTATAATTCCACTGAGTGTGTGTGAAGCTCAGAGCAGCAGAGACAGTGATTTTCCACAGACACTATAGGCGTTAGTTAGTTCGGTACCTATTTTTACTTAAACAAGCAAAATCAGCATTGATTAGGTGATTTGTGGTTCAGTAGATGTCTAAACATCTGAGTTCAATTGGTTTGAAAAAGCCCCATGTCAAGGTCCACTGATTAGTTTTCTGGAGCCTTCAACCACATGCAAGCTCATTAGCTCTTATGACTTCATCCATAGCACTTTTAGGACTTTTCAATTTAGGCATCAAAGTTCTTTCTTGATGTTGGAAAAACTAGTTTGACAAAACAATCCCAACTCAAGATCCACTTACTAGCTTCTTCCTGAGCTCTCAACTGTATCACAGTGAAATTAGTTTGAAAAGACAAAACATTGTTGACATTGGATATTAAATCTGTTGTTTCAGCACTTAAAGGACTATATTTTGAAATTTAAATGCTATTGAATTAATTATGTTACTTTAAATTTACTTTGTTAATCTGTGTTAATCTGGACTGTGTGTGTGTAAATCGGTTTAATCCACGTGTTCTATGTATCTTCACTCCTCCAGCTGCTGTGGAACTACAAGCTGAACCTGACCACCGACTCAAAGTTTGAGTCTGTCGCCGTCGAGGTTTGCAAGTCCACCATCTCTGAGGTCAGTCCCTAAAACCAAACCTCAACAGCTTAACTGCAAGATTTTTATTTCAGCCCCCTAAAAATCAGAGAATCCTCAAACTAGCTGCTCAACTCTGTGGATTTCTGACAGGTACGTCTGTGGAGGGCAGCGCCTGAGGAGATGAGTGTGAAAGAATCCTCCCCGGTGTCGCACTCGCCTCGCTCTTCTTGTCACTTGTTGTCTCACAGCTGCCGTAGTGACCTGATAAGACAGATAATAAGATAATCCTGCTCCTCTTCACCACCACAGTGATGTTTGGAACATCATTTGGATTCTTCAAAGTACAAATAAGCAGAAATGAAATCTTTCTATAAACTTAAAAACGATTTGTTATGTCAACTAAAATAGGTTCATATCTGAGTTCTAATTTAATGTGGCTCATTTTGGTCAATTCATTGTCAACTTAGACTATTTAAACATGTCACATTCTTAAATGTACACACGTCACATCTGTGCGTAATGAAAATGTATATTTCCAGTGCACAGCAGACTCTAATATACAGGAAGACATAATCTTTTACGATCTGTTTGAAGTGTCTGTGTGAGCCATCAAGCTGCAGTTCATTTTTAAAAAAGCCTCATGAAGCTTCCTGGAGCTACCTTCCGTTCAAAACATCAGCTCACCACATTTTATGAATCTCACTTCATCGGCCCTTCATTTTAACCGGTGGCAGGTTTCATATCTAATTGTGTCCTAATCTGCTTCATAGTAGTAATCAAGCAATAAAAATGACTAAGAAGTGATGTTCCACTTGTGTTGATGAGGAGTCTTAACAGCTCAATTTGAAGCAGGTGTTGTTGATTACTTCATTCCTTCACAGATTAGGTGATAGAAGCTCAGTCTGCTTGTTCTGAAAACTCTGAACGAATTTGCTTTCTGCGTTGACTGAGAGCTCAGTAACACACCAGAAAAACATCCAACTAGACAAAACACAAATAAAGCAAGCATTTTCATCACTTTGATAACACATTGCATAAAGAAGCAGGAAACCGACAAATACAGAAGTGGTGAAAGCGGTTGCTGGTTGTGACGAACCCACAGAGAATTATCTCCCATCTCTGCAGTTCCTCTTAGTTCTACAAAGCACTTTAGCATCTTCAGATCTTTGTTGTGGTTTTGCACCTTTTACCCTTTTGGTTCAGTCTCGGTGATCTAATCAACCTTGTTACCAGCAGCAGGCAGATGTCTTCAGCAGACAAGCTGAAAAGAGACCCATAGTTTTCTCAGGAGTTGGTGGAGACCAAACCAGAGCTACGGTGGGAGTGAATATTTGACTTGGATGCATCAGGTGGACACAAACAGCTGCAGTGGCGTGATCATGTTGCTCTGTGTCTGTTAAATGTGCATATGCACGACTGTCTGCTAACACATTCACTGTAACAACTTTATGACATGATAAAACGTCCACTGATGTGTTTACAGCTCGTTGCGCTGCTCCCAAGTGGCAACAAAAATAAATTCATGCAGTTCCAAATTGTAGCTTGTTGAGCGCCTTCTGCAGACCAAAGCTTTATTTTATATATATATATATATATATATATATATATATATATATATATATATATATATATATATATATATATATATATATATATATATATATATATATATAGATATATAGATATATAGATATATATATATTAGTTAAGATGGTTACATAACAGTAAAAACAGGAATTACAGAACAAGTTGGTAAGGACTGGATGAGGTAGATACAGAAGTTATACAGAAGTTCAAGTAAGTCTAAAATAACCCAAAAAGTCTTATCGCTCCCCAGCATTTGTTGCCAGATCTGTTTAGACATTCAGGCGACAGATAAGCATTTTGGGTTAATCTGCATGTAGCTTCAGTTACTTTTCAAGGCGAGTTTATTTTTGTAGCACATTTCAACAACAGGACAATTTAAAGTGCTTTCAGCTGTTGTGCAGAGTCATGACGCCGGCTGTGCCCTTCATCCAGATTAAAGAATGTGCTGCGGAGGAGCTGGGGAAGGGCTACCTGGTGTCCTGCCTGGTGGATCACCGTGGCAACATCAGCGACTACCAGTGCAACCAGTACATCACCAAGATGACCACCATCATCTTCAGCGACTACCGGCTGATCTGTGGCTTCATGGACAAGTGTCGCGAGGACATCAACGCTCTGCGCTGCGGCAGCATCAGCACCGGAGAGAAGGTGAGACACAGAAACAAAAAGTCAAACAGTAGATGGAAGCTCAGTAGGTTCAAACCATACCGTCACCATGAACACACACTCAATCCCACAAACACCGTCCTGCTCCTCCAAATACTCACTAGAGAACAAATGTGGATTCATCCACCGCTGAAAATAGTCCCCAACAAATGCACTATTTCCTCCTGTTTGTCTAAAAACAGTGAGCAGCTGTTTCAGGAAATTATCTGCATGTATCAGTATATTTACGAGTTGTTTTTAAAGACTTACATCTTCAGTAGGAACCAGTGAGCTTAGAGCTGAGAACTACAGCCAGAAAGTATTGAGAAACAGACTAACACATTGTTGGTTTCAGTATTTTCATGCGATTTGTTGACAGTAAGAAAATATAGAATAACCCCAGACCTTTTCTTTAAGCTTTCAACAACTGGGTAAAACCACATCATGGAGTTTTCAGCAACACAGCAGGGGCAACAGCCTCGTCAGTGATTCTCAATTTAACCAACAACTTCAGATTTATAGAATAAAAAGCAAAGGAAGCCTTACCTCTGTTTCTTACCATGAGACAAAAGATAGTAGGATCTCTCTGATTTAGCTCAGCAGGTTTGGTTGCATTACTGTTGCTTTGCACACATCAGTCAGAGCAGCAAGTGACAGATGAAATTACCACCTCTTCTAACTGATGTATGTTGGAAAACCAAAGCCAGAATGTAGCCAGTGATTGATTATTGATGAGTGAGTAGCTGATGGACTGTCCTGTGCAGCATTAGTGGGTCTGGTCTGGACCTGGTGGACCATGTTGGTTGTCTGCAGGTGAAAGAAATCTGAACATCAGTCCATGTGAAAGTTGTTGATGGTGTACTTGCCAGACAGCTGGAGTTTCCCAGATGTCGCGGTGGGTCTCATGAACCTTTGTCACTGCTTCCACTGAAAAACCCAGAAACTGTGTTCAAAGTGTGACTCAGCTGGACGGAGACAAGAGAAGTTGGACAGCAGTTTGTCAGCGTGCAGAGCAAATCGATCTCTGAACGTGTTCTCCTGCTGCTGAGCCAAGCTGAACCTCATAAGCCTGTTAGACACGCACTTATTATGGGATATCACGTCGGTACAATTATGACTTGGAGCAAATTATTTATTTGTCAGCGGGAGCGGAGTCGGTTTCATTATGCAGAATTTGTCACAGCATTTCAGCGTTCGGAGCTGCTCGGAGTGGAGATTAGACTGACCGTGTTTACTCAGACAGAGCCGGTCACCAAAGTGTCGTCTCCAACCACGCAGAAAAAATACAAGACACACACTGACAAAGTGGAGAGAAAGGAAACCTCACTCTACCTGGGATTAGTGATGCTATAATCTACAGTCATTTCTTTCAAACTGGGAACATTTGGGAGTGCGTGTTTTTATTTTTATTTTATTTATATATATTTTTCAAAATCATCAAAAGCAGAATTTTCTTTTTAGATTTCACATTAAAAGACTTCACTTCTACCTGGATAAGAAACAGATGACATTTTTATTAGATGCAACTTGACAGGTCGGCGGAGATATTCGACATACATGCCTTTTTTCTGTCCATAGTGAGTCAGACAGTGTTATACATCTGTGAAGAACTTTTTTAAAAGGTGGACAGAAACTGATGCCTTTTCACTTTCACACAAATGTGCATATTGTAAATGCCTACAAATGATTAGAGTGTGCGAAGTCTCTCCAGCTTGGACTGAAACTCTAAACAAGGTGTGCAGCTCGGAACAGATGGACAGAAGATTAACTTTATCTGCCACTGATAACAGTTGTCTCTTTCTCATTATATGGAGCATGAATTTGAAATAAATAGGTTTAAAAGAACTGATGGATTTGAATTAATTGAACAAAAAGACCGACGATTAAAACACAGAATTAATATTGATGTTTTTCTTTAGCTGTTGAAAAGGAATCCTTATCAAACCAGAGCTAAATGACCCTGACCCTCATGTTACGGGCTGTAATTGTGTGAGCTTTGCTGTCTGTGCAGGACATCCACTCTCAGGGCGAGGTGATCGCCTGTCTGGAGAAAGGTTTGGTGCGGGAGGCTGAGGAGCAGCCGGAGGCGCACGCCATCAAGGAGGAATGTAAAAAGTCCATCATGAGAGTTGCGGAGCTCTCGTCAGACGACTTCCACCTCGACCGCTACCTGTACTTCGCCTGCCGTGATGACAGAGAACGCTTCTGTGAAAACGTGAGGATTTAGTTGATCTTGTGTACCACAAATCTCCACAGAGCCATGAAAAGACTTATATGAAGTGATCTACAGTTATGGCTTTGTAAAGTAGCTGAATGTCAGTAAGATTGAGTTTTGTTTTTTTTTTTTTGAAGTGACTGCTTTCTTGATGAATCCTAGAAAGTGCTCTCTGCATTCTTTCTATTCTGATTAACATGAATCTCATGTCCTTTAAACACATTTTTCCTGTGGTGCTTTTTCTGCCCATTTTTATAACATTCATCAAGTTTCAGCATTGTTACCTCATGTTGGTCTTTAAATTGTCCCTCAATTCACTAGTGGTTTGAAAATGTTGGAACTGGGCTCCTGAAACCTGCAGACGGCCTTGGACAAACCTGGAAAACGTGCTGCTATCACATTAACATAAAGTAGCAACAGAGGAATCTCTCTCAATTATTAACTTGTCACGTTAATGGTGCAGGCATGCCTCAGTAAAGTATTAAAGTAAAAAGTATTACCTTCTGTTTTAGTGCGTCCATAAGGCGCCAACAGCATGGAAAGCAATATTTCAGTCTGATTTCAGCAGTTGGTGTCAACTTCATATTGATGCAGTTGAAGCATTTCATTCCTAAATAAGACTTCATCCACTCCATGAAAACACCTGTAATAAAATAATGTTTGATGTTAAAGGAGAGTACATTAATGGGACCTGTCAGCAGTCATCTGAGTGAATCAGCTTTTCAGGATCAATCTTCCTTGTTACATGATGCAACATGATTCTGAATTTTCTGGCTGATGGAATAATGGAAACCTGTATTTGTTTCAGACGCTGGCCGGGGAAGGACGAGTTTACAAATGTCTCTTCAATCACAAGTTTGAGGAGGCGATGTCTGAGAGGGTGAGTGCTGTTCACTTCATCTTCTTCAAGAGAAAGAGGTTTGCATTTTTACCCAGTGGGTCTGGAGAACACTTACTCAAACATCTCCAATGAAAAGTTTCGAAAATATCTGGCCTTGATACACAAATAGTTTTTTGTAACAAGTTCAAATCCTGTGAGGACACAAGGTCTCGTTAGCCACATTATCTGGTATTCTGCCACTTTGGGATAGAAATGAGGCCAAAAATTGACGACCACATATTTTGAACCTCTGTTGTGATGCTGTGTGTCATCAGTGCCGCGAGGCGTTGACCACCAGGCAGAAGCTGATCGCTCAGGACTACAAGGTGAGCTACTCACTGGCCAAAGCCTGCAAGTCAGACCTGAGGAAACACCACTGCAGCGCGGACTCCAACATGCCCCGAGCCCGAGAAGCTCGCCTGTCCTACCTGCTGCTCTGCCTGGAGTCAGCTGTACATAGAGGTAAGCAGCTCGGCCCCGCAGTGAACCTCAGGGCCGTCAGTCTCATTCCTGCACACTAATTTATGTCCTGCACTGACAGAGGCCACTGTTAGCTGAATCATCTGTCAGTGACTTGTCTGTGCCCACGAGCAATTTACTGAAGTCTTAACTACGCAATGAACCTCCTACATGACTCTGTCTGCTCAAATTGGGGTAAATAGAGAAAAAGAAGCAATAGTTCTGCTGCAGTGAAGCTGTTTTATTGCTTCTCACAGCAGCATAATTGAACTAATAAGGCAACCAGGTTCCTGTCTCATGGTTTAGTCATAAAAGGGAAAAACCAAATTAAATTCTGAATTTGTTATTAGGGAAATCAGAAATTTATCTGTATATGAAGACTTTTTCTTTAAAAAAATATTTACCCACTGAGGGACGATTAAAGGAATTTATCTTATCTTACTTGTGTTGTAAGACCAGCTGATATATGTTGTGATCATATATCTTGTCTGTGTTTATCTGGATGTATAGGTTTGATTTTGTATTTGGGTTCGTTTCATCAGGTTTGACTCTGGTGTTTGTTTTGTGTTTGTTATGATTGTTGTCTGCTGAGTTATGTCATGTTGTTGTCATAAAAAAAAAATCTTGTGTGTTGAGTGTTTCATAAAGCTGAGTGTGTGTTTTATGTGTGTTTATTTTAGGTCGTGTGGTCAGTGGCGAGTGTCAGGGTGAGATGATGGACTACAGGCGGATGCTGATGGAGGATTTCTCTCTGAGTCCGGAGATCGTGTTGCACTGTCGGAGCGAGATCGAGGGTCACTGCTCCGGTCTGCACCGCAAAGGACGAACGCTGCACTGCCTGATGAGGGTCGGCCGAGGAGACATGGGAGCCATCGACCCCAACTGTCAGAGGGCGGTAAGTCTGCATCAATATTAACCATGTGAAAATTAACCAAAAACAAGCTTCCAGTAGCCATGAATGTTAATTTGGTATAAGTGGAAAAGGTATTTTTATGAAGTAAATGTTTTGTCGATCGCTTGTTCAGCAGATTGAGTTTGTACCACTGAAAAGTCGTTTCCAGGAATAAATGCACAGGAGTGAAAAACACATTACTTAGCAAATTCCCAGTTGTTTTAAACCTGTTTTGTTTTGGGTTCCTTCATCGATGTTGTTGTTTCTTCCGTCCTCAGCTCCAGACTCTGATCCAGGAAGCCGACCCTGGAGCCGACTACCGCATCGACCGAGCGCTCAATGAGGCCTGTGAGTCCGTCATCCAGACGGCCTGCAAACACATCCGCAACGGAGACCCCATGTGAGTCCTGCTGAAGATCTCACTTGTCTCTGACTGCTCTGATGGTCTCGTCTCTCCTCAATAACTGTGGATTACACAAACTGTCTTTGTGTTTATTTTAGTACTGGTTCATTTCATGTTTCTGGTATATTTCAGTGACCTACTTTAAATCAATTTGTGTTAGAAGCAGTGATTTAGTTTAGTTCTTTGCTGAATTTTTATATTTGTGTCTCCTGTAATTCTACACTGTATTTTTATTATTTCTTTATGTCATTGTAGTTTATGGTCATAATAAGATAAGATCAAATATTCCTTTAATCGACCCTCAGTGGGGAAATTCACAATCTCTCCCATTTTTCAATTCTTTCTGTTTCCTATCTATTCAGACTCTTCTTAATTCACTGCCAAGCCCCAGATGGAAATTTCCTCTTTTTCCATTTTTCTGTATGTGGCAAATGTCTGCAATGGTTTTAAATATAGACTGAACTTTAGATATTTCATATCTATTTTCATGTTGCTGATCCTGCAGGATCCTGTCATGTCTGATGGAGCATCTGTACACTGAGAAGATGGTGGAGGACTGTGAACACAGACTACTGGAGCTTCAGTACTTTATCGCCAGAGACTGGAAGTAAGTCTTGCTGATCCTTCTCCTTCACAAAGTCAAACTCACTTAAGAAAGCAAAACGTATAAGAGAGATTTGAAACTAGTTTGAACATTGACGTGCACCGATAGACGTTGCACTTCCATTTCATTTCAGAAGATGAGGGATCCATTTGCTAACCAGTGCTTTACTCCCCGTGTTAGGTTGGATCCCATCTTGTATAAGAAATGTCAGGGTGATGCGGCCCGGCTCTGCCACACTCACGGCTGGAACGAGACCAGTGAAATGATGCCGCCCGGCGCCATTTTCTCCTGCCTTTACCGCCACGCCTACCGCTCTGTGGAGCAGGGGCGGAGGGTGAGTCCCTGCTCCTTTTCTCCCAGGACTCCTCTGTCCACAACAACAGCACGACCACTAGAACATATTTGATAGGATCTCAAATTACATTTCTACATTTTGTTGCCACGCAAATGTAGAAAAATCTGGTCACATCGTGGTCTGGAGATTATTTTACAGGTTACAGGGACAATGTTTCTCAAAATAAATGTTGCTGTTAAATTCTTGAGATGTATCTTTGTAAATACTTGTTAGTACCACAAGGCCATTCACCTCCACCACACTGGAGTGGCTGCTGACATCTAAACTGCAGAAATCATAATGTGGATAATTTCATGCCGCTACCAGTAAGTAAGAAAATGTGTTGGAGAAATTTGGGTGTACTGACCCTTTAATGTCCTTGCTTAAAGTGTTGATCTAAGCTTTAAGGCTTTTCATGCTTTTACACTCGCAGGAAGTCGCAGTAGAGCATCAGCTGAATGTCCAGACTGACAATATACATCCAAACATATTTCATTAGATTGTTAATAAGTAGAATGCAATAAAAACTGCAGTAAATATACAGGAAGTCTGTAAATGTTCTTACTGACCAGAGAATATCCTCGTAGCTCCCCAGTGGAGCGTCTGAAGCAGAAAAACCTGGTTTGACTGTGAGTACATCTGCTGCTGAACTGATGATGATGATAATCACAGGAAACTGGACGTGCCTGTCGTGATGACTGGTGTTTTGAAGGGGAAGTGATTGTATACTGTAATTGTTCCCTTGTATCAGTGCATGTTGGGGCTGATTTTGAAGAGTAATTGCTGAAGTGAAGTGAGCTGTTGAACTGTGATGTGAAGAATTGGATCAAATTTCCAATTACGGAAAATATGGCTGATCAATCAACTGAAGCAAATTTAAGCTTTTGATAAAAAATCAGAAGTGTTGTATGTGTTAACCGTCCTTAAAGTGAAACTCCACCCAAATATATTGTTTTAGAGTCAAACGCTCCTCAGTAGTACAACAACAAGCCCTGCAAGTTGTCACTGCGACACCAAGTTTGAGGAGCTCCATATTTAGTGAAGACGTGCAGAGTTTTGCTGTCTCCCTTTGTGGTGTGATCCTTCATCGTATTGCTCTTCTTGAGGCTTTGAAGCTTGACAGGAAACAATATATTCAGGCATAAACTGGTGAAACAACAGTAATTTTTTACTGTTTTCATGCATTTCATGCAACAGCCACCTTTCAAAATGCTACACATCCAGAGTGGAGGATCAGTTTAAGGTCTCTTTGAACAATAAGAGTGAGGAGTTTCTCTTTTGTCCTCTAACCCGACGTGGCCGTCCTCCCGCAGCTCTCCAGGGACTGTAAGGTGGAGGTGCAGCGGATCCTCCACCAGAGGGCGCTGGATGTGAAGCTGGACCCTGAGCTCCAGAGACGCTGTATGACCGACCTGGGGAAGTGGTGCAGCGAGAAGACGGAGGCCGGACAGGAGCTGGAGTGTCTGCAGGATCACCTGGAGGATCTGGTGTCTGACTGCAGAGATGTGGTGGCAAACCTGACGGAGCTGGAGTCAGAGGTAACCACCACACCTGCTGCTGCTGCTGCTGCTACCCAGAATGCAACACTCTAACTGGCTCAGCAGCCAACGACACATGAAGAAGAGACCGGACTCATCTGGTCTTACTGAACATTTTGTGTTAACAGTGCCTGTTTGTTCTGTCCTCAGGATATTCAGATCGAGGCGCTGCTGATGAGAGCCTGTGAACCCGTCATCCAGGCCCACTGCCATGTAAGTCTGCTCAGGAATTCACCGTCTCAGACTTCTTTCTAAATCTAGTTTGAACTGAGAATTTTCAGACTTTGTGGCTCAACTGCATCAAAAGAAAAGATCTATTCATCTTTGATGATTTACAGAAAGAGTGGAAAATCTGGCTTCTAAAACAAAAATGTTTCAGACCTAAGAAGAAAGCAGGGAGGGTTTCACATGAACTGATGAAGCCTTAATACTCCATGTCCAAAATAAAGAGCTGCCCCTCTTCTTCCTGACTTATCTAAACTTTAATCATGTCCTCTGAATGTATAGGATCAACACCTTCTGTTCTGCAGTGTACAAAATGTAAACCTTCATAAAGCAGCACACAAATCGTACATTAACATACATGTTGAATAGTTTTTGGTGATATGAGCATTTATACAGTGAGATGTTTTCGATTTGTTGACTGTCAGAGGTTTCGTTTTTATATGATTATCAGGTGTTTAATTCACTGACCAAACACAGACATTCTCGTCTGGCTGTTTTGTCTATAAACTGTTTCTCAATTGAATGATTTTCTAGAAAATCTACCAGGTCAAGATATTTTGAAAAATGTAATTACATATGATGCTTTAGGGAGTTTATCCACATCGTCCTCTCCTACGATATGAACAACACAAGATGTAATATTTAGTTGTTGAAAATGATTCAAAATTCAGTTTTCAATACCAAATTCCTCTGGTCTGTCTCTGTCTGTGTGTCTGTCTCTGTCTGTGTGTCTGTCAGGAGGTGGCTGATAATCAGATTGACACCGGTGATCTGATGGACTGTTTGGTTCAGAACAAACACCAGAAGGAGATGAATGAGAAGTGTGCGGTGGGAGTGACACACTTCCAGCTGGTGAGCAGACTGACGACGATGTGTTATCATGATGTTTTAGCTCAAGGAACAAAATAAGAAGCTTGTTGATGTTACTAAGTCGGAACAGTTGTTTTTATCGAGAGACAAATCTCCTCATTATGCAACATGAATTGTGATACAAACGGTATCATGTAAACATGTTTATATAGTTTCTTTTGACAGATACTGAAATTTTAAGAACATGCACATTACGGCTGTTTTCCTTATAGTATACAGATCATCGAGTTATTGGAGACATGTTAGTACCACAAGGCCGCTCACCTCCACCACACTGGGGTGTCGGCTGAAATCATCATAATGTGGATCATTTAAGTACCAGAAAGTGAGAAAATGTGTATCTGCAGCCATAATATCTGCTGGATTCATTACTAACAAACTACTGTCTGTCTCTACTTCTGTTTGTCTACAGATTCAGATCAAAGATTTCCGTTTCTCCTACAAGTTCAAGACGGCCTGCAAGGAGGACGTCCTCAAACTCTGTCCCAATATCAAGAAGAAGTAAGACACGTAAACACAAAAACAAACTGGTGTTTCAGAGACGACACAACAATCTGCCTTTCATATCGGGCAGCAGATGCTACTGGTACTGGCTGTGAGAGCTTTCAGCTTCACCCCAGTCTGGTCTGAAGGCTTGTGACTGGACCTTTGAGCATAGTACGTCTTGTAACATCTACTGCTACAGAAGGTCACATTTTTATTTCAGGTGTTTTTGTAAATGATGGTTGGTCAGTTGACTAAAACTCCTTCTGAGGTTTTCAGCTCTGTGTTTTAGAGGAAGACTGGTGACTGAATTATAATGTTAGCTGCCAACAGACTGTTTCCATCCAGCCGTCCAGCAAATCCTGAGCAAAAAAGAATCTGGCTTCTTGAATGTTAAAAACACGTCCAGCTGTGATCTCTGATCAGAACTCTGAGCAGAGCTCTGGTGGAAGTCGACATTATACCAAATTTACCATGTGGGCTGTTTTACATGTTCTACAGGAATTTCAACCATCAACGTGTTTCTTCATCTGCCACTTATTAACAGACTGTCTTTAATTGTTTGTGACTCTTGTGACTCTGACTTTTTTTAAACATGAAGCAAAAACGTCCAGAGCTGATCAACAAACAGACCTTCCCATCTTCAGCCAAGTGTAAAAATAATCTTGACATATTGTAAGATTTAAGTCAGACTGGGTGTGTGACCTCTTCTTCCTGTCGTTCAGGGTGGACGTCGTGATCTGCCTCAGCACCACGGTGAGGAACGACACCCTGCAGGACGCCAAGGAGCAGCGAGTGTCCGTCAAATGTCGTAAACAGCTGCGGGTGGAGGAGGTGGAGATGGTGCGTTCACTGACACTCACAGTCTCAGTCAGTCAGTGTGCTCTGTGTGTATATGTCAGGTTTTCAAGAATAACAATAGTAATCAGAGCAGTATTTCACTAGATTTGATATCTAGCTTCCTGTAGAGAGACTGACTCACTATTCCAACATTTGTAAAATGTCAGCAGGCCAAACGCAAACGGATTTTGTTGAAAGCTTCCGAGCTCTGATTCTGATGGTCTTATCTCTCTTGCGATGTTTCCTTAAGCCGATCTGAGTTTCTCTTTTCTTGCCTGCACAGATTAAAAGTTTTCTCTGTGTCTGGTTTCTGTAAATCCACTAAATCTTTTTTGAATCTCTGCAGTCGGAGGACATCCGCCTGGAGCCGGAGCTGTACGAGTCCTGTAAGCAGGACATCAACAGACTGTGTCAGAACGTGGCCTTTGGCAACGCACAGGTCGGCAGCCACACACAAACACACACTTCTGTTTGTTCATCAAGATACATCCGTGTTGGTGTGAAAAAAGGGAAGGACTGGTGTGAACACAGTGTAACTGCATAATGTCATGTTGGCTGTGAAATAGTGTTCCGTTCAACAAATTCAAAACATTTTCCAGTTGATTAAAGAACCAACAGTTTCTGCAGTGAAGAACTCAAACAGGGCAGCACATATCTGTCAGTGTGTCAGAGGTCCAGCAGGTGGCAGGTTTTCAGCCTGTGGGGATCAGTGAATCCTCATTTCACAGGAGAGAAATCACATCTACTCTGGTGACAAACACCATAACACACAGACACAATGCTCATCATTAAAAACATTAAATTAAGAGAACGATCAGAGAAAAATTAAGTATTTTTTCCTACTGACCTCGTGTTTCCAACAAAACACCGAAGCATCTCAGAAGCTGCTGATCATTTTGTTAACAACATGTTTGTCCTCGGATCTTATCAAGGCCAATTCTGACCTTCATCAGGATTTTCACCTGATAAAGAACTGTGTGTTAACCCTGAATTTGAAAACATAAAATGTGTTGCACCTTTCAACAATAAGAGAATAACAGTAGAATAAAAATAAAGATGCAGCACAGTGTAGGACATGAAAAAATAGTCCCACGCTTAACTTGATAAAGTCTTTTTACTTGATGACACTCTGAAGACCAAAATGTTGTTAATATAGTGATCAACAGTTTGGTTCCTTCACAGTTGAGACCTTTTTTTGTAAATAAGATTTAATTGTGTGAAAACACAAAAACTTTGTGTTGAACTCTTCAAGTCAATTGTAGTTGTGACATCATCTTTGTTGATGCTCCAGTTTGAGACGTTCTGCATCACATACATTTCAAGTGATTCAGTCACGATCAGTTCTGTTTCTGTATCTCTGTAGGTCATCGAGTGTCTGAAGGAGAACAAGCGTCAGCTGACTCAGCGCTGCCACCAACGCATCTTCAAGCTGCAGGAGGTGGAGATGGTTGATCCTGAGCTGGACTACCAGCTGATGAGAGTCTGCAAGCACATGATCAGGGTAGGCCAACAAAACCAGCATCACATGATCAGTGCAGGCCAGTAAAAGCAGCATCACATGATCATCATCATATCACTTTCACAATTAGGATTCAAACAAACTTCAGTGTTTGTAATGTGTCGTCACATCTGCATTGTTTTTTAATTGAATTGTTGTAAATGTTTGATTTGAGATTTTTTTACAGCTAATCCAAAAGATTCTGAAAATAAACTGATCTTTGAGCCTGAAGCTCAGTACATGTGAAATATGATCAGTTTTAGTTTGCTGTGTTTGCAGTTTTGTGTGTGTGTGTGTGTGTGTGTTTCAGCGGTTCTGCACGGAGTCGGAGGGAAAGAACGTTCTTCAGTGTCTGAAACAGAACAAGAACAGTGAGATGATGGATCCTAAATGCAAACAGATGATCACTAAGAGACAGATCACTCAGAACACAGGTACACACACACACACACACACACACACACAGTGGTCCAGTCTCTCTTCTGACTCTGCCCGATCATCTCTACTCAGCATTGCAGTGTTGGAAAAGTCAAAGAATTTTACAGCATGACTACAAAAACAACTTCTGAAACTCTGTGTGCGTGTGTGTGTGTGTGTGTTTGTGTGTGTGTGTGTGCGTGTGCATGTGCAGACTACAGGCTGAACCCAGTGCTGAGGAAGGCCTGTAAAGCCGACATCCCAAAGTTCTGTCAGCCCATCCTGAACAAGGCGACAGCTGACAGCGAGCTGGAGGGTCAGGTCATCGCCTGCCTCAAACTGAAATACGCCGACCAGGTGAGACACAGTGACTGTCTTTAAAGTGTGAACAACCCAGAGAGTTCCAGCTCACGTCTCCTGTTGCACTGTTTGGTTCTTCTTCTTATACTTTTCAGTGAAAGTTTTTTTCACCAATCTTTAAAAGTCATATGTGATATGTTACAGTTCATTACTATAGTAGATAACAGTTTATAACAGAAAACCACAGTATGTTTCAGCTTTCTTGTGTAAAAGATGAAAGAACAAACATTTAAGAATAAAAAGCTGGTGTTTGAGAGGGAGGCACTTTGTGTATAGATGTTTGGAGGAGATTCATCACATATGTGGTTTTATACTGTTCATACAGAATATTGATCAATCCGATCAAATCATGAACCATTCCACGTATCTCATATCAACAAGACAGTTGGTCTATAAGTACGAACCTGAATCTGTAAAATTTTTGAAGTCATGATTCAGGCCATAAAAATCTTCATGTGTTTGTTGTGACAGCGTTTGTCTCCGGACTGTGAGGATCAGATCCGGGTCATCCTGCAGGAGTCGGCGCTCGACTACAGACTGGACCCTCAGCTGCAGATCCACTGCACACAGGAGGTTCACACATTTCTGCTTTCTTGCAAACACACAATCTGAAAGTCTCAGAATTCATAATGTGAATCATAACTATTAGAATGTGTGATTGAAGGAGCTAAATGACTTCTTATTTCAGATATTTTGATTGGGCCACAGCTGCTGCCAGAATGTTTCCCTCAGTAGAGAAGTGAAAGAAAAATGTTGCAGTTTGTGTTTTTGAGCATCTAGAAACAAACATTTTAAAATTTTAACATTTTCAGTTGTGCTCAAGTTGTCATTTGATTGACGTCTATCAGCTGTTGTCTGGCTTAATTTCCTGTTAGTACAAAACATTAAATTACATTAATTAATAATTAGATTAATGGTCCAAATGTTGCACTCTTCATCCGATCATGGTGGATACTTGACATCAGTATTCTGTATATGCTGTATATATATATATGCTGAGAAACTGGACTCGTCTGGCAGTTGTTGTAATGTGGCTATCTGGCCAGCAGGGGGTGATGCTAACTGGCTGATTGGCTGAAAAGACTGATTTCAAATGGGTTAGATTTTGGCTAAATTTAGATGAAAAATATTTTAATATGTGAAGTTATATTATATTTTTAAAGAATTGAAAGTCCTGTAAATATTTAAAAATAGTCCTGAAATATTCAACTTCATTTTTGTAATCATGCCATTGGATCTCTGGACATCCCACACCCACAGAAATCACAAAATCATGAAAGCCAAAATATAAAAATATACAAACTGTATAAATATGAAATTATATTAAAAATGTGAATGATGTGAAAATCAAAGCTCTGTCAGTTCAGCTCCTTCAAACACACTCATCCCCTGCGGTGGTGCTGTTGGTCCTGCAATTGATTCTGTCAGACACCGAAACATGTTGAATTAACACAGACTGATCTTGATGGAACTTGACAAGTGGAAATTCACACAGCTGATGCCACTAATATGCAAATGATGACAAGATGTCATGTGGCTGCGGGAACAAAGCCGAGTGCTGAGAAGCCAGTGTCTGACACCTTCTCAGTGTGAAAGTTAAAATGATACAGTTCCACTGAGGCAACAGTGATCTGCTCAGCTCACAGTGAGCATACGGGGCTCAGTGCCTTGCTCAGAGGCGCCTTGACGGCACATATAGCTGGAAATGACTCTGTGTGTTTGTGTAGATCTCCAGGCTGTGTCCGGAGGAAGCAGCCGCTCAGGAGCAGACGGGGCAGGTGGAGGAGTGTCTGAAGGTGAACCTGCTGAAGATAAAACAGGAAGGATGTAAGAAGGTAAAGAAACTGGCTGCTGCCTTCACTGACCACTGAGGGAACGTAAATCACAGCGTCATAACTTAAGTCTGATCACTGATTTATTTTCATTTTAAGTTATTTGTCTCTAGATTGTCACTGTCAAGCACGAGCCACGTTTTCAGGCCTTCTCTTCCTCATCTACCACCTTCTTCCTTTTTATCTCTTCTTTATCCTCCCTGCCATGTCCTACTCTTTTCCTGCTCCTTTTTTACCCCCTTTCAATATTTCTTCCCTCGTTGTCGTCTTTCCATCCTCCTCCACCTCCCCCATCTCTCCTCCCCCATCTCTCCCCCTCCTCCTCCTCCTCCTGCAGGAGGTGTTGAACATGCTGAAGGAGAGTAAGGCGGACATCTTTGTCGACCCCGTCCTCCACACAGCCTGCGCTCTGGACATCAAACACCAGTGTGCAGCCATCCCACCCGGCAAAGGGCGCCGTGAGTCCTCAAACAAACGCACCTCAGATATGACTTCGACATGAAAATCGCATACAGTGAAAATCAAAAGGCATTGAACTGTAGTGCAGTGGATTTAAAAATCCATAATTTGGACTTACTTATTACATTTTGCTAAATTTGTTTTTAGGAGTTTCATTCTTTTCATTTTTGATAAATCAACAGAGGGACGAGACCTTCTGAGGAATAAAGTGCAATAAAAAAAGAGTGATTGAATAAAATATATTTTTGTCTGGTAGTTTTTATCTTTGTCGGTCAAAGATTCTCCGTAGAAAAGTTTTGCCTTTGCAAAATGTAAATGTCAGTTTTGCTGTTTAAATGTTTGAACATGCACCTTTCTTTCTTTATGAACACTCATCAAATGTTTCAGTTTGTTTATTATTAATAATCTGACCTCAAACAATGCAGCTACAAACCAACATGTGGTCCCAAGTTCATGTGATCCGTCTGTCGTTTCCTCAGAGATGTCGTGCCTGATGGAGGCGCTGCAGGACAAACGCGTTCGTCTGCAGCCAGAGTGCAAGAAGAGACTTCAGGATCGCATCGACATGTGGAGCTACGCTGCCAAGGTACATGAACCACAGCTTCATCAGCCTGTCAGTGAAAAGCCTCTGAACACTGTGAAAACACAGCTGGAGGCGATGTGACGCGGAGCAGGAGACACACTGAGCTCTTCACACCTCAGAACCAACACAAACAGTTTAGTTTCCTCAGTCTCTGTAGGAGTCAGCTGAAGAAACAGCTGAGGAGGTCTTTATTTTGAAATCGATTGAATAAGTTGTATAAAATTTGGTTTCTGACCTCACGCTGTTCTGTCCCCGCTTCCTGTCAGGTGGCTCCTGCTGAGGGTTTCTCAGACCTGGCCATGCAGGTGATGACATCACCCTCCAAGAACTACATCCTGACTGTGATTGGTGCAGGTGTGGCGCTGCTCTTCCTGATGGGGCTGCTCTGCGGCAGGTTCACCAAACGCGTCACTCAGGAGCTGAAGGACAGGTAGACCCCGCCCACTCCAGGGTCAGGACACACCCACAGGAGAAACGACCACGGCTGAAAAGAACCTCCACCTTCATTTGCCCCCTCAACTCTGAAAACTCCACCTGCATCGCTCAATTTGCCACTTCAACTCTCCTCACTCCACTTCATTTCCAAACACTTCTCCAGGCTTGTTTTTACCGCTTCTCCCATCACTGGAATGACATTACCCACAATCCTACAGGCAAATGTGGGCTTGATCAGTGACTCACCTGCTCTTCTTCTACTTGAGCCCCACCCACTCTCCAAGAGGCCACGCCCATACCCACCTCTTCTTCATATTTTTCTTCTTCTTCTCCTCTTGAGCTCCGATACAGAGCGCCGGGTCCTCCTGCAGTTTTACCCCGCACTCACCTGATGCTGATGCAGTATTACTCCACTTTTTTCCCCTCCCCCCTTTGCCGTGGGGTGGGGGTGGGGGGGTGAGGAGAGGGAGGGAGGGGGACAGGTGAGGGCAAGGGAGGTGAATGAAATCATATTAAGTGTAAATGTGTAGAAAATGGGATGGGAAATGCTCATGTATAGAGCAGTTTAATGACTCCAGTATTTTAATGACTACAGTGTGTGTGTGTGTGTGTGTGTGTGTGTGTGTGTGTGAGAGAGAGAGAGAGACTGTCTTTCTAGCACCATATTGTTCTAGTTTGTCCTCCTGCTAAAGGCTTTTGGGGGTTGTTTGGCTCTGGATATATATCTTTTTTTTTCTCCTTTTTTTTTGGCTGATGTGTGTTAGTTAGATTTTATCGCCATGGGACTGCCAGGCGGGCGGTGCCAACCAGCCAGCCCTCCACCGAGCCACAGATGAGATAAAGGGGGGGGCAAACGCATCACAAACACTCCCAGCTGTTTTGCTCAAAGCTCTTCCTACAACAGGAACTATTCGTGGTTATTCCATCTTCTTCAGACCTGGCAACCTCAGCTCTCCTCTGATGCAGTCTGATTTTTTTGTTTTCTTTTTCCCCCACCCAACACGTGCCATAAACGCACCACGTCCTGCTGCTGCTCCCAGTTTAGCCAATGTCCTCGTTCCAGCAGGTGTTCGGGACGTGTGTTTGGCATCACGCTCGCCGTCTGGAGACGCTGCTGTGAGTCAGGAGTGATCCCACTGATCCAGGACTGGGTGGAGCAGACAGACTGGGCGGACCGGCTCTTTTTTTCCCCCAGTCATGAACTGGCAGAGTGGCTGCTGGTATCGCACTGGTTGGTACAGAAAAGCTGAGAGCAACGCAGGAAAAAAACAGAATAAAGAAATGAAAAGATTCTAGGTTATTATAGATGTGAACATTTTTGTGTAAAGATACTGGAATCATTGCACATTTTTCGTTCTTTTTTTATATCTATAAATATATATATATTGTTTTGTCATAGCCTTATTTATTTGTTTACTAATGGTCAAAGTTTTTTTTTTTTTTCTATGATTTGAATGTTCTCTGGTTGCCTTTTCTTGCGAGCGTCCCTCCTTCCTGCAGGGGGGGAGGAGGGAGGGAGGGGGGGAGGATATGGGGGAGGATGAAGGTTTGGCCTCTTTCAGCCGACAACCTGCTCAGCAGCTGACTGGTTTTTCCTGTGTGGCAGTGAACGCCTCTCTGGTAGTGACTGAGTTATAGTTTTGCTCTGGTGATGTTTGAGACGGCGGCACATTAGAAATCAACTGTGATGAACTTGATGGCATCTTAAACGTTTAGTGACGGATCAATAATGGGGTTTTGTTCCCGATCAGACAGATGGAAACGTGCGGTAACCTGAGACGAGCCGGGCGGAGGTGATGAGTCAGTGCATCGATCGTGTCTTTAATGTGAGGATAGTTTGGTTTTGACCACTGGTGCTTTCACACCTGATCAGTGATGTCGATGTGGAGACCAAACAGGAAGCTACAGCTGTTGAACAAGTGCAGGAAACAGGTCCATCATGATTCTGTTATTTGATCCCACAGAAACTCAACAGTTGAGCCAGGAAAGCCGAATATTGCTGACTGAACCAAACACATGAAAATGTCTGTGCTAAGACACATCTCCTTCACCAAATCACACACAATGAGACTGAGATCTCCGTTTGATCATTAATGTAAAGACTGATGTCATATTTCTTCACCTGTCGCCTCCCACTTTGAAAACCTCTGAGATCAAGGTGACGTCTTCAGCTGTGTGATTGATAAATGCCAAATCAAAATCAGTTAGTTGATCAACAGAGAATCAGAAAGAATTCTGATAATTGATTGATGGACTGATGGTTGCAGCTCTGGAGGCCCTGAAAACCACCTGGACTCTGGTGCCGTTTGTTGTGTGAAGGCAAAGCAGAACAACCACACGACTGTTTGAGAACGGATCTGCGACGCATAGCTTGTATTGATGTGTTGACCATGTTGATGTGAATCACTGCATTTGGACGGGGATGGAAACCGTTCAAACAGAAGTGTGTTGTGGATTTTAGCAGCTTGTCCATTAAAAAAAAATGTGGATGAAACAGATTCATATAAATGTCCTCTGTTGTTGTTATGAGCGATTCCAGTCTGGACTGAAGATGATCACAATCATTTCATAAGCACTGATGATGCAGGTTGACATCACCAAAACTGAAAGCACCAAATCAATGAGTCAGTCCATGTGACTTCCTGTTTACGGTTCTCTCGCTTTGTTTGTAATAAGACGCCGTGAACATGGAACGCACCAGGAGGCAGCGATGGATCGTTTCAGTCCACAATGAATCAAACACGTTCTCATGTTGTCTCTCGTCAAAACATCCAGTCTTCGTAGTTTCTGTGTTTAGTCTCATCAGTGCTGAGTGAATCATCTTGGATATGAGCAGAGGAAAGAAACGTGACCCAAACTGAACTGAAATAATTGAAGCTCAAAGGTCCACTTACTCGCTCTCTGGGTGCTTGGACCGCGTCCTGCTCTTCTTCAGTAAATGGCAGCCGGAGGAAGAAGACGTCGTGGTTTCGGTGTAATCGTACGTCACAGTGTCAGAAAAGAGAAGCGGGTCTTGTTTGAAAAAGGTCTTGATGTAAAACACTACAGAGCCTCTGTCCTCTCTCCCAGCTCGAGCCGATCCTGTGTACATGTGTACTATACTGAGTGATGACATACTGTAAGCTGCGTCCCGTGCAGTTAGCCTGTGCTCTTGGTTTGGTTTGTCCTTTTCTAACTGTTGAAGCTTGCTGTGGTGAGCGCTGCCCTCCTGCTTGTAAATGAGACGTCCTGATTCGTTGAACTGCCTTCACTTACTTTTCCATCTGACGTCGGTTTTATCAAAGCGTGCCTACTCGCCGTCCCGCAGAGGGATCCCGCTGTACAGAACATCCCAGAAGCCCCTGCAGCACCCGGCCGAGGAACATGTGGGCACGTGTGTTTGAGTGTGTGATGGATGACTGTGTGTGTGTGTGTGTGTGTTTGTCGCCCACAGAGCTTGTGTCTGCAGGATGTTGTGTGATCGCCGGTCGGTTCCTCGCTGTTCTCGTTGTCCCGAACGATGATGACTAGAACATTTTGATTTTAAGTTTGTGATGATAAAGATCTTTTTGTAAACGATGTTTTGTGTCTGAATCCATGGAGCTCCTCATCATCTGATTTTATTTTATTTTTTCTCTGTCCACTTTTCTTTTTGGTTTCTTTTTGTTGTTCTGTACAGATGAAAATCGGACAGTTTGTTAATAATAATAAAGTCTGCAAGGTTTCTAGTCTGTTGTCTGGTCTGTTTATTTCAGAACGTCTTTAAATGGGCCTCACTGTTGCACCGGACGAGTGTTTCCTCTTCATGAGGAACCGGTGAACTTGGAGCTGAGAGCCACAGGCAGGATGTCTGTTGCTTTTCATCTTGACAATAAGAAATGTCCAATAAATGATTAAAACCTGGTGCCTTCATTACCCACAATGCAACTCAAACACCAGCTGGGTCAAAGATTCAGGTGTGTTCTGCTCGTAGCAGCTAATGTATCCTGGAGCAGCACCAGAGGTCAGAGGTCAGCTCACTTCTAACTCCACACCCACAGATCTGGTTCCGTTTCAAACGTTAACCGACGCTGTCGTTCCTCTTTAACCAGCTGCAGTTTTGATAAATATGTTTTTTGCTTTTGTTGTTGTGCAGGTTTATTTTGTGATTAAATCAATTAGAGCATTTAAATTCACCATCTAAAGTTGTTCAGCTCTTCTTTCTAAACAAGTTTTCGAGTCTGTGGAGAAAATGTCAGTAAAATTTTTGAATTCTTTCCATTTTTTAGTGAGCTTCTGTGTTTCTGCAAGACAAACTAAAAACAGCATTTAGACCAATAATCTGATTAAATTCCATCACAAACATCTTTGTTTTTGTCGGCGGCAGTAAAACACCATGTGAAGACAATGACAGTAACTGTTGGGTTCATCCTCATCTCCAAATGGGTCTAAATTTAGAAGCTCAGCTGCTTCAAAGACGTCTCAGTTTGCATGTTTGAGCTTCTTAACTACAAATCATGCACACAATGCGTTTGACAGCCCTCCATTGTTTTAGGTTGTTTTTAAACGTAGTCGTCGTTCCCTCCTGCAGCTGGTTCTCTTTATTTAGATATGAAAATCATCTTCGACTCTGCTGATCCATCCTGCTTTTCTTTCTCTAACACCACCACGCTGACAGGCTCCTGTTATCTGCACCTGATTCATGTTTCATTGGAGGAATAATCAGCGGATAATCCTTTCATTTATGGAGCGTCTATAAAAAAAATACTAATAAATGCTCGTCACAAGTTCTCAGAACCCAAAGTGACGTCTTCAAATTTCTTCTTCTGTTTGATATAAAAGACAAAAAGCAACAAATTGTCACATTTGAGAAGCTGAAATCAGAATATTTGGCACCTTTATAAATGACTTTGATTATTATTAATCAATTATTTGATTAATAAAATTCTTGTCATCTTTCTGTTGTGTACGGCTGCGGTGACGTGCACGTTTCTCCCCGGGGATAAATAAAGTGTCTTTACAAAATGATCCATTAATCATCTGTTTCAACACTGTTTCACTCTGATGGATTTTCTGTTTGCACAGAGTAAAAAGTCTTTGGTGGAAAATCAATGAACCCAGTTGTCAGTGTTTCTGCTGCTGAATTATTGAATGTGATCTTTCAGAGCTGCAGCACAAACTAAATTCAGTCTTCGTTAAACTGGGATGGAAACAGGAATCTCCGAATCAGATGCATCTGAAGAACCAGAGTCGAGCAGGTCTGTCGATCCAGCACTTTGGTCCAGACTGAAGCATCTCAGCTGTCGGGTGGATCCACGTTCACAATCTCCTGCTACAGTCTCCTCTAAGTGTCAAACATGAACTGCCCTCAGTTTGTTGAAGGAGCCACCGAACACACATCCTCCAGTGCTGATGTTCAAACCTCTGTAACGCTCCTGACAACTGTGAAACTCATGACCTGTGATATAAAGCACTGTTCACTTCATTTGTAGCGCCGAGGCTCCAAATGTTAAAGTCATGGCCTGAAGACTGAAGTCATGTTTTCACCCTGTTGATCTTGATCTGCTCGTGTCTGTGGACTTTTATGATCATCTCGTGTTGTTTGTGTTCAGGCATCTCTGGAAACGTTTATCTGGTGAATCTATAACTCTTCACACACGTGTGAATATTTGAAGTGAACGGCTCTGACGTCGCAGTCTGGATCTGCACCGACGTACGAGTGTGTGTGTTTTCTGTCTTACACGTGTGTGAGAACGTGTCTGCAGACATACAGTGTAAACATATACGACTGTACGTCTGCGTGTGTGTTGTCTGTGTTTGTGTGTGTGCTCTGTCTGGTCCGCGGAGGCTTCGGGCCGTCTCGCACATCTGTGTCAAATTCTTCCGGCCGACGAACCAAAATATGACGAGCTCAGAGCAAAACTGCAGTTTACAACTCGAATGTCTCAAAACATCCAAAAATACCTCCGTGAAAGATTTAGAGCTTCAAACAAAGCTGCTCATGACGCAGTGTCGCAGTAAACATGTACCTTTATTGTTGAGTGATTTAGTCATATAATCAGAATAAAGACAAACTACAGAACAAATACACAGACTCATTCGCAGCTCCAGTGATATCTCATGCATTATAATTAGAATCATCACACAGAGCTGAGCATCTGTTTCTGAAACACAAATCCACGACATTTCGACATTTTCCAGGATCCTCAATCTGGATTCAAACACCTTCGATCTGCTGCAGAACAACAAAGATTTTTACCAAGTTGTGAACCTGATCTTTTTCTCTGACTGTCATGACGACGATCAGAGGCACAAACTTCTTTAGTTATAAAAAAGTTCTAAATGATGAAATAACTTAAAACAGCAGAATTAAGACACCAAAACAGAAACATGTTTTCATTTCTGTTGGACACTGAATGTCGAGGGTCACGTCTGTGCACAGAGTTCAAAGTTTTACAGAAGAAGGTCAACAGACAGTCGGTCGCCTACAAAGTGGTTTGACACCCGTTTCTCTTTGACCCCAGAAAGACTGAGCTCCTGCTTCCTGCCCTCGAAGTCATTACATAATCTCACTTACATAAGCTTTTTCTTTAATACAAATCACAAAAATCACATATTGGCTAATCAATAGATGAACAGATAAAAGATGGTGATGGAACTAGTTTTTGGAAAATTCAACATAGGTCTGATAAAAGCAAAAGTCAGAATTTATCCTTTGGGATCCACAGTTGACACTAGATTTAAAGTCCACCTGTCGTTTCTGTGCATGTTTTTATGAACAAACATGTCGGCTGCTGAAGAAATTTATATTTTTGTTTTCATGACGTCAAAAAGACGCCGTTTCGTGGATGGGTTCAAAGCAAACGCACATTGTGCTGCTCACTTCAATTTAGAGTCCAGATAACAATGAACTAGTCTGTGGAGCATTTAACAGCTTAACTGATGTAAAACTGTTCACATCCAGTTCAAATGTGAAATGTTTTCTTTATTCTTCAACACCGCTGCTGATGAAACACTGGCTATCGTTAGCTTGGATGCTACAGTTACCTGAACAGGTGTGTTGACTGTGTGTCAGCCGTCAGTCCAACACCACTTTGTCCCCAACACGTCTGATTCGAATCACGTTCGAGCCAGAGACATGAAAACAATAGAAATATAATAAAAATAAGAGTAGAAATATAATAAAAATAAGTAGAAATATAATAAAAATAAGAGTAGAAATATATAAATATAACAACAAGCCCAGCGTATTTGTTTCTGTTGGAAAATATAATAGTGACATCAAAACAGATATAAGTGACAGTGAAAACACATTTTTCTGGCTCACGTTGAACAAACTGAGCAAACAGACGAAGAAACAGAGTCATGACCTGAGGAAAAGCCTAAAAATCGTCAGAAAAAAACTCGATCAGACGCTCGAATGTGATGTTTATTCATTCGAGTCACGAGCTCATGATGAATCAAGGGGAACTGGACACGTCGTTCAAAAAGGGCCATTTGTTCCAATAAAGGTTGGCGATGCAGAAACCTCCTGCAGCGTCGGTGTTTCTGGCCTCATAGAGAACGCTGAGTGTTACCGGAGCAAACGGATCAAACTCTGAGAACAACAAGAATCATTTCAGGGGGTTTGTGATGATCAGAAAAATATAGTCACTGTTTCACTGCTGCTGCTTCTCCAGTGATTCAGTCCCAGTGTTCACATGATGAACGTGATGAACATGTCTTCAAAGTCCAGCTCGGGACAAACTGCACAAACTCACAAAGACCTTTTATTTTCCTCTCAATAATAAAAAAAAAAAGAACAGTATTTATGTTTAAAAATCCCTCTGATGTGATTTTTTTGTGATTTAACTGTAAAAGTTGTTTCTTTCTGGATAAACTGGTAGAACTGAGTCTAAAACTGGCACCAAACTCTGTTAAACCCTGATGAACCTTGAACCCCCGTCCATCAATCCTCCCTAGAACTCGTACGGAGAAACGAACAGGGTGACCTTGGTGAGGTAGCGCCCCAGCAGGGCGTGACGCTCCAGCTCGCTCATCTCCACCTCGGCCTCCAGGGTGGCCGGACCCTTGACGGGCGTCACCAGGAGGAGGGTGCCGGTTTGTCGGCTGGAGCGCTGCACGCTGAAGTGGCCCCGCCCCCGGCCACCCGCCAGGCCGAAGCGCAGGGTGTCGCCCAGCACGCGAGCCGCCGACACCCGGAAGAGGACGCGGGGGGCAGACATGTTGGACACCACAGACAGGAAGTGGAAGGAGATGGAGTTCGGCGCCTGGGTGCATCCCTTGTCTCCCAGCATGCACGGGTTCCTCTCGCAGCGCCTGAGGAAACACAGCGCAGGAAACGTCGTCAATGCAGGAGCTGTTTTCAACCATTCACTTCTTATCAAGTCTCTGTTCGACCGGATTGAGTATCTACAGAATCTGCACAAACAAAGTTCGTCAACGATTCAGTTGTTGGCGTGAAAAAAAACGACAGCTCCCATGAAGTTTTCTCAGAACATCATGACACAGTTGCTTTGTCTCTTATCCATTTTATCCATCAACACTTTCTTCAATCTTTGTTCCTGGACTCGGAGGGGAAATAACCGTTTCTGCTCAAATATCTTACCTCTCGTTTCACTTCCTGTCAAAGGTGTGAATGAGTTCGGAGACTCGTCCTGCACTCGGCAGCATCTACATACTGTTCATTTATCCGACTGAATGTGATTTGCTGGAACCTGCTGACGATGCTGACGGCTCCCATCATACAAAACCAGCTCAGCTCCAGGGACGTATTGTCTAACAAAGTATAGGTTGGAAATCAGTCCGCAAAAACTTTATTTGCATCTTCAAAGATTTGTGGTTGTGGTTTAAGTGCCGGAATTTATTCATCTATTCTTCGTCCTCGTCCTCCTGTCTCCTCTGCAGCTGAATAGAGGCTCTGAGTTCTCCAGAGACTCTGTGTTGGTTTTAGTCACAACAACTCTGCTGCGATCAAATCAAATCCCTGAGAGGTTTTGAACAAATCATTTTCTCCCAAAATGATACCCTGCTCACAGTTTGGGTTTTGTCCAGAAGGGACATGAACTCTGAGAGAGGACACACATATGATTCGGTTTATTCTGGACTGGACGTCGGCTGCAGGTTGAGCTGCACCTCAGCTTCCTTGCTCGTCGACAGATGACAGAGTTACGTCACTCAAAGAAAAAACTCCATTTTTAATGAAATCAAGAGTTTGTTCTGGTCTTAAATTTTCAAGACGTCTTTCTATTTTTACATCTTTAATAAGCAGCTGTCCAAACGACGACTCTCCCAAACTTTATTTTCGAGCAAAGCAACAGCCAAAGATCCTCTCTGGCACAATGAACACACAACCCTTAACCTACAGTTAACCCTTCATGTGGAGAGACGCCCCCTAGAGACTCAACCACAACACTGTCCTCCCTGCGTCGCTAAAACATACAATTATGATTGAGCTGCAGGAATAAATCAGAATCTCTTCGCAGAACACGTTTAGCTCCTGCCGGCTGCCATAAGCATATTTCACGCCTCTCGACCGCCATCAGCCGATCAGTCGACTGGAGGCTGAAAACCTCGGCGGGGCGTCCGATGCCAAACCTCAGTCTGACTCTGGGGCCGGCTGGTGTTGGAGGAGGGAGGCTAAATGTCGGGTGGAGAAAGGAAGTGGGCGACATGGAGGTAAAACTTATTGTTCTCATTGCTCTCCCTGTCATTTACACTTTATCTGAGAAGGTTTAGAGTTTCCTTTCTGCCCAGTTTTCATTCCTTCTCTCCTCTGTTTATAGTTTCCTGTGATTTCGCTCTTCGTTATAAGACACTTGGTCTGTTGGCTTCAGTCAGCGGCTCCTGTCAAACTCACATTTGTTGAGTCAGCCTGTGTCAAGATGGTAAAAAACCCAACAACATCCAACCTGAGAGCTTAAACTTTTGTTTCTGCGCAGCAGAGGGATGAATAAAGGTTTATCTTATCTTATCTTATCTTATCTTATCTTATCTTATCTTAACAGTGAGGTGAAGTTGGACATGAACTAGTTTGACTTTGTAAACTTGGAATGGATCAATGCAAAATGTTAAAATGCTAAAACTCTGGAGTAAGTAAGCGACGTGGCTCAATGGATGGAAATGACAGTCACTTGAATTCAAACTAAAATATCTCAACTGTTACCACCTGGATTTCCGTTAAACTGTGCAGAGTATCGAGGCTCCCAGAGGATGAACCCTTGTAAGTTTAGTGATCCTTCCACTTTTCCTCCAGCAAAACCACGAGGTTCACATTTTTAGTGTAATTGAATGAAATTCATTTCACACATTCATGTTCCCCTCAGACTGATGATAATAACTTTGATTATCCCTTAACTGTCATCAAATGTGTTCAACTGTTCAACACTTCAGTTTATGACCAATCACCTGGAGAGCTGCAGACGTTCCCATCAGATCAACCTCAGCTCTACTTTGTGTTTAGTGCTGATTTGCAAATGTCAACATGCTCAGATTTGTTATTTTATGGTTCCAACAAGACAAATTTTAACACGTTACATTTTTACAGTGTGAAGTTTGAAAATCGAGCATCTGTTCAAACTCCTGAGAACAGGTGATTCCACTTCAACACACCTGGACAACTGCTCTTTGTGATGCTCCCGTTTCATTCCCATCATCCTCAGCTCTACTTTGAGTTCAGTTCTAATGAGCAGATGTTACTTTGCTCACACATAAACTAAGATGGTGAACCTGGTGAACATTATACCTGAACAACAGAAAGTGTCAATCCAGGACTGTGAGGTCGACGTAATGTGACAGTCCAGGATCAGTGATCAGTGATCGAAGGGGGGCAGACAAGGTCAGAAAGAACTGACCAGCTCACAGTGTGACGTGGTTCAGGACGGTTTGCTCTTACATTGGTGACGTCTTGATGTACGTGGCGTTTTTCATGTGAGGACACTCCACCTTCACACACTGGAAACCTCCGTAGGTGTTCACACACACCTGCTCCGCCGTGCAGTTGTTCATCCGGTTTTCACACTCGTCGATGTCTGAACGCAGAAGGACGGAGACGAACGTCACGAACACAAAACCCACACGTCTCTAAACAGTCCCCTGAACAATAGGATGACCTTTGACCTCTGACCTGTGCAGCTGCGGCCGTCTCTGGCGAGGTCGTAACCACTCGGACAGAAGCAGTGGAAGCTGCCAGGAGTGTTGACACACTGATGGACGCAGAGGCGGCCGGGCTGACCGAGAGGAAACAGACGGCACTCGTCGATATCTGAAACACACACAGCCTCCTCAGCAGAAGTGGTGGAAGTTACAAATCAGTGATTGGAGAGAAATCTTTCTTACCTGTGCAGATGTTGTTGTCACGGCCTGATATGGTGAAACCGACATCACAGGTGCAGCGGGTGGAGCCCAGGAAGTGAGTGCAGTGAGACGGGCGGACGGAGGAGGAGGGGGAGGCAGACGTGGGTGATGAAGAGGAGAGGGGAGAAGGTGAAGCTGTTGAGGAGGAGGAGGAGGAGGAGGAGGCTGACAGAGCAGCAGAGACAGGGAAGGAGGAGGAGGAGGAGGAGGAGGAGGAGGAGGAGGAAGCAGCAGGAGAGAAGGAGGGCAGGGAGTTGCTGGTGCTGTTGAGGCCTGAACAGAAAACACAAAACAAGACGTCAGAGACCGTTGGAGCTGAACCAGGATCAGTGTTGCAGCTCTAGTCCAGTGTCAGTATTTACGTCGGCACATTGGCTGCTGGCCGCTCCACTTCAGAGACTCCAGACACACTCGGGTCCGTGGGCCAATCAGCTCGTAGCCAGGCTTGCACAGGAAGTGGACCTCGTGTCCGACGCTGAACACCCGGCCCAGCCTGCGGCCGTAGGTGGGAGGCTCTGGTTTGGGGCAGGAAGCTGTGAGATAGAGACGTGTTCATTCACCTTCTGAACCTCTGAAGATAATATCTCCACCTTCTCCTGTTGGGACGTTTCACCGAACTAAACCACGACAGTCAGACTCACCGCCGCTCTTAAAGATGGCCATGGTGCTGTTGTGCAGGGCGCTGATCTTCTTCCTGAGGGCGCGCAGGCCCTGCTGGTACGATGCCTCGTGGACCGCCAGCATCTTCTCCACCTGCCGCAGCGAGTTCACCAGGTCGTGGGTGGACGGACACTCCTGTGGACGGGACGAGGAGACGTTGGAGGACAGAGCGCTGCTGCTGGACAACATCCGGACGCAAAGTGAAAACAAAAATCCACCTGCCAACCTGAACTTTGTCTGAGTTACATGTTGTCTCCTTTCATTGAGGAGACTTTCCGGTTCAGCAGCAGTTAGTGTCGGTCACCGCTCGACACCGTGACGTCTCTAAAGTCTGGTCCTCAGCTGACTACAGGATGGATGATCAGCCGACACTAATACAACATTCAGATGGAAGAGCTTCGAAGGTGTTTGAAGTTGTATTAAATCTGTTTTGGTGGAGAACAGTTTCCTGCTGCTTCCTGTCTTCGTGCTAATCTTTGCCCAACTCATCCTGGACGTCCACCATCTGGACTGGATGCAGAGCAAACTAAAAAACCTTCCCAACTGACGGTGAGAAGACGTCAGCAGACAAAATGTCGGACTGCAGGTTTAAGATAAATAATTGATGTCGTTCACAGATTCCACAAAAACTACAAATTTCCAATTTATACCTTAAAGAAACTTGTTAATCTGGAGTCTCAGTCAGGAAAATCATGACCCACTGATTTTACATTGGTCCAGTTAACAAGAAGTAGAAGAAGAAAAGGACAAGAAGACAGAGATTAAGAAAGAGACGACAAAGACGACAAAGGTGAAGAAGACAAAGGTGAAGAAGACAAAGGTGAAGATGAAGACAAAGATGAAGATGAAGACAAAGATGAAGATGAAGAAGACAAAGGTGAAGATGAAGACAAAGGTGAAGATGAAGACAAAGGTGAAGAGGAAGACTCCGCTGACACACTGTGTCTCGAGTCAGTGTGTCTCAGGTGCGAGGTCTAAACATAGAGGTGAGGTTTTCAGAGCCGCCGCCTGCTGCAGTGACACCTGGGTGAAAATTGGACCTGAGCCCGATGCTGAATTCGCACCGACGACTCAAACGCCGCCCTCAGAACAACAAGACGTAATGAAGGTTTGTGTGTTTGCTGTTGGGAGCTGTTTCTCTGTGGTGGATTCAGACGAGGGTCATTGAAGTTTTTATGACCGAAACAAAAAGGTTAAATTCGTTAAATTAAACTGAACCTCATTTCAGTTCATTTCTGTGTTATAATATTGACACACATCTGCTGTGATTATAGAAAGAGACACATTTCACATTAAACACTTTTTCCTTTTCAAAATAAAAGCATCAGATGTAAACTGTAGACACTAACTCTGGTGAGTCATGAACATAATTAATTTATAATGACACTTTAGGTTCGTTCACCATCTTCAAGGTTCATAGATGTTTGTGGATATATAAAATACAAATATTTACTTATTTAGTTCATTTTTTCAGTTTTTTATCTCCTGGTGAAATAAAATAAAGGTCTAATAAAAATGTTGACTGAATTTCTGTGACCTTTAAACTTTTATACACATTTTTAAAAAGTTTCCTCAGTAGAGACTCGGTGAAGCCTGTCGGCAGCTTCTCAGAGGGAAATAAACACGACACCAAACGGAGTCACCTGCACTCACCTGAGCAGAAGACAAGGACGTGTGATGAAGACACAGCATCAACATGACGAGCCCAGCGGCCTCCATCCTGAACAAAACCTGCACCCTCATCCTGACAGAGCTGCTCCTGATGGACTCTCAGCTGACTGGAGATCAGCTCAGTTTGCCTCCTGAGCTCCTCCAAAACTAAATCATCTCCTCTCCTTCTGTTCCTTTTCGAGGGCACTTGCCAAATTTCTCCTCCACTCACTCCGCCCTCCTCCCTGTCAGACACCCGGAGGAGGAGGAGGAGGAGGAGGAGGAGGAGGAGGAGAGCAGCTCCCACATCTGGAACACACTTTCACTTTTTCATCCATCAGCTTCCGCAGAAATAGAGCCTCAAATTATAAGGAGAAGTCATCTGGCTGTGGCGTCTTTTAATCATCATCCGCACAACAAAGCAGCTGCATTTTGGTGAAATTCACTCGCCGGCTCAGGAATGTGACTTCTGCTCCAATTACAGCGGCTGTAAAGTCCCACTGCTTTTTTGAAACCTTAAACCTGCTGTGTTGCAGGATCCAAAATGACAGGGCAGCCATATCTGCCGATCGACCCGCCTGGATCATCCCCCCCAGAAAAAGACCCTGAAAGCACCCGAAACACTTCAACTGCTACAAGTCCAAACTGTCACTCACGCTGAACTCACACATGAAGTATGATAATGGCAGAGTATGAACATACTGTGTAATCTGTAGCAAACGCTTCTAAATCTGCAGACGGCTGTGAATCAAGAGACACAAATAAAAGGACACGAGTGGTGGATTTGAATGTAATGAAAAGGATCACAAGTTTTACTCTTTTGACTTTTCAAGGCCTTGAATGTCATTGAAGGCTCTTGATTTGATGTGCAGGGAGAAAAGTAGGTGACGCTGCAGGAGATTCAATAAGACGTCAGTCTGAAGCCATGTGAGCGGCCAAACTCATATTTTCTTTTCATTCTGGATTCATCTGCTGATTCTTTTCTCCCATCGATCGATTATTGAAAACAGTGAGAAATGTGGTCACAATGATCCAGAGCCCAAAGTGACACCTTCACAATGTTGCTTTGCTCCAAGCAACAGAACAAACCTGCAAACTATTACAGACACATTCAGACTATTACAGACACATTCAGACTGTTACAGACACATTCAGACTATTACAGACACATTCACATCAGTCAGAGGAGAAACAGGAAATCTGGAACCATCAAATGATTTTACATGACTTCAAAAACAAAAATGACTTCAACGATTATCAGAATAGTTTATAACAAATTTTCTGTCAATCGACTAATTGATTAATCAACTGACCAACACAAAGCATTTTGTATAAACTCTTCATGTATTTAGTGTCCAGAAGTCTTCATTTACAAAATAAGACAAGTTGTCGGACAAATTCAACGTACTTCAAGTTTGTACCTAAGTATTGTACTTGTACTTAGTTACATTGCACCTGTAGATTAACATCACTATCTCGACCTGAAAACCCATCAGTAGAAGTGTTATAGTAAATCTCTTATATAATGTTTGTACAGGCCTTGAAAGTCCTTCACAAACTTTGGAGGACTGAAAAAAAAAAAGAACATGAATTTTTTCCCTTAAAGAAATTTACAACCATATAAAACCTGTTTCTTCAACACAAAACTTCAGAATGTGAATTTTCCTGGAAACATCAGATATTAAAAGTCTTTGAAAGGTTGTGACTGTACGATTATTATTGGGGCCATTTCATAGAAACATGAAAAATGACACATATTTACTGGATCCTGAATATGTTCTTGTGTTACACTTTGTCACAGCAGTTTTAAAATATGTCATGTTAAACTGAGTCGTGTCAGTGCAGTGCTCCTGACGTCCACCAGGTGGCGCTTCAGTCTCTCATCTCGACCTTTCTGTTGCAGAAAAGAAGTTTTTGTAGTTTTTCAAACGTTCAGCCAAAGTTTTGACTCAGAAATCCAAAGGATGTGTTTTCACAGAAGCTTCTCAATATGTGGCCGAGCTGCGTTTTGTAAAACGATTGTTTGAGTTGTTTCATTACGATAAGAAGCTTTGATCCCTGGAAACTGAGCACAGCTTGTTTCTGTGCCTCAAGTCGATGTTTGTGTTGTTTTATTAAAATGTAAAACCGTCATCAAACACAAGACTTTTGATTGGACAGACAGACGTAAGTGTCCAATGAAAAGGAACAAAAAGTACAATATTCCCACTGAAGTGGAGGAGAATACGAATGAAAATACTCAAGTGAAGTACAAGTACCTCAAAGTTCTCTGGACATATATGAAGATATTTTTACCTCCAGAGTTACTTTGTTTTCATTTTTGTTTATTTTCCAGCAACAGAAAAATGAAAGAAAGAAAAACTCGTCTGAAAGTCGAAGTAATTTAGTCTTTTTGTGCTTTATCTTCTCTGACAGACCTCCTTCCTGCGTGTGTGTGTGTGTGTGTGTGTGTTTGTACAGGTGTGATTTCTCTGCATATTTTCAGGTGTGTGTGTGTGTGTGTGTGTGTGTGTGTGAGTGTGTGTGAGTGAAAACCTGTATAAAGCCACACTGAGCGGGCGGATTAGCAGCTGGGACAGTGACAGCTGGATTAAACTGAGAAGCAGAATATTGCTCCTGCAGGAGGTTCAAACTGCAGCTGCTCGGCCTGTTTTCACTTTAGTCATCCATCAAACACCGTACTGATGTTATGCAGCGAGGTTTGATTACACTTTATGGTCCAACACAGACAAATACAAACACGAATATATGGGATGGTCGAGGTCTGGGATGTTTTCTGAGGGATAAGGTCTCAGAAAACAAGAAATAAATCTATAGACAAACATTTGTATATTTTCCAGATTTTATAAAATCAAAGTCTGAGTCACATCTTTATTTGTCTTTATTTCATCTGTCCGTCCTGTGGGGTCGAAGTGGTACACTGTGCAGTCTGAGTTAGAGTAAAAGTGACCAAACTGTTTCAGGATCAAACTGAAACTACAAAACAACAAAAAGAAATATTAATATAAATTAATGTTAAAACGTTGGAGAATGAGGATAAAAAATCTGTGAACATGTAAATGACTGAAGTAAGAATGTGTGTGAATCTGTGTGTGTGTGTGTGTGTGTGTGTGTGTGTGTTGCGTGTTGCACTGACCCCGTGGCCTGATGGACGAACCCTCAGTGAAATGCATGCTGGGAGCTGCTGACGGTGGTGACGTCCCGGCTCTCCTCATCATCATATCTTAATTGGACCGGACAGCTTTAATTAAAGTGAAATCATTTAATGGAGTTTGTAATTAAAGCTGAGTCGGATGAAGCCTGGTCGTCGGAGCTTCTCCTCCGTCCGACCCAGCTCCATTTATAAAGTCTGATTAAACTTTTATCAACCTGTCAAAGCTTCCTGAACTCTGGAGGTAAACATCTCTTTTCTCCAGCGGTATTCCGAAGACGGATCCCGACCTCACAGCTACGGCTCGTGTTTAAGAATCTGACAGCAAAAGATTTATTTATTCATTTCGATATTTGAATACAGATCAGTCCGTGCAGAGAGTTCTTGTTTTATTCGTGCCTGAGATTTCAGCCTTTGCTCCAATAAAGAGGAGATGTGAGGAATTAAAAAAAATTATATTCAAAAATTCAACAGAGACATTTCTTTTCTTGTCTCCTCTGTTGTCTGTTTTGGTGACTAAATAAATTTGTGCCTTGAAATAAGAAATAGTTCAGATTTTGAGATGAACGTCTTAAAAGCTGGAAGAATAAAATCAAATCTACCTGCAGGCAGATGGAAACCACGTATCTCTGACAGTAAAAGACTGACAGGGGGCATTTTTCTGCACAATGAGTACTTTTACTTTTGACACTTTGAGTAAACGTTGCTGATGTTATTTACATGCTTCAGGTAGGACTTGGAACGCAGGATGTGGAGTATTTTCACAGCGTGGTTTTAGAACTGACGCTCTCTCAGCCAATCAATAAATTATAAATTCAATATCCAACAGGTTATTCCGTTTCCATTTGGCCGCGCTGACGTGCTGCTGGTTTCATAGCAGATGTCGCAGCAGGTCTGGAAACGAATCCCTGAAAGACAATCAAACAGCAGCAGGTGGAGAAGAGCTCGCTGTGACTGAGCCGTACAAATGTTAGAGCATGAGAACAAGGACAAGGACTTCAGATGCTGTTTGGTCCTGCAGTTGGTGCAATGACACACGATTGACCTGCCACCAAGCATCAGTTCAGGACAGCGGTTTGCACACAGATTGTAAATGGTGACAGTGTTTCAGGGATGAATGCTTCCATCTACTGTGAGTTCTGCAGGACTCTCACATGTAAGAGCTCATCTGCTCCTAAAGAGCGACTCAGCGCTCTGGTTTAGTTTGAACACGTCGCCTTCATGAATTCAAATGTTTGATCCCTTCAGGTGGAGTCAAAATGACAGAGTTGTTTAAAATGTATTGTCACTGGGAAAAAGGAGCTTGGAGAAATATCAGAAATACTGTTTTTCATCTCAGCAGCCGGACAGATGTCTGAGCGCTGATGTTTGAGTGACAGCCGCTGGCAGGCTGAGCCCCAGCAGGGAACAAGAGACAAAGGAAACAAACCTGACCTGTACCCAACAAACCAGGAGCCGACAGCTCGCTGAGCAGACTGAAGTGATATATGTCTGATGTGCTGCAGCCTTAACTAGCTATAAACAGATGCATTAATGCAAAGACAGGGGGCGCCACAAAACCAAGAAACATGAAAAAACGTCACCCTTTTGTTTGATTTGTCTCTTAAAAGAACACAAGCAGATTTAACTGCAGTTTAACTTCAGTTTCACTTTAACAGCCACGTTTTCATCCACCAGGGGGCGTGACACCTCCACAGGACAGATACTGAGGATTACCTGGCTCTTATTAGACATGAATGAACAGGATAAATGGAGAAACATCACAAACTGTTCTGTTCCACTTCCCCTGCTTCACACCACATCGTCTCCCTCCTCCCCCTCCTCCCCCTCCCCCCCGCTGCACACCAGATAAATGGATCCGTCCTCCCTCCCTCACCCCTCTGTCACATGGTACGACCCACTCGGCGGTTCCCCCCCTCAGTGAGGGAAGCATCAGTCAGACGTTCACACTCTGAGTCGTCAGGTTTCGTCTCCATCCTCCTCTTCCTCCTCTCCTGTTATGACCCATTTCAGGAGCGACTGCCACCGAGACAGACGTGAGTACCACACACACACACACACACACACACACACACACACTCTGAAGACACACATGATAATGTTTCAGTGCGACTGTTAAGATCCCAGAAGGCAAAGTGCAGGTGTGTGTGTGTGTGTGTTGCATGTACATGTGTTTGTTCTTGAGTTTCTCTTTGTGTGTGTGGCAGATTAAAGATGCTCCGAGTTCATTGAAGCCACTTCAGCTTCGTCGTACACTTCATGTGATGATGTGAGGAAACGAGCAGTGATGAAGAGCAGCACTCGTCCTTCGTGCAGAAACAGGATCAGCTCTCAGAATAATGTTCCGTTCATCATTAGCTGAGCATGATGGGATTGCGTCGCATGTTAACTGTTAAGGCAGGTGTGTGTGTTCTTGTGTTGTCTTTGTGAGGACCAGTTTGACATCTGGACAGCTGGACTTGATCGTCCACTAATCGCAGGGTTGGTGGTTCGATTCCCGGCTCCTCCTGTCCACATGTTACTGAACCCCGGTTTCTCCCGATGACGGTAGCAAACAACGGTTGTAAAGCACTTTGGGTAAAAGGATCATGTGAAGAAAAACCTCGAGGGGTGAAGTCATTTTCTCTGGTCCTCCATTGTTCAAAGGGCTGTTTGAGACTTTGGTTAAAGTTAGAATTAGAGTTTAGATGAAAGAATATTTCTGGTTCATCATGGCTCAGGAACACTGAGGTCAAATTTCCATCCATTACTTTTATATCAATGTGAGTTCACTGGTTGATGGCGATAAACAGCAGATGGCGCTAATTCTCCACTCATCACCATGAAACTGTTGCAGAGGAAGAAACACAACGAGATGGCGTCATTAAAAGAGCTTCAGTCAAAACTCAAACGATAGAAAACAGGATGGACATCAGACATTTCTGTCAGTTTCATGCATGAATGTGAGGAAGGTTCTGGTCTCCTCATCCTCCACAGATCTGACGGTTCATGTCATCATTTATTCCCAAAGTCTATTCTCGAGGGTGCTGTTAAACCAGTAAAGAAGAAGATGTCAGACAGATCGAACGATGGAAAAACCAATGTGGAAAACATGGTGGAAATATGACATTCCTGTTTGTTTCAGTGTGAGAAAGGCCACAAATAATAATGATAATTATAATCAGACACTTTTACAAAGACTCAACAATGAACATAAGAACAACGATCAGTCTCAAGCAGATGAAACAGATCTTCAGAGTTCAGAGCTGAAGGTCCTGAACGGCAGGTTTCCTATCAGGCAGCGGCCACGATGATTCATTCGTTTGGATAATGACTCCGTCGATGGAAGCGAGCTGATGTTGGTGGTTTTATCTCAGATGACTCTCAGGTCTCTGCTTTGATGAAGACCGGCCTCCACTTCAGCCTCCGCACTCATTACTCCTGAGTCAGGTTCAAGGTTCTGTTTATTCATCCACGAAATCAGGGAAATGTCAGCGCTCACATCCTCGCCGCCGTCCACCGTCACGGATGAGAAGAAACATCAGTGTTACAGCTTCTGAAACTGCTCTGAATGTGGCTGCTAACATTTCCACGGAGGCTGTGATCGTGTGAAGAAATGACCCTGAACCTCCAACATCTCATTTCACTGCTCCAAGAATCAGGATGCAAACTGACAAGAAGCTCCTCTGACTGAACAGCAGCTGGTGGAACGTAACGTCTCAGCTAAATTACTTCCTGCGTCACGTTCGTTTAACTGAGATAAGAAGAGCGATCGTGGTCGCTCGCTTTCAGACTGACAAACTCAGTCAGTCCCAAAATACAACCGAAGAAGAAGAGAACACTTTGAATCAGTGATGATGGTCAGTAAGTGAAGGCATCATTTCTTCCAGTTTCATGATACATGATCTGAGGTTTTGTCTTGGACTGACGACGCTGACTCAGTTCAAGAACGTTAAAACTTTGTGTCATATTTCAGCTTTATGTTTGTCTTTTTTTTAAAAATGCTGCTGTTTGGAAACCGACTAATTGATAGAAAGGCAACAGTGAACATGTCGTCCGTCTGAAATGAACTGTGAGACGCGTCGATTCCTCCGGTTTCCTGAAACGTGTGTTTCACAGTTATTGAGTTTTACTGCAGAACATTTCAACAGGATAGACAGATGGAAAAAAATGAAACTGGGATGTGGAGGAGATGAAGAGTTCTGCAACAGGAAACTGAATCTGTTATTTCCAGCCTGATTGTCCAGAAGCTTTATTTCTTCCTTGTCTGTGTGGTGTGTTTGACCGAAGGTGCAGCTGCATTAAAGGTAATATGTAGTTTCTTGTGCTTAAAAAGTTCCTCTTGAGCAGAGATTTGGAATATTTTTCACTCCAGTGCTGCTTTTATTTTGACGGTGCAGCAGCTGGTTTTATCACTTGTCCCTTCAAGATTTACAGAAAGACCCTTTTAAGGTCACCTGACAGGAAGAGGTCATGTGATCAGCTCACCTGGATGTATTCCCTGTGTATCCTGATGAAGTCAGTGGTGAGTTCCTTTATTTGTCCAGTCAGGCGCCTGATTCCAGACTTGTTTTATTATAGAGCTCAACATGGAAACGCAGACAGTTCGCAGCAGTCACATGTAGAACAAGACAGAGAAGATGCTTTTAATCCCTCAGTCTTAATTCCAAGAGACAGAGCGTCTCTGACTGAAGGATCCATGAAAATGACAAAACAGACGGCTTTTAAAACTGAATTTTGTTTTGGCAGAAACTGCATGTTTTAAGATCAGATCACAGAGTCAGAGCAGAATTCGGTCGTTGCTGAGACGTTCAGGACGACAGACCCACAAACTGCTGCTGATCCCAGCTCTCGGACAAACTCACTCATTTTTCCGCCTTTAATATTAAGAATCGTTTGCACATTGATTGAAATAGTTGAATTATCTCCAGGTCATTTCTAGTGTGGAAAACATACACGTAACAATACAGTAGGTCAAGTGAGATACGTCTTGAGTTGTGGCCTAAAGCTTCAGATTCTGGGAGGATAATTAAGCATGAATGGCTTTACTTCCTCTTGATATCTGTCAGCGTGTCTTGTCCGATGCACAAACCTCGAAATACCCGAGTGGACCGAGGCAACGTGACGCTTCCATAGTTGCATCTTCGCATTGATGCAGTCGTCAGTTGATTCAGCTCATATGATTGAGGATAAATCTTCTAAAGTGAAAATACTGAATATGTTCTATAGAAAAACATTTCACAAAACACACGACAGGGATCATTGAGTTTTGTCGCTCTGATCTTTCACTGAATCAATATATCAGTGATCAGCGTTTGTTTGAATTTCATTGACACAGTTTGCGTCAGTTTGCAGCGAACGAAACAAACTTTGAGCTTGATTTTGACTCTGAAACTGAACTTTTCTAAACTGACACAGATCTGGAGGAGGCGGACAAGTCATCATCCTCCCTGCACAGCGAACAGATATCACCTGGCAAACAGTTCAAAACAACGATAAATGGAAGACGTGATGGTTTTGGCCTCGTTCGAACGGCGGCAGTCGGCCTCTGCTCCGCGCTGGAGTTCCTGCCAAACTTCGAATGGCCTGTCCCTGAAAACCAATAACCATGAGGGTGTGAAATTGTCCTGTCATCACTCTTTCTTCCTTCTCTCTCTCTCTCATTTTCCCCCTCTCTGTCTCCTCCGTCCTCCCCCACCGCTCCGCTCTCTAAAGCCGACGCGTCGTCCAAACAATGCAAAGCAATAAGCGAGCAAATAACCGTCATCACTCAGTCGATGATGCGCCATCGCCCGCTCGGCACGCGGCTGCGACCCGGCAGCCTGATCGATCTCTGTGGGGGTGGGGGGGCAATTAAAGGAACCCCGACAGTTAACAGATGGCGAGTGACGGCGCTCATAAACCTCGCACTAAAAGACAAATGTCCTACAAGCTGCAGCCGGCATGGAAGCCGTAAACAACCCCGCCGCCGACTGTCAGCGCTGCGGGTGGGGAGAGGGGCATGATGGGAGGCGAAGGCCCAGCTGCCGCCCGCCCGAACATGTCTCGGCACGCGGGGGGTCGTCGGAGTCGTGTGCCGAGCTGTGATGGAGGTCGCGGAGAGACGGATTGCTCTCAGCTTTCAATCACAAAAAGTCTGACTGGTGGAAGGAGACGGAATCCAGAGTTTCTTCTTGCGACCAGAAGGAAAAACTTCCTCATCGTATCATAACGACCACGTGGTTAAGATGGAGAAACGATCAATAGAGGTCTCTCATGTTAAAGTCTGATGTTTCGTTGATTCATCCGTCCAGTTCATGATGACATCATCCAACTTCCTCCTTCTCTCCCGACAGACAAGAGTCGGCATTTCTGTGGCTGTGGGTTTTTTAGTTGACGACGATGCCGTCGATTTTTTGGGGAGGAAAATCTCCTTAACACTCTGAAGCTACACATCCTCAGGATTTGATGAAGACAGCATGAAGTCAAGTTAGGTTTCACTGCAAGACTTCATGGTGTTTTCTAAAATTCATCTCAGAGGCTGAAAGAGTATTCCTCCGTCTCTGTCTGCTGACAGTTACATGTCTGTCGTTAAAAGAGGGAGAAGCATCATGAATGTGAGAGCAAATTAATTCCAGTCTGACAGATGGAGGCCAATTAGACTCTGATGGTTAAGGTGGCCGGCTGAGCCCGCCGGGCGTGTGTGTGTGTGTGTGTGTGTGTGTGTGTGTGTGTGTGTGTGTGTGTGTGTGTGTGTGTGGGTTGTTTGTTTCCTGTTCAGTCGAGTCAGAGTCACCTGTCCGCCTTCAGGTGCTGTGACAGTCGTCAGTCGGTGTCTAACACGATCTGACGGTTTGTTTTCGGTTTTCAGGCACCGGGATGAACGGTGAGCCGAGAGCCGGTCGCAGCTCGACAGCCAAGAGAGGAAGCAGCGCCCCCGACAGGTGAGTCCGCGCCGCTACGCTGCATCTCAGGTGGAGCCGGAGGAGGAGGGCAGGGTGGAGCAGCAGGGCCGGAGGTTTAGGTTTTCACTACTGATTGTTGGATGGTTGAAAAGCTCCTAAAGATTTCATGAAAATCAGCAGAAAACACTCGATGACGTTTTAAATAAACCACATGTGTTTGAGGCCACATTTGTTCATCTGCGCCTAAAAAGTGTGAATTCAAGCAGCTTTATTTCTGATAATGTCGACATGCGTACATTTCCTGTTTTCCCACCACGTTGAACAGTGTCTGACAGCGTGTGAAGCTGAGTGACGGCTCAGCTGTCCCGGCTTTAACCTCATTCTCTGTTTACATGGAAACTAAAGCCAAACTATCCTCCAAATCCCGCCGCCGCCGCCGGACGGATTAAAGCGGGGACGAACGCGACTCTGCGCCGGCCAGAGCTGGGATTTACGGCCGGGCGTCCACGCGGCCGGTCCCACAGAGAGAGGGAGG